>OY720030.1:15430053-15846817 GCA_963082485.1 Eudonia mercurella | reverse complement strand
AAAGGAGAAAATAAAATAAAGACGGAGCGAACGGATGCGAGGTCCACGAAAAAAGTACGAGGAAAGCGGGTTTAATGGTGTGCGCAGGTGAGGTGGGCGGGGCGTGGGTGGCGCGCGGCGATTGGTGGGCGCCGCCCAGCCGCGGACACGCCCCCCCGTGCCCCCCGGTCGCCCCCGCCCCCCGCCCCCGCCCCGCGGCCACCGGCTATCTCCGGCCACCACCACCCGCGCAAGCTATGCCTGTGTCGGGAATTAGTTTGCCAACTCTCTGTCTATGGCGGGGCCGCTGTAAGTATGGACGGCGGACTGAATAATCGATAAAGGTGTTTATTGAAAACGGGTAAGGACGAAGCTCTTTATTGCTTCTTTATTATTTAAGCTGGTTCTGATGTAATCTGGATGGCAGCGCAGCGAGCGTAGGTATGGCTCTGCCTGGAGCATTCCGTTTTGGTACTCGACGCGAGGCCGCGTACCGAGCCCGGGGAAAGTTGGTTCTCGCAAGTTTCTAAATGGCTACCGAAAGCAGTCGCCTTATCTTAGTTGTGTTAGCAGATCCTACAATCTGGAATTAAAGCCTGGCGATTTTATATAATATATTAACAAGGAAAAATAATACCATTTTGGTCAATAAGACAACTTTTAACTTGGTCTAGTGGTTAAAACCACCGGTTTAGACCCAGAGGTCCCGGGTTCGATTCCCAGCGGGGGGTACATGTTTGTGTACTCGGTTTGGTTGGTGGTAGGACTTGTTTGTCCGCCTGGCTAGCTACCACCATCTTATCTAAATATGTCGCCATAACATCAATGTTTGTAGCATTGTTGTGTTCCGGCAGCTAGAGATAAGATAGCCAGTGTCTCACTAGTTGAGGATCCCGGGTGAAGTGCGCTTCCATATTCGGCCTTATCATCACTTAACATCAGGTGAGATCAAGGCACTGTGCTTACCCGTAAATATTTTAAAAAAAATGGTATTATTTATGTTTTTTATAACTTAACGGTCATTATTTAATCTGTTAGAAATTTTTACTTAAACTAAAGAAAAATAAATTTGTTTTACGTTACGTAAGAGGAAAACATACATTCGTTTAGAAGCAAAACTTGATACTAATTTAAAAAATGGAAACTACAGGAGAGTTTCTCTAGCCTACTAAGAGTTAACACAAGTTAGGAAGTCCATCAGTGGTATTTGTTATGAGGCCCTATACACATATTAAAGTATAATATAGCATTTCGTTTGGCATGTCTGAGATGATGATGATGAGCATTTCATTAAATAAACGCCGTATCATCTACTAACACCTGTCAACTGAGGTGACAACGAATATAATAAATAGGAACATATTCAATTAATTACCTTAGTAGTGTCGGTACAAAAACTCACCCTCTTGAAGTGAGCGTTAAATGTAACGTGAAATAATGACTGATGACCACTACGCCCATGCCACTAAATGCACATTATACAGACGTAATGTTCACAAAGTGTGGGAGTGGGTACCACCATTTATTTCTTTTTATTTTCATTTATAAAAGTTTTTATATTTTAAGCTAATTGATGAAGATTCAAACGATAGTATTTTTTTATTCAGCTCAGTTAGAACATAGAAACTTGACAAGTAGTTGACACAAGCTGGCCTTGTGGTTACCGATTATGACTTCAAGATCCCGAGTTCGATTCCCAGAGGAAGTTAAATTTGTTTTCTATCTGATAGTGATCCTGCACTTCCACATTGAGGCACGACTAACAGTCAAGTGATGTGAAGGCTGGATAATGTCTGTCCTGATAATGTATAAATAAGCATGAAATAACAAAAACTATTTCAATTTAAATTTAAAACTAATTTTGGTTAAACGAGTTGGTATTAGAACTATTACTTTAAATATGTTTGTACATATTTAAATTTAAAAAAAATATTAAAATGTTCAAATAATATTTAACGCAAATTTTGTTGCGAACAAATTACAAAAACACAAATGTTGAAAAAATTTCCACGAGCAGGATTTGAACCTGCACCCTTCTGACATACCGGGTCAGGGGCTCTTCCAATTGAGCTATCGTGGTTCTAACCAGCCCGCCGAAATTATTCAACACTTTTTACTTTGAAAGCCAAAGGCGCCCATTCAATGTCAACAACTACCTAAACAACAAACAACTAAAATTATTTCAACACTTTTTTCAAATTATTCATTTTACTTTACTTTAAAGTAACCCTTAATTAATAACAGTATGAACTTAGATATATCACGGCGTATTCTCATCGGTAGCCGGCCCGATTTGCATAAACGCATAGACATCGCCTCGCTAAGACACGGCAGCCCTTGTGCCGGGAGTGTGGTTTCACTAACTTAGATGCTGCGCTATTAGGCCGTGGCTGTTGTGGCTTTCTGACACTTCACGTTGAGCGAGAGACTATAAGATGTTGTGTTATTGGTTAGATCACTCACAAACGCTATATAACTTTGATAAGCAATTTGCTACTTCTGCTACCGTTAAAGATATGTATATAAAAAGATATATTATGTGACTATATTGGCCAGGTCTCGCACAAATGCAAGACATAACTATAGAAATATAAAAAATTAAATTAGTATGTATTTTTAAATGAAACAACTTTTACGGATCTACTCGCGTTTATTTTACACATTACTTTTTAATGTTTATCCTGACGTTTCGAACCCTTTGCAGGGTCCGTGGTCACAGGGAGACTGACAAACATTAAAAAGTAATGTGTAAAATAAACGCGAGTAGATCCGTAAAAGTTGTTTCATTTAAATGTGTAGTGTTCGCGTAAACTTTAGAAAACAATATTAGTATGTATTTATTGTAATTGCTTAGGTATATGTGTGTAAATATAATATGTTAACTCAAAATTGCAGGTTTTAAGTCTCAATAGGCTTAAAAAGCTTAACAATAACACATACAAAGCAGCAGATATCAGCAAATACCATTTGTAGATATCTAATGTAAATTTAAATAATTTTTTACTAAAACGTTGCACAAAATATGCAATGTGCCACGAACGAAAATAACTGATTCCTATTGATACACACGCATTCATAAGGAGTCAAACAAAACTGTATCAACGTGCGTATCAGCAAAATCGAAATGAATACGAACACGACCGAAAGCGGGGTTTGGGAAAAGAACAAAAATATCCGAAACCCCGGAAAATATCCCCGCACCATTGTCCGGCCGGCACAATGCCTTTACGACACCGGGTAAATAAGGTTTCGCAAAATGTAAAAAAGCACACAGTTTGCGGGTAACGGGTAAACACGTCGCCGTACCCCTTATTGAGTTGATCTGGCCATTTGAACGCTCCCTCGCCCTTTGCGATTCTAAAAAAAGAAAGTCAGCTTGCGAATTCAATTTTCGATATCCATTTATGACGTTCCGTGATTAGAACGCAGTTTGGTCGTTAGCGTGGATGTTTCGGATAGGAAACGTTTCGTTTACTTCGTTTTTGACGGAGTGCGATTTGTGCCGTCCGCTTTAAATGGATTTTCTGAATCGCCGCGGACTGTTTTGGGTATTTGCTTTGCATATTTGAAGTCTTTTATTCTTTATACGTACTGAAGTACGCAGCCTGTTTGGGGAGCACGTTTTTAATTTCCCTTACCTTTTTCGAGAGAGCACTTTCAGTAAATCGACCATCCGAATCCCTCTTACCTAGAACAAAAATATCGAAATAACAATAAAAACAAATAATATCCCCAATAAATGAGCGGAACGACCATCTAATACATCTCACGAGTGTCATCGAATAGTCTTGCAATAATAAATATATCATAGTTATCCTCTTGGGGCGAATAAAAAGGGAAAATGAAGCAAATCGTCCCAAACGGAAGGGTCTCCAAAGAAAACCGATTAATATTAACTGAAATTGTTATTGCTCCCTCTAAGCGTCGATTTCATATTTTTATTGTTATCAAGCGAAAGAGTTTATTGCTATTAAACGAAAGAGTTGAGTATCCAACTTAGTTCAATACTCATAAATTTGAAGTTTGAGAGTGATTTAATTGGTGTTATATACTTGTTATTGTATTAACTTTTGGATGGAGACAATAAAATTGCTTTAATAAATGCGTTATGATGTGGATCTGTAGTTACAATCTAAGTCACGTGAAGGAAGACATTTAATGTTATGACTACTTACCTATCTAGGTTACGTAGTTATTATAAAAGTAAAAAAAGTATAAAAGTATAGTAAGTATAAAAATAAGTATAATTTGTTAAAAATGTGATATCGTTCTGAATATTATATTAAAAATAGTTAAATTAGACAATAGAACTAACAATATTGTATAATATATCACTACGTACAAACAAATATCAAAAACAAATTACTAAATCAAATATTACGTTACTCATTAATGGCAAATCTACATGTAAAATAATATACTTGTCATAAATAAACAAAGACGCCTTTGTCTCAAGAAAATATAATTTATTCAAAAAGAAACGACGCTGAAATTTCTCTCAAAAATTTGCTTTAATCAAATCTCAGTTCATTAAATGCTAAATGAGAAAGAGTCATTACGTTCCACGAACGAAAATTATCCCCTTAACGAGCATCGGCCGCGGTTCTTGCATTAAAATGTAAACAGTGCGTACCCCTTTTGGCCAAGTCGTTGTAAAGCCGGATCGTCATTTTGTCTGCGACATTTTACAGGCGAGCGTTGGAGACGCCACTTTTTAATACGTATGTAGTTGTCACTAACATACGAATGATGTATGAGTAGACATGGGCGTTTTCGGTTTTCTATGATAACGGTTACGCAACTGATATTCAGTTTTCATATCGATATCAAAAACCGTTTTCAGATATCGATATCAGTAAGATAGTTTGCTAGTTTTGCTTCTAATATGCATAACTAGTTTTAGAAAACTGAAAACGATAGACAACACAACTCCAAATTACGTCATATTTCTATGACTATAAAGTGCGAAGCCAAATGAAACAACATTGCATATCAAAGTAGTGGCGAATATTCGCTTCGTCTCATTTACACCGTTAACATTATGCTTAGTTAGAAAGGGAAGATGCGAATATCAAAACATTTGGAGTTGTGCAGTAGTTTCAGTTTTCCATGGATATGGTGATATTGGTTACAGTGACGGTATAGAGTTTTTTTCATATCGCGTTCTCTTGCAGTTTTGGTTTTCGATTCGGTGTTAGTTTTTCTTATATCGGTTATGAAGTTTCCCATATCGATATGATATGATATAGGACTCATATCCGTTTTTGGTTACGTTTTGATATATCGAACTCATGCCTATGTATGAGTAATGTATTATTAACACCTATCTAAAATTTTATTCACTGAAGTCAACACAAAGTTAAATTATACTCTAATCTATTCATCCGTAAATATTCATTAATCTAATGCTGAAGCAAAGTTTTATTTTATTGAAACGTCATAACGCCCTTTAGCTCTAAGAGTTTTTAAATTATGTTAAAATGTTTATCTGATTCCATTATATGAATACTGATTTATTATAACTAGTGGTCGCCCAGTGGTCGAAAAACGACCGTAATATTATTAAGGCTGCACGGATTGGATTCTAAGCAATGAAAAATTAAAAAAGATAGAATGTGAGTTTGGATCATACAGCTTCATGGTTTGGATTGGCATTGACAGATTTCGATCGATTGTGAAATTTCATACTCCTCCGTCCGCGCAATTTTCGTAAAAAGGGGTACAAAGTTTTTGCTTCACGTATTAATATAAAGATAAGAAAATAAATAAATCAATTTAAATATCGATTTAAAACTATAAAATTGGAGTAGTTTTACTTTAAATACGTACTTATTCCGAAAGCGTTTGAAATTAGAATATAAATTAGCAGAAGCAGAATAAAAAAGAAACATTAGAAGCGCGTCTCACGCGTGTTAACCGCTCGTCTGTACCCAACCTAATAGAGTCTCATCTAAGTGTCGACCGGTCATCTCTGCCGGTATCACTCCCGCGGGCGCCGTATGCCGGGACACCGGGATTTATCCCGTCTGAATGCCGCGCCAACGACACCTCTGCGACGCTGAATGTTTTACAGCGGGCCCTCAAGATGTTTTAGCCTTGATTAGATTGATACTATAAGTTTGCTCATTTTTACCAAATTTGTTGGTTAACATAGCTAATTGAATACTAGACAAGTGACAACTTATTAAACATGATGACCATACATGCACAAAGGCACGACACTGTCCCTTAAATGGTAAACGGTGATATATTCTGGACAAGCTGGTAAAAGTATAAACAAATCTCTTCAAATTTGTCCCCGACTTGAAAGCTGCTCGGAGCTCATTACCTTTTTGTGGTTCTTGATAGATTGTGGTCCTAGTACCTATTGATACATGACTCGACCATGGATAGCAAAGATTTTGATTTAAACTGAGGTAATTACTATTTTACAAACTCAGGGAGAGTCTTATAAGCGTGTTTCTACAACTCTCACCTAAATATGTGGTAAGGTTTTGTACATTAGCGTCACCGTTGCAAGCGAGCAGCGTCTTTGTTATTTGTTATGACATGACGCCTCAAGCATGAAGATCCTCAGAACAAGAACTAATTATTGTTCTGAGTGAATATCGCATTCCATAAAGAAACTCCGCGCTTCATTTAATCAACGATCCGTACTTTGCATTCGAAAGCAGTGCCTATATTATAAAGCGGTTTTTATATAAATTGTAATAAGGTATGAAGTTTTCTCACAGTATTCCTTCTGATATGAATTATATGACAAGGTTGGTCAATAGTTTAGCGCACTAACTGCAAAATTCACGGTTGAGAATTCGTATCCTGCCAAGTGGTATAATAAGTGGTATAATAAATATATTCGTGTGGTAATGGCGAATGGCATAATCAAAGAGAGGCCTATGCCCAGCAGTGGGGGGAGGGGCTGATGATGATGATGATGATGATGGTGATGATTAAAGACATAAGAATTTTAATACTTACCTATTTTATTCATGTTAGCTTATATAATATACGTAATAATTTTGATGTCTCCAAGCACGAGTTTGATAATGGTTATGCCCTCCAGCTGAAGTGGCTGCGTCCACTGAACACTAGTTTTAACTTTCCAGCTCAGGTAATGAATCTTGTTTGCATGCAAACGCGCCGTTCACACGTCTAGACTGGATTGAACTTTACATTTATTAAGCGCTTCATCGCAACTACTTAAGTGATTAAACTCCGAGCGCTTGAATAGCTTGGCTGCTGTAAGAAAATTATCGCGAAAATATGAAATCTAGTGGATGATTTCATCCTTTCTTTTTTAATATAATAATAGTTTCTATTTAACTTAAGTTTTTTATAAAATTGATTGTAATATAAACTTGTTTTTTATTACGTATATTTCACTCCGACTATAGATTAATACTCACAAAAGACGACAACCTGTCTCAGAAGGGCAGCAGCTTTGAATTCTTCTGGAAAAATATAACTACTTGTCTGTATTTTTATTATTTTTGAATTTTGCTTTTACAATGCTCTATATAGTTAAAAGATAGAATAAATTACTAGAAAAAAGGTTGGCAAGTCTGGTTGATGTTTAACTTTTCTGTATTGATTGCTTCTATCAATTCATTATTGTAGATAAATTATATTTATTTTACTTTTTGCGACGTATTTTCGATGATATTGTTATCACTTTACTTCTGATATATTCATTTAAACCTAATATCTATTATTCGAATCCATACAGAAGTTTCAAATTTTCTGTATAAAACCATATAAATAGGAAATAACATATAAAACAATAAATCAAACCTAACATCCGTTAACGCTAATATTTTGGACGTAGTGTAAGTTAGCCTTAACTCAATTAGATAGGTACGTAGATAATCCTCATTTCGAACTGAGATTTAATTGGCAGCAGCTTCGAACTCAACTGACATTAAAAAAAAGTTTAGTGCCTAAATCAAATTCGCGAACTTGTACCGTGTTCCTTAATTTCGTCTAACGACTGTGAAGACGGTCGAATTCTTTAATTATTTAGCCCTAATGGCAGCGGGGCTGTCCTTTGACGTCGCCCGGTTTAATTTGGAATTCCACCCCCAAATTAAAAATATAATGAGAGCGAACCGAGCTGGTGTTAATTGGAAACCGATCCGTTCGTGTTTAGTTAAAATTGTCGCTTATCGGTGATTTGTTGGCAGGTGGTATGCGGAGAACGGTGACAGTTTTTCTTTTTTAATCTATTCAGGCGTCCAACAGTTTAGAGTTCTTTTTTAACTAAGCTACGTTGGTAATTCTATAGATCCGTGTGACTTATGTATAAGTAATCCATATTTGAGCTTTAGTAATTTGCCTTCTAAAGCACTCGAAATATTTTCTTTGACTTGCAAGATAACTAATTGCTTGTGTTACCCGAACGCACAATCAATCTTGTGGTGCTTTAAGCATAATACAATATATAATATACGTACCTAATCATTTTGATATGTCTTCAAGCAAGAGTTTGATAATGGCTGCCAGCTGAAGTGCCTGCGTCCACTGAACAAATCAATCTTGTCTTGTCTTGTCCAATCAATCTTGCGGTGCTTAAAATTTTTCGAATGAAAGAGAGTAATCATTCATACAAAAACTAATTGCCGCACTCATAGACGTCAATTATCATTAATGATCACTTGATCACTTAGTACCTAAAATTGTTTTAGGTACTAAGTGCACATTTTCGACGAACAATTGTTCGTCGAAAATGTGAAATTGTTTTGTCGAAATATAACGTCACTGTAAGAGACTATTTTACAATAGACAATGTTAGTTGCTAAGTAATCATGATAATTAACGTCTATGAGTGCGGCAGTTAACATAGACTTCTTATTCATATTCTTTTATTTTTATTGTTGAAAAAAATGAAAATATTTGTACAATGTCAACCATACAACGTTTTCGGTTAACCCGCGCGTTCGCATTGACACATTCGCGACTTGACGTATTCACGAGTTGACGTAAGTAATGGCGGCCATTTGTCCGCGGGCAGATGGCGCTGGGGTAGACGTCAGCTTAGCCGCGCTTTTCTTGCGTTTTTTTAAAGAAATATCCCCCTAATTTGTAACGGGTTAGCGGCATGTATTAGTAATCCCGTTTTAGATAAATTATCGTGCGTTTGTTACGAGTTGACAATGATACGTACTTTACATAAAACCTTGCTGAGTTTCTAGAGGCTTACTTTTGGTCGATACGTAGTCAAAATGTGCTTTTATTTAAAATTTCAAACCTAAATTACTAAAAGTATTTTTTATATACTTATTTAATTATTTGTTAGCGTCACCAACATAAAGTACAGCAATAATCAATATTAATATAAAATGCAGAGTTGCTTAAACTAACTGTCCTTACAATTACAGGTAACCACAGCATGCATATATGGTAGATAAAATTATAATAAAAATAAAAATAATTAAGTAAAGATTCAGTGTAAATTACAATTATTAAAGTAAAAAACGGAGAAGTAAATCTATTAATTTATTGATTGCGAATTTCTTTAAATAATACATGTTGATAACAATCCAGTTCCTTTTTAATTGTAAAGATTGGTGGTAAAATTACTAAATACCGTTATATAACGTGTACCAGAATGGTGTTGCCATAATGAAAAGATCCATAGTGTATCCAATCTAGATCCTGTATGTGTTGTTACTTTGACATAATTATTAAATTGAATTTGTCATGCAATTGTAAATTAAATATTTATATTAGTGAAGTCATGCGCGTCAGGCGCGCATAAACAAGCCGCAGTGATCATAAATGTAAGTACACAGAGGTTACTAAGCCAGTAGGGCTGTGACTTGTTTATTTTGATGTAACATCACAAGAGAAACATTTAATCTCAAAACAAATTAAAGTTAATAATTATGTCTTAGTGACTCTACATACAAGTTCGGATCCATTTTGGATCTTTTCATTTTGACCACACCTTTCTGTTACACGTTGTCTATAGTTGATTGAAAAATATACGAAATCACATTTGTTTGATAACCGTCATGCGGCCTGTAACATTCATACATTATTATTACAGTCCCATGTCAATTTCGCAATAAAAATAGAAAAAAAACTGTAATAGATTCGGAGAACAAAATCCATCACGCCTTTTCGCAACACAGTATTGTCACATTCCGAAGATACAGGGGGCGCAATATTGTAATAACTGCTTTTGTGTATGTAATAAAAATACCAGTACTTACAAGATATTTTTTTAAATAATAAAATTACCTAACTATAATATGAAAAAATATATAAATTATATTTTGGCTAAAAGATCTTATAAATATTTTGTCTTTTGTTTGAGATGACGATGCTGATTTATGAAATATTTTTAACGATAGACGATTTAACACTCGTGTATTTTATTTATATTAATACCGTAGATATCTACTAGCAATCTTAATATAAAATGGATGTTAAAGGACGAATAATAATATATAAAAACTCCGTAAGTACAAGATATTTCTCAACAAAAAACTATCTTACGGGCAAAGTTTGCAAGCATCCCGTATAGGTACCGCGCGCGGGCACTGCAATATTTTGCCCACCTTTGGGGTCTCCAGTTCTCCACATTATGCATAACTGATAAGCACATTTCGTATGCATGCGATCCTTGGCTCGCATAATGACGCGAAGGCCCCGGAGGACGCCCGCAGTTTTTACTATGTTGTGACACGTCTTCAAATTATTCTATGTCGCTTTTGTGTTAGTTTTAGCACGGGAATTTTGTACTGAAACATTGTTTACAGTGCTAGTAATTTCAGAGATAGACGTTTGTTTATTGAAAGACTAAATAAAATAGCCAGTTAAAAAATATGTCTGTAGATTGGATTATGCCTATTTTGTTAAAGTAATCAAGAGCTCTGGGGGGATATGGAACAGACGCTGTACGCGCTCTAAGATAGTGGTATGGTTCGTTATAATTAGTGAAATCACTTCAAGGAATCTTATATATCTATATGCCAAATATGAAAGAAGTAATACCGCAGTAAAAAGAGTTGTATTATGTAGGTAATACAGTTCTTTAATTATTAATTATTGTCTTATTGGAGTTTAGGTAGCCTGATATGTTACCTTAGCTTCCGTACACATAGACAGAAAAAAATAGTTAAATAAAAAAAAACTTCAAGTTAATGGTAAAACAAGACGACCAACATTAATTCCATTCGGTTAGCATAAACAAAACGGCATTACGCATTCCATACCCATGCCAATCACAAAACGAGTTACGCTCACGCCGGACATCCAATTCGCGGACATGTCCGAACTAGTCCGCAACAAATATTTATCAAAACCTGCAAGGAATACGTAAAACGACACAAAACATCTCCAGGACGGATACGGGCGTGATGGATTATTGCAACTGACCGCCTCTATTTTGTATCGGAATAAGAAATTACCATATGTGCCTCTCGGACTATGCGGTCGGCGATTACATTGCGTGGCAAGAGCTTGTGCTTAAATTATTTTTTTAGCAGGAAACCGCTTTTACGGATCTACTCGCGTTTATTTTAGAATTTTGGTTTTAACTCTTTGCAGGGTCCGCGGTCACAGGAACACTAAATACTCAGTACTCAGTACCAAACGAGAGAAGATCCGTAAAAGTGTTTCAACAGATCACAATCATTATTAATACACAATTTAAACATTTACTTAGATTCTACCCTGTATTTAGACAAAAATATACTTTTTATTATAGATATTTTTTATATACGAGTTTATTATATACATTATACGAATGGTTTTTTATATGCGCACTGTAATTAACACGAATAACGTATCTTCTACTCGTCGCTATTCAAACACTAGTTAGATTGTTGTTAGGCAAAGATCGTTTCTAGTTCTATCACCACTAAAGTGGCTTTACCAAAGCCATTAAAGCTATCTTAGTAGTTTAACTTCAATACACTAAAAAGCCACTTGCTTAACAAGGTTTTAGTTCCAGGTTAAAGCGTGCTTTTTATTCTTTATCGGGCACATCACCCGAAGTTCACAGCTATCCTAAGTAGGTATTATCACCTAAGTAGGTATCTGGCTATCTCTTCGCTAAACATCGTAACATAACAATCTACTAACATTAGTATTGTCGCCTTTGTCGACTGATTGGTAAATAACGAAAAAGTATCACATTGTTTTGTCATAAAGACTTTTTCGACTCTTACCAAAAAAGAAACAAAGAAATAGAGTCTCTTTCCAGCCAGCACAGCTGTCATCCCGGAGTTCGGCGTCGCGCCGGCGACGGGCGGCGGGCGGCGGGCGGCGGCGGCGGCGGGCACCCTCTAGAAACTTCTATAATAACAGCAGCGGCCGGTAATGTGACAGCCGATACGTCGCCGCCACCGCCCAACATGCTGGGTACTATTTAAATTTCGAATGGCATTGTTCTTTTTTAATATTTATCACATCAAATTATATTTTTGAACACAAAGTAGCGTATGTTGTGGTACTTGTTCCATATATTTTTTTCATTATTGTAATAAAATATCACGGGATACGCGTGTTACGTACGTTTGTGGTAGTCGGAATAATACTATTTAAGTATCAAGGATAAGGTAATAAGGAGAAGGTCTAAAAGGTAAATATAAAGATTTAATATATAAAAAAAAAGAATTCGAAACCCGCACCCCATGCCGGGTCAGGTGCCCTACCACTAAAACCAGCGAGTTCGAATCCCGCTAGTGGAAATTTTCTTCAACACTTTTTTCAAGTTACAATTTGTTGGCAGCAAAATTCGCCTAAAATTACCATAACAACGAAAGTAACGATAACCATAACCGCGTTAATTTAAGTGCCAGTTTTCTTATTCGCAGTTGTAAACAATTTCAAAGCATTAAAAGATCTATGAAAATAAAATATTGCATATGGGTGCGCCGACCAAAAAATGCCAAAAATGAAGTCACGGTTAAGTTAATATATTGAAAATATTATCGTATTAAATAAACAAAATATAGCTATATTTAGTATCAAAGGGAACGTGTTTACAATTAGTTCGATCCATAAATTCAACACACTATAGATTTTTCTACAATATCATTTAAAGTTGGGCAAAAATCATTAAAACGAGTGGCGGCGATTAGTTGATATTTTATAGTTTGTCTAAATTATTGTAACTCTGATTTTATTTAAACAATCACCAATGGTCTAAACTACAAATCGTCCGTCTCACATTTTCGATTTAACGAGCGCTTTTTTAAATTATTATTTTTCAAATTAACACATTAAATTCCTCATACAAAATTAGCATGGCTCCTCGGCATCAAATAAACATGGACAAAGACATTTTCAATAAAATATATGATACTTGTCACTTACGGACGGTGCACCCTTAATTAACATGAAGAAGAAATAATCGCTTATCTCCATAAAAACAAAATGCGCACGACAATCATCCGCTCGAATTAGTTGAGACAAAAAACACATGAAAAATGCCACGCGGAGGTGTTGCGATGATAAACGAGCCATTCATGATGTGTCACGCCGGGATTACACATGTCATTACCGGCGTAATGCGCCGGAAGCGGGGGCAGCCATAGTGGCAGTGTGGAATTATTTACGGGAGGACAACGGACGGTGGGAAAAGAACTTATTTTGAAAGCTTTAGTAAACCGAAAACAATGTATTGTTTAAAAGCGCTAATGTAGTTACCTAATAGATCGGTGGCGTTAATTCAAAAATGAAAAGTAGTTCGTAAAATAATGCCTCAGATGCAGTCTGTGGTTGCAAATCAACCTATATAGTAAAAAGCTTATTCTTTGTTTATTTGTAAGACCCTAAGTGCCTTACAAATAAACAAAGAATAAGGTCCGAATAGTTATTCCGTGTTTTGTCTCTTTTACTCGAATTTGAAATGACGTTTAAATGACAGGAACAAAACTCGGAATAACAAAATTCGGACCTTATTCTTTGTTTATTTGTAAGGCACCAAGAGTTTTCCATTTTCCATAATAATATTTTCAAACAAACCATTTCTATTATTAAGTTATACAGCTTTACATTTTTTCCAGTACCTATTTATTTTGATGTAACACAAACAAACTAACATTTTTAGATTACAAGTTACGCCCACCTTTTTGTAGAACGAAACGAAACTACTTAAGAAACTACTATTTAAAAAAAATAAACTGAGGAGTTTCATTTCTTAGCTTGTAAGTTACAAGGTTCTGTTTTCAGCGTCTTCGCAACTACAAAAGTGTCGTATTTCCAGTCGGTTTAATTTAGTGAAATATTCAATTGTCTGTCCCAATATCAGATAGGTATTATGACGGAAACTTTCCCGTGTGCCGACGAAAATACCTGGCACCGTCTCTTTGTTTTCCTTAGCATTTGAGACACACATGTTCAGAGTTAAGTTAAGTGATAACTCTGTCTTTTTATGGATAAGATTTATGTTTTAAAAAGTCGAAAACGTACTAAAAAAACAGTAAAAAACAAATATGATCGTAAAAAAAATTTGCACTTGTTGTTACAAAACAGATCCGTAGACAGTCAGCGCTGGTCCGCCTGACCTTTTATTGAACATATACATGAACAAGATGATAAGTTTAATACATATAATAAGTTATATTTATTTAAACACGAGTAACAATATAACGACATCTCCGCACTGGGCCCGCGTGGTGGTTTATGCCCCGTTCTCCCTATCTATCCATAGGTATGGCTCGTGCCCCAGCAGTGGGGACATAAAATGAGCTGATGATGATGATGATAATGATGAACAATATAACAAACCCATAAGATAATCTGGCTTCACTGTCTTCGCTACTAAACTCCTCTACCGCTTAAAGAATGAACAAAAACTATAACAGAAGTCGAGAGTTTAGATTATGTTACCTATTTTTTTTGTTTCCTATGTGCATGTGCTATCAGGCTCAGTTGTAATTCATTACGATTGGTTTATCAAGCACCACCAAACCTTTTTCTGTTTTATTCAATATTATAAGGCGCTTGGTTAGTGTTTCTGCAACTGATTGTACAATTAGACTACTTATGGTCTTTTTTTACGTAATCTCAATCCTAACAAGTTATAAATGCGAAAATGTAGGCGAAAGACATGTTTCTTACCTTATTGGGGCCTGCAGAGGTTTCCCTCTCGCGGTAACACTTCGACCCATATCGGGATCTTTAGAATTATCTTATCTAAATGTTTGAAATAAGTCACAAATCTAGCAAGTACTTTATTGTGTGAAACACATAAAAATATTATATTAAAGGTTGTTTATTTACAGTAACATTTTTTACTGTTGGTAAAAGGGTTTAACCTTTAAATCAGATATATTAAAAAAAACACAAATGTTGAAAAAAATTCCACGAGCAGGATTTGAACCTGCACTCTTCTGACATACCGGGTCAGGTGCTCTTCCAATTGAGCTATCGTAGTTCTAACCAGCCCGCCGAAATTATTTAACACATTTTACTTTGAAAGCCAAAGGCGCCTATTCAATTTTTTTTTGTAATTTTTGTAATTTGTGTTTTTGTAATTTGTTCGCAACAAAATTTGCGTTCAAAATTATTTGAACATTTTATCAGATAATAATATATTATATACCAAAGTTAAAACAAAATGTTGTTGAAAGTCAAAAGCATTGTCCCGCTCATTATTAATTTCACAGTCCGAATGGCAAGACGCTGATGCCCTGTGACAAGTCAGATGCTAATCAGTCAACCCTTCAGGTCGACAAATCGGAAATTAGGGACGCATGAGCGCTCGCGGGTTAACCCTACTTCTGGCGGAGCCCTGCCCTGGAGACTTGTCTTGTTCTCTGCTCTTGGAATATTTAACACGATCCAATTGTCCTTTTACACGAACAGCTAAAGGTTGGTGTTTCATGTGACATATTATTTTAGTTGTGTAATGACAGAGCAAAGGTGATTTTTTGTTGAATTAGCTTAGTCATTTATTTCAGCGACTAAAAATTTTACGCTGATAACTAAGAAAGTCCTTGACAGTTTTATTAATCGGCTTTGACTTTTGCGTATAAGGTGCTCTATCAAGTTACATCTAATCAACATGCTACTGAGATCGTCTGCCTAAGACTTGAACTAAGTTCTTCTGCAATAAGCCTAAAATTAATCAGTGGTAGTCAAACATTTTAAAGCCTTTTCCACAGCAACTGCGCTTACTGCGGTACGCGTCCGACGCATAGCCCACCATCTGATTTGATTTGATTTATTGTTCAATGATCTTTATTACATGCAACAAACAACTTCTGCAACGGCCGGTCATCGGGTGGGTGACCAAAAATGTAACATCTCGAGCTCCTCCGTGCTTAGGAAGGCACGTAAAGCCGTTGGTCCTGGCTGCAATAGTAGTCGTTAACAATCACCAATCCGCACTGGCCCCCGTGGTGGTTTATGACCCGTTTTCCCTATCCATCCATAGGGAAGGCTCGTGCCCCAGCAGTGGGGACATTAAATGAGCTGATTGGTAATGGTTAGTACATGCTACCTTTGCTATAGGTCGTCAAAGTTAAAATCATAAGTCTGTATTCCGTTTATTTATTATTTCATGAATATAAGCGACTGACTAATGGGCTTTATCTATATAAATAAAATATTAATTTATTACGAAAGGAAAGAAAGAATTTCAAATATTACGAAAACTTTCGTAGTCATCATATTTTGTTTGTTTTTGTTTATAAAACTAATTTTGCTAAAATTTTTGACTAGAATTTCAATTTTTTCGTACCATTTCTTTTCTTACTAATATTATTAGTCCAGATTACAATCATCATCATTTTCATTATCCTACACCGACATTCATAATCACTGTAAAATCGTATACGCAACAACAATGTCTAACGAGGCACCTAAGCTATGAACGACACACTGCCTCACATTTAATTGTAGACATGTGTTCGCTAATGGAATATTCTAGTAATAAATCCTCAAGCAAGGCGACAGCCAGCGTAAACATTCTCATGGCCAGATGACGGCGACATCTTAAAATATGGCGGCCCTTTCTTCAGCTGTTGACTTCTTCCCCTTGCCCTTACACGCTAGGTTCATTATAATTAATAAATGACCGAGGTCCCTTATGCCGCACCGAGCGTGGGTCGGGTTAATATTGTATTAAGCGTCGTAAGGAGCTACCAAGCTATGCAAAAGTATAATAAACCACCAACAACAATATTTTGTTTGTAACATATCAAGTTTGAGAGTACATCCAATTGCACACTGATTTTGTGAAGAAGTAAAGTTTGTTTGAGAAAAATTTGTGGAAGTAGCTTGCACTGTTCTAATGAAGTAGTTTAACGGTAGTTGAAATATATCAATTTATTTGTTATCGTGATGTGGCACTACAGATAGAATAGAATATATCGAATTATCCAAAAAAAATCCTTCTTATTTTATACAAAATCTATCAACTTAACTTTTTCAAAGTTTGGCCGCTTTTCTTATTTCAATCTTTATGTTTTCAGTTTTCTATACACTTTTAACGCGTAAACTTTAGAAAACAATACGTAATACCGTTGCGACTTTAAGAGTATTAGACATACAACCAGTTTTCAGACATAAACTTCTAACATTAAATTTTTGTTTATTTTACGTATGCCGCAGGGCGTTGCACCAACCCCAAAAAGTTTCGCGATCTCAAATTACAATCTAAACGTCATCCATCAAGTACCAACCAACCTCATCGGCCAAATCGAAGCAGGTTAACGCTAAACGCAGGCCCGCACTCCATTAATTACTTAAATTTAATTCATACGAGGCCATCCATTTACATTCAAAAACCCTACCCGCATCCGTAACCCTTGCCAACAAAGTTGTGCGACCCTAAGACGCGAACTCCTAAGACGTTCTTTGATAGTGCGCTTCGTCGACTTCGAATAAAGGCCACGAGGCCGATAGAGTTCTGATCTGTAATTTTATAGCTTTGTGAGGGCCCGTAGCTCGTGGATTGTGGCCTATCGATCGCATCCAATGTTTTTGTCAAAGGCAAATTGTGTGAGAGCCGCGTAAGATGTTTTCTTGTCTTAATGATTACGGCCGCTTAATGATGAGACTGTTGATGCAGTTACAAATCGATAGATAGAGTAACACCGTATTTTTATTATTAATAAATATATTTTGAAAAAAGACAAAGTGTTGAAAAAATTCCACGAGCAGGATTCGAACCCGCACCTCATGACATGCCGGGTCATGTGCACTACCAACTATGCTATCGTGGCTCAATCCAACTTGGTGAAACTAATCAACATTATCTCCTCTTACTCTGTAAGCCAAAAGAGCCCTATTCAATGTCGACAACTACGTCATCAACATCACAAATAATTTTACGCAAATATTGTTGCGAACAAATTACACTTTGAAAAAGACGATGTGTTGAAAAAATTCCACAAGCGGGATTCATAATGTAGATGAAACGTAATCCGATGGTTTTAACTTAGTTAGAATTGTGAAGAAAAACATTTCATTTTTATAACACTTTATTGTAAAAGATACTCGCAGAAGATCCTTTTTCTCAAATCGTGTACAATATTCCGTTGCTCTACGTTATCATCTGTCTTAACACATTAACGTGCCAAATGGAAAACCTAATGAGGTACACCTACCAGCGTTCTATACTTCCGTTAATACCTCCAACCCATACGCATGCCAGCAAATCCCCAAAAATTCCAAAAGGCAAAAGCTATTAAGTTCGCTCCGATAACGAACTGGAAATCTAATAAGAAAGATCGGTGGGAGAAGGATTAGCCATTATCGCTGCACGTAACCCGGTGATACTTGCATGAAAGGCCCTTATTGCATTAGGGAAAGGGTTGCCCCCACCGCCGTCTCAAGAATTTATAAATAAGTTAGAGCGGAGTTACGGCCTTGTTCTACGGCGTCCTGTTTTATCATATTTAAATTATTAGAGTCAGATGTGGAACGTGTACTTAATTGCCTTACTTTGTTTAAGATAATGTACCTTGGCGCGGCTCCACTTTTGTTTTCTTGTTGTCGGCAGATATAAATCCAGGAGAGCGCCGGTAACGCCCAACTTTGCTCTGTTTTTGTTCGGACTATCCTTTCGGAGGGATATAAAATTTGTTATGCTAACGTTTGAGGACGCTGGGTGCTATAGAATACGCCGCTCATTTAGCTTACTTATACTCTCAAACATTTTCTGAAAGATGTGTTTTTGGATTACGCTAGTTATAGCGTCGTAGCAGTTGTAGCAGTTATGCTACGATGGGTTTTGGAGTAAGTCAAAAGGAAGATCAGTTTTTGCATTTTTAGAAAGGACGCTGGAAGTTCTTTAGAGTGAGTGATATGAGTAAACACCCGAATAGAGTCCAAGCTTCCTTATAGCGCGCAAAATTGTTACCAACTTTGATGGGGTTGTCACATGAGGATAAGATAGATGAAATAAAATATTTTATTTTATTTTTCATAAAATAAATTACTTACTCTTAATATTTTCTTTTTATTGTTTTTAATTTTCAATAACGTCTTTTTTAGATTCAAATCTGACATGGAGTATTTTATAAATACTGAATTGGAAAACACTCACATGGCAGATCAAACACATTGTACAGCTGTAGTTAACCATATTTTATAGTAAACCACTCTAATTTAAATTAAATACGACAAAACCTCAAATTTACGAGCAATATTTTACGAGCGATGACAGTTCACGACACCTGACAACGCGTGTGATACTCACTGAGATTGTCTGCTGGCTGTGCCGGTGTAAACCGGATTGTCCTCTCGCGGCGCGTACGTGAACCCGTCGTCGGTGAAAGGTCACTAACACATAACCATAGGGTAGTAGTATACCTGTCGCAGCGCTCTCTAAGGAAGCTTGAACTCTGTTCGGGTATTTACTCATGTGATTATAGTACACACTGAACTAAAATGTCGGCCGTGTTGGTCGAGCGGTAAGCATACTCGATGGTTATCGAACATTGAAAATAAATGACATGTGTGTTTGATGCTCATTTGATACATAACTTATGATAAGTTGAGTTAGGTTATTTTTATTTCTTAGTAGTTTAGATGTATGTATGTAAATGTAATTGACTTTTAAGATTGTTATCACCAAATTTGTCAAAAAATTATGTTAAATTTAATTACTTATGTGTAAGTGATGTATTAGTACTTGTTAACTTACTTATTGGCATAGGATTGTCTGTTCTTTAGTAGCCATTGTACAGATGCCCGTGCTTCAAATCTAACAATAGCATTGCACAAACTACTACTATTTCGTAAGGGATAGTGGTGGAGTTATGGTCTGCTGTTACACAATGTACGGCCGACTGTATTAGCTATGTAAAACTTCATCAATATGGGTATTACCTATTCAAAAATTCAATTGTCAAACTGAAAACAGTTTTACCTCTACATGAGTGGAATACGCATGACCCTACCACCATTCTTTGGGAACTACATTATCTTAAACGTTCTTCTCATTCTCATAGCTGAATTAAAGACGCCTCCACAAAGCCATACATCAAACATTTTAATTTAATCCACGTACCAACGTAATTTAGTCAAGAAAACAATGCCTCATTCATATTATAATATTATTTTCTTCCATAAATCACTTTTAAGTGTTATTTCATTTCCTACGGAGCCCCCGCATGCAGCACACGCATCGAACGAATAAGTAATTGAAATTTGAAATAACTTTTGATTTTCCGAAATGATTTCACCCCAGTGTGCTCGTGAAATTATTATGAATTTCCTATCCCTCTATGGGACGCGCTTCTTAGAAATAAATGGTTCTCCTTTCATACGCTTACAGAGTTTTCTCAAAGACGTTACATGTTTGGTAAAAGGGTTTAATAATTATGATGTGTTAGTCACGACATGGATTTTATGATCTGAGGGTATATAATGATATCTATTGTTTTTTTTAATATCAAGGTTTTATAAGATCAATCATCATTTTAATGGCAAGTCTATAAATAATTTGCGCTATGCTGATGACACTGTATTGATTGCATGGTCAATCGCGGATTTGCAGATTATAGTAGACAGAGTCTATGAGGTCAGTAGAAGAGCTGGGCTTAATATGTTAACATGTTAACATCCCGAAGACCCGAGAGTTGTTGCGTACCATTAAGAAGAGAAAAGTTGGCTAGCTGGGTCATATTTTAAGACATGATAGGTACCAACTGCTTCAACTGATTATGATGGGCAAAATAGAAGGGAAAAAACGTGTTGGTAGACGGAAGAAATCTTGGCTTAGAAATATTCGGGAATAGACCGGAATCACCAGCGTAGAAGAACTTCCGAATAGCGAGGGATAAAGTAAAAATTAAAAAAACTAAATTAAAAAGTTCAAGGAATCTCTTTTAATGATGAGGACGCTCTTTCTAAAACTGTTTTTATTGTACGAGTATTGTGTCTGTGTTTTGTGTACAATACTTATTCTATTCTACGGAACTACCATGCCGCAGGGCGCGGTTGACACAACACTCAACAACGTCAAGCTCCAACGTGTCGAATCCACGTCGAATCATATTATTGACAGTATTGTTTCAACGTCTGTGAATAAAACATTTTCTGTTTCATTATTTATGTGCAATGTTTGAAGCATTGATTATTAACATGTATGCTTTGATCAATTACGTACATCAATGACAAAAGTAAATCATTACCTGACTTCTGGTACTTATATATTCATTATAACCGCTTCTAAGATCTAATAGCCACAGGTCATTGTAAAGAATATGCCTTTCAGATAACAGATGAATTCGCTACAATCTTCGAGCCTATCATCATTGACCATTAAGCGAAAAAAGAACAAAAGCCCCCAAAAAATCTTACGCACAAACTAATGGTGTTGCTATTTGCTCTCATAAACGCAAATACCTTATAACGACAACAAAGGTATAAACAAAATGAAACGACGAATTAAATCGCGCTCAACGTACAAAACGCAGACGCTTAGAACATCCTTAATTCGCCGATTAAAAGCCGCTACAAGCGGCAAGATGTTAGCAACACCAATAAACAACGGCGAACGCGAGCGCGAGCGCCGAAAGTTTGAAGCGCGCGGTGAGTGCACAGGACCCTTAATGAGGGTTAGAAATTTCGGCACATTGCGGCCCAAACCGCACCCGGCTTCTTGGCTTATTATTAATTCCGTAAGACGTGTCCCCGATGTCCAAGACGTGCTGTGATTCGAGACAAAAGTCACAAGGGCGGAAGGGACGCCGCTGCCGCCATCGCCACCCCGCGTCCTCCCTGCTACGTGTGGCGCGTATTCAAGTCGGCGTATGCAGGATTTACAGGTGGTTTTAATAACGTACACTAATGTCGCCAGATGAATACTTAATGGACGGATCATCGCCGGTGTGAAGAGGATCGCGAGACGTTCGCCTTTAGTAATAATGGATGACAGCCTTTCCTTACGGTTTAATAGCAATATCATGTCTTCACATGGTTATTGAGGGAAGGTGATATGATGCAGACCTTTATTAGTATTCTGCTTCAAGGCAATTTTAATGCAATGCGTAAGTTTAGGTAAATAAGATTTTTATTTTTGTCGTATTTTTTATGTTTATGCCTGTTTCGTCCAACTGCAAATACATCCTGGCACCAAATCTTCTTAACCGCATGGTTTTACTAAGCTGACCAACAGACGGGGCTCCCACTGAAAAGCTGGGGTGTCATATGTACCACCAGTTTTCAGTTTATGGAAGCAAATAAGTCAGAAAACTGTTAAACAAAATTTCCGCTCAAAAGATCTCAAGGATGAGTTAGCGAATGTAAATATGCTTCCTATGATATGGGGTCTCAAAAGAGGCATGAAGAAGCACCTTGTGGGCCGGCAGAGTGAGGTTAACTGAGGCTACGTTTGTTTTCACGATGCACCAGTTATCTTGGCGTCCGGACTCCATTCCCACTTAACATCAGGTGGGATGGAGTCATTTGCCGTGCTAACTATAAAAAAAATGGCCCAACTGCAAGGTGACTCTAATAAATGCGCTGGCGTTGACCGGTGCCATGCTGACGTTGGATGACTGATTGACTGTTTCACTATTTTCTTTTTAAGGCGTAGGAAGATATTACATGAGATTTCTGATTTTCGGAAACGGGTGCTTGCGTAGACGTTTTGCGAACGGTCGCTAGTAACTGGTAATAAAGAAAAATATCCCAATTTAGGTACATGTATCACTACAATGATATAACAAACCCAATCTTTGTACTTACTTATAATTACAATGTTCGTAGTACCGCTGCCGTTATCTATTTTTAGTAGACAGTTTACTCGCAAAGTGAAAATCCATTTAAGACGGTTCTGTCAGGGGCGCCTTCAAAAACTCGTTAGGCGACTGGCATTCTGCGGCGAGGGGTCACGTTTCGCGCGGTTGCGACGCGAATGTCGCTAACTTGATGGCATATCGTCATATTGTTACAATCATGTTTTGTAACAGATAGCGGCTGACGTGCTTGGAGTACACAAACACGAGTGAGGAAACGTTTAATTATAGCAGTCATTTGTTTAGATATGAGACATCTCTGTACGACTCTCGTTTATTTTTTATAAGTAGGTACATAAGGTACATATGCCTCGGTGGCCAAGAGTGGCAAAGTGCTCGGCCCGATACCCAGGTTGGGTTCAATTCCCAGGTCAGGAAAGTGTTTCGGATTTCTCAATGCATAGCCCGGGTTTGTGACCACCTACCTGCATTCGGCAAACGTGGTGGTTAAGCCAATACCCATCAATTGTAGCGATGACTTGATTCCAATGATGAATAAAGCCTTTACCCAGAAATGGGATAGTATTTAAGCTATTTACTACATACTCTCACGTACGAGTGTCGTGGGAGTATTATGCTGAGATAGGATCCTTGTTGGTCTCACACATCCTATTTGTTTTTAACTTTTTCATGTTTTTTTTTCTTTCTCTATTTTATTTGCCTTTGTTTGTAAATGTTTTATTTAAATTGTTTCTATTATGATTTTTTGTGTAAGTGTCAATAAAAATATATTTCTATTCTATTCTATTCACGTCTTTCAAAAGGGGTAGACAGAGTACCAAAATTACCAATTTTAGTAAATTCGCTGTCAGTGACCTCGACGCTACATTTAGTTTATTCAAAGTAAGGTATATCATCATCATCATCATCATCATTACCATCAGCTCATTTTATGTCCCCACTGCTGGGGCACGAACCTTCCCTATGGATGGATAGGGAGAACGGGCCATAAACCACCACGCTGGCCCAGTGCGGATTGGTGGTTGTTAACGACTGCTTATGCAGCCGGGACCAACGGCTTTACGTGCCTTCCGAAGCACGGAGGAGCTCGAGATGATAAATTTTTGGTCACCCTTCCGATGACCGGCCTTTGCGAAAGTTGCTTAAACTCAGCACTCGCAGACCGGGCGCGTTAATAAGGTATATATCGAACGTAAATAACTTATGTTAAAATAAAATGATATGAAAATTAAACAAAACAAAAAATGAATCAAACCTAATAGCATTAATAGATTGCCCAAAAGATTTATTTTATAATCGTACAAAGCAGTAGCTAATATCGGCAGTAAATATCCTAAAAAGTTAGTGACACATCTACAAAATAACAGAAGAAACTAACAAAGCACCACATATAAAGCTAAACAGCTCACGTTTACCTCTAAACACATTCCACCCTACAGATTAACAAGAAAAATCGAGCATCGCAATCGCCCAGCGAATCACGTGTTCGGCGCAAGATACGCTTGCTCACCGCTCAAGTGCTCGCTCGGGAGCGATAAGAGCGAAACATGCGACTTATTGCAAGATGCATGGTTCGCTTGGCCCGCACTATAATTGGCTACGATTTATTGAACACTTATTTTAGAACGAGAACGCTTTTTGGATGGTAATACACGTATTTCGGAAAAAGACAGTAGAGTTCATTTGTTTATTGGTTTATAAACGACTGGTGTACAAAATCTACTATGACGAAGTACGCTGACACGTACAAGTACACCATATTCTTTAAAAACAGATGACATTTTTACAAAAAGGCTATTTTTGTTGCAACAACAGAAAACCATAAATAAATAAATATATTTTTTTTTATAAAAGAAGGAGGCAAACGAGCAGGCTGGTCACCTGATGGAAAGTAATCACCGCCGCCCATGGACACCCGCAAAACCAGAGGAATCGCAGATGCGCTGCCGGCCTTTAAGGAAGGAATAGGCTCGTTTCTTGAAGATTCCAAGGTCGTAAAGGTCCGAAAATACCGCCGCCGAGAGCTGGTTCCACAACACTGTAGTTCGAGGCAAGAAGTTTCGTGAAAAACGCACAGTAGTAGACCGCCATCCATCAAGGTGATGTGGATGGAATGACAGTCGATTGCGTATATTCACATATTCACTTTAACAACCTAAACAGCAATGAAAAGAAAAGAAAACTAATATGTTTATTCTCGAGTTTACTAATATAATTTTAAAGTTACTGTGATATCATTTTAAAGTCGAATCATCATTATCAACCTATAAATGTTCCAAAGAGATCCTGAGCTTAATACGCAAGCATACGTGAAGATCTTGCTATAAGTCAGCATGAGATATTTACTATACCTACCCTTTACCTAAGATTTAAATTTATACAAACGATACATGATAGTAAATAAATGTTCTAAACTAAGATTGACTTTTTGAACAAAAATGAATACTGTGCATTAAAGCTACTATGGTACTAGTATCCTTATTACCTATGTACATATACATAACATCTTTCAAACAAAAAAAGGAAACCCCAAATATTATTATATCCATACTGAAGGTATACACCCTTGCACATTATACTACCACAAACTGTAAAATGTACACAATAGACTTTGAATTTACGTATATGACATATGGTTGAACATCTATTGATGAAATTGCACAGTGTGGATATATGTATGTGCAGGCGTGTGTATGTACATATTGAACGAAGCATTTTCAATTATCATATATCTTCGGACGAGCTGTGCCCCGCGGTTGCACCCGCCGATCGCGTCGTCTGAATGCGCAAGTATTTCGTATTCGCCTTTTTTCTGACTTCTTTATGCTCGGCTCTTAAGATTTTAAATAGCCTATAGCCTTCCTCAATAAATGGAATATTCAACACAAAAATAATTTTTCAATTCGAACCAGTAGTTCCTGAGATTAGCGCGTTCAACCAAACAAACAAACAAACTCTTCAGCTTTATAATATTAGTATAGATTTAAGCAAAATAAGTCATATCATGTGAATCTCTTTGCCTGACTGTAATGTCAACAGTTAATTTAAAAAACATACTCATAACAAATAACAAGTTATTATTAGGTCTCAATATTTTTAAACAATTGTTTTATTTTGAACATTTTTTTCCCTTTGCAATTTTTTTTTTCTTTCAATATACTAGCACAATGGTCGCCTGAATCACAGGATTTTCCTAGTTCAGATAAAAAATCAATATGTTTTATCTATAAGAATTTATCTGTTCTGTTTATATGTGTGATTTGATTAGAAAAATAAATTATTACTTACTTAAAAAAAGCTTGGGCTTCATCTCGCCTGATGTTAAGACAGTGATGATAAGGCTGAAGGTAGAAGCGGAGTTCACCCGGAATCCTCAACTTCTAAGGAACTGGCTATATTATCTCTTACTGTCGGAACACAACAATACTACTGTCGTTGATGTTATGGCGACATATCCAGATAAAGTGTAAACTTTCTTGATATAAGGAAAAGTAAGTTCTCCCAATGTCATAAAGATTTGCACGCATGTAAGCATTTTTCACGGAAACACCATAAATCTATGTTCAATAAATAACAATTAGTCGTTAGATTTCAATCGTGTCCGTGCATTAGGGGTGGCGACCGGTAAATTACGGACCGTGCGGCCGGACGAAAGAAATATGGCCGTCAACACTAGCAGACGATAGTGCTGGGACAACCAGTGCTAACAAATTTAATAAACCGGTGATAATATTATTATCGTTATTCGAAAGTTTAAATTCGATTGTGTGAATAAATTATTTTGTTACCTTGTTATCATTGTAAGATGTTTTTATCCGTTGTAATAAATACAATTAAATAATACTAAACAAAACCTTCGTGTAATACTAAATTATATTATTACGACACAGTTCTTGAGGAAAAGACATGGAATACTTTGACAAATTGACTCTACAAATATAAACAAGTATTTTGATGATTTTTAATATCTTTTTGGTTTACTTTTTTTGAGTTTTTATAGGTGTGTCAGATTATATTAAGCATTATTGAATAGTTGCTACAAACTTCACAAGACCAAGCTATATTTCTTAAAACTCTTAATTTTCTTTTAAATATTTGTTATAAACGTCTAAAGAGCTATCTTATGTTTCTGAAAACACCAACGACCAAAATTAGCAACAACTGTCTCTATTTATTTACATTGTCAACTTTTTTGAATAATGCCTCGCTACAATTTACAGTTCAATAGATATTATTTATTTTGAAAAAAACACGATAACATAAAAACACAAATGTTGAAAAAATTTCCACGAGCAGGATTTGAACCTGCACCCTTCTGACATACCGGGTCAGGTGCTCTTCCAATTGAGCTATCGTGGTTTTAACCAGCCCGCCGTAAGGTTTCAAAGTAGGCAGGCTTTCAAAGTAAAAAGTGTTGAGTAATTTCGGCGGGCTGGTTAGAACCACGATAGCTCAATCGGAAGAGCACCTAACCCGGTATGTCAGAAGGGTGCAGGTTCAAATCCTGCTCGTGGAAATTTTTTCAACATTTGTGTTTTTGTAATTTGTTCGCAACAAAATTTGCGTTAACATAATTATTTGAACATTTTACACAATAACATAGTTGATGTGCACTTGACCCGGCATGTCATGGGGTGCGGATTCAAATCCCGCTCGTGGAATTTTTTCAACACTTTTCCTTTTTTCAAATTGTAATATGTTCGCAACTAAATTTGCGTAAAATCATATAGGTATAACAATAATCATTATTTATTTTATCAAATAAATCGTCAGCTATGCCCCAACACTACCGTTCGGACTGTTTATAACTGCTTAACAAATCGTTGTGTAAAAGACCGCCCGCCGAGTGCTTAATCACTTAACACTCAACGGATTAAAGGTAGATTTACTGGCGAAAAATGCCCCTTCCACAGTCGCGTCGAGGTGTTCAGATTTAGTAGAAACGACTGCGTTAATGTATGTAATTTAGACGAAGGTATAATATATTATACCTTACAAGATAAAATCAACCAGCCTCAGGAAGCTAAGTGGGAATCGAACCCACGACCTTTGGATACCCGGTCCAATGCTCTGATTGCTGAGCTACCGAGGCCCTGGTTGATATTTTCTAGTACAATTTTATCTTGCAACTAGTGGACCCGGCGGATTTCCTATCGCTTTGACAGTTTCAAATGTCTGTCAAAATTTCAATAAAAAAAATATAAAAATTACCAAATAGGTTCTATTCCCTACATCAAAACCAAGACATAAGTAGTAAATTATGAGTTTCATTCCTGTGGGAATATCGGGATAAAAACTATCCTATGTACAGATTATAAATCTGTACGCCGAATTTCATCCAAATTCATCCGTCCGTTCATACATCCACACATACACACAAACTTTCGCATTTATAATATTAGTGTTATTGTGATTGCAAAATACAAAATAATAAAAATACTATCATGGTCACTAGTCCGAAATTATTGTAATGTACCCAACATTATAATAATTTCGAAAATCCCACCATGTTTTATATTATATTAGTTCCGATATCCGATAACTACATACAAAAAAAATATACAAAACATGTAAAAAAAATCGTTTAAAGATCGTAGAGTTAGGTATTTTAGTAATATTTTAAGCTATGTGGATTGGGTAAGACCTAATGTCACAGGAGTAGCTAATGTGCCAGAAACAACCAATTAAAAAAGTTTGTAGTTTCCGTTGAAACTCGATAGACATTTTTTACTTATAAATAGATCGCGAAGGATTAAAAGCGTACCTACAAATGCTCTAAGTACTTACACATAAACTACTTATTTGACACTAACTGACCCGGCGGACTTCGTACCGCATTTCTTTTTTTAATTTTATATAACCTGTTACTCAGTGCAAATGTAGCATTCTAATAATGAAAGATTTTTTTTAAATCGGTCCAGTAGTTTTTGATTTTTGATCGTTGCAAACATACAACAATACAAAGCTTTCCTTTTTATAATATTAGTATAGATTCCAGCAAAGGTTAATAAAAACGAACCGTTCGCGTTAGGGACAAAACAGCGAAACGGATGCACATCAATCTCGTTCCATGAAATAGCTAGAGAGGTTTTAATTCCTGCAGGACCGAGGGTTGGGGTACAGGGGCAAGACCGGTGGCCGGCCCGTGAAAAGAAACCCTTTTAGTGCCACGTAAGGTGACATGTTGATGCTATCCAAACTTATTTAAATTGGAATAATTATTGAATTGCGAAAGGGTCCGCTTAACCTTCATTTTATTTATGTATGGCAGTTGTTACCTAATTTACTTGAAGTAACTTTGGTTAAATTAAAGTAACTTTAAACCACACTTATGATCCTTTAGATTATAGGTGTGGTTCAAAAAGAAATTTAATTTTACTTTTTAATGCTTCGCATTTTCTGGATTTGTTGCACCCAGTCTTGCTCAAGATGGCTGAGAATCGGTAAAAATGAAAGAAAGTAGGGGAAAACTATTACTCACCAGAAATACATCGATTTTTAAGATACAATAACTGCTTATCATAGCTCAAATTTGAACGTTATCATGGACTAACTTTGATATACTTTGACACCACTAGATCCAGTATGATCATCATGAGACCCTCGTTGGCAGCTAAAAAAATTACAAACTTCGTCAAGCCCAAAAACTTACGAAAAATACTTATAACTAAAGAAATTTTGTGATAAATAAATTAAATTGCGCAAATAAAGCGACGTAAATTTTAAGTCGTCATGTCCACACTTTTCTAGCATCACCCTTCCATGTAGACAATCGTGTGTTTGTACGAGGTCATTCGACGATCAAAGCGATCGGCCAATAAATAAATAGTTGATTTGGTAAATAAATACTGAGAGGCTACCTCGAATAGTTCCGAAGAATCCGACGGGGGGCGCTCGGGTAACTAACGAGAACTAAATAGGTTCGCTTCGGCGAGGAACGCTGAATGTACGATTCAATCGTTTGTGCGGAACACTGAGAAATTTAATAAAAGTACTTATATACCGTATGTTAGTAAAAGTAGATGTTGTTCTAAAGTGTAGGTAATATTTAAAAAAGAATATTTGCCATTTGTCACCAGAACGAAAACGAGAATGACATCGAAGCAGCGCCTTCTGGTGACGAACGAGGAGAATTAATATTTTGCCATACAAGATCTCATTTTTCGTTAACGTGATCGAATGGCGAACACACGAGGCACCTAGACTAGATCATTGGTGAAAATAATAATACAAGACTGCTAGCTTCGTTGCTTGATTAGAGTTATTTGATTTCTCACACATTTAATTGATCGATAGACAAATATTTATTTTAATGTAATGGAGTTTATTTATTGCAACTCTATAAAAAAATAACAACATTTGTTGCTACAATTTATACACACACACTTTGAAAAAAGGAGACAAAGTATTGAAAAAAATCACGAGCGGGATTCGAACCCGCATCCCATGACATGCCGGGTCAGGTGCACTGCCAACTATGCTATCGTGGCTCAATCCAACTCGCCGAAATTAATCAACACTATCTATTTTCACTTTATAAGCCAAAGGAGCCCTATTCACACACATTCATCATCATCATCATCATCAGCTTATTTTATGTCCCCACTGCTGGGGCACGAGCCTTCCCTATAGATGGATAGGGAGAACGGGTCATAAACCACCACTCGAGTCCAGTGCGGATTGATGATTGTTAACGACTGCATGCTAATGCAGCCGGGACCAACGGCTTTACGTGCCTTCCGAAGCACGGAGGAGCTCGAGATGATAAATTTTTGGTCACCTATCCGATGACCGGCCTTCGCGAAAGTTGCTTAACCTCAGCACTCGCAGACCGGGCGTGTTAACCACTGCGCCATCGACCTCCTCCTCACACACATTCACACACATTGCTCTAAGAAAAATGTTGAAGATAGGGTACTATCGGACAAAAAGGTTGATGCCTTACAATTACAAATCGTCAACAGCCAGCATGTATTTCACGATATAGGTACTAGACCTACTAAGTCCCCACTTTCGGATACCTTGCTTAGGTAGGTATTGTAAGGAGGTTATATGCAGCTCATAGTAAAAGTTAGTTTATTGCATTTGTATGTAAGCCTCTTTAGTCTGGATGAATATTTGAATCATCGAACATGTAAAATTAAAAAGGTTTGCAACGGTTTGACACAGTCGGTAGACAAGAGCGAGACAGCCAGGCTCAAGAGCCGAGGTACAGAGTAAATATACCCCCCGAGGTGATCTGAGATCGGTTTAATCTATCATATTAAAGACATTATACTCTTTAATATGATACAAAAACTTCATATTCTATATATCCTAGTAGGATTCCCTAAGTAGTGGGAACACTACAGTACTATGATAACAACAAATTGTTGATTTATCTGTTTTAATTTTATTAGGCGATAATGAACTACCACTCTACCAATTAAGTTATCAATCAAATCAATCATCAAGTAATCAAATAAATAGTGACATAACTTAAAAACGATTTCAAAGTGTTTAAATTATAAAATAAATTAATAATTTAAAGAAATAATTGTATAATTATGTTAAGAAGTTCATGTTCCATGTTAATTTTCGTATAGCTCAAATAAAAGTATTGTTTATCTATATGAAAAGTAGATAAAATATAAATTGTTCTATAATATTATAAACAGCGCCATCTTCATATCATAAGAGGAACTTCATCGTTAGAAGGTTTAACTCCACAAGCAACCCTCCAAGCGTCTCGAGCACGCTTCGCGGCGGCCAGTGAAAGCGGGTGCTTTTACATCTCAGTAAAAATCCTTTTGACAAAACGATTTTGTAGCGCTCGCTTTTATTGCAATGAGATAAGATTACTTTTACAGGCGATGTAATTTAAGAGAAAACTGGTGACTTCCTGAAGCATCCGTATCTTTTTATTAGTCCATGGTTTATCTAAGCAAGTAGAAAAGTAATCCGATAGCTATAATTCAATGCTTAAGGAAAATGTATTTTTACTACTTGAGTAGCTTACGGTTATGATATGACCTTATTTATGATCATTGATCATCCATTTACAATCATGTAATTTATGTATATTTGGTTATACATAACTATTAAAACCTTTACCTGACTGGTTTTTTACTCAGTAGAACGTTCGATAGCAAGATTCTTATATTTCTGGTAGGTATTCCTTTACTTTGAGGCAATCACAAACAATTTTGTATCAGTTTTTTCAGTAACAGTAGTTTATCTCGTGGGTCGGTGGTCGGTGGGTGGGGTCTATATTCAATCAATATTGTTTAAAACCAATTGAGAGTTTAAGTTCAAAAATATAGAAAGGATAATGTATGTAGTTGCAAAGGCACCGTCCATCGTAGCGCACATCAGGCACGTGCTTGACCGAAAGGGTCGTTGCTGTATGTTAGTAGGGATTATTTTTATTTTTTTTCAAAAACTTAACCTTTACAATTTTTTCATTTTTTAAATGTTTTTTGTTTACCTTTGTTTCCATGTTTAATCTCCGTTTTGAGATATCCTCATTTTAAAACGTCGACATTTTCTGGAATCCGCTTTTTGAGAAATCGCCATAGCGCTCTGAAAGGCACCAGACGTAAATTCAAGTTCTACGGACTACGGATTACTTTGCTACGATATGCTACGAGATGCTACGATGCTACACAACAGGCGTCAATATTATGAGACTTAAAAAAGTGATAGCTTGAGAATACTTTGTAATGCCCATTTTACAATGTGAAACCAAATTAGTTAAAAGTTTACTTACTATAAACTAACAAATAAATATTTTAAAAAAAAAACTTGTTTTTTTTATGTTTAATCAATTGAACATTATTTTTGATATTTAAGATTGCAAAGTTATCTTCATTATGGCGTCATTAATTTCTCATTCACGCTAGATAGGTACATAATTTGTTTAGTTACCTATATATTTTCTTTTTATTAAACAAATATCAATTCAAATTAACTTTGTGATTGTGAAACCTCAGTGTGAAACCAATATCGTTAACCGCGAATTGTACTGTAATTTGTAAGGATTCATTAATGTGGACTGTAATAAAAGAAAATATAAATGTAAACTGTAATGAACTATTACAAAGAAGAAATAAAATAAAGAAAACATACCAAATCAAATTAGGAGCTCAAGTAAGACGACAAAAAGCGAAAAACAAAAGAACGTTGTCAGTTCTTGGAAAATAAAAAGTATAAATAAACAAAAACTTTTACTCCGTTCATCTTATTTAATTTTATCCACTTGTACTCCACTCCTTAAGTTATTATTCTGAGACTCGTACAGTCAGGTAAATATTACGAACAATCACAAACTGGTACTAACGTTACAAACCCTGGGGGTCGACCGCCTAACTCTCTCGCTTTCGATCGCTTGTCATTTCGAAAGCAATATGAAAGCAATATCGAAAGCTATAGGCTATAGCTTTCGATATTATTCGATATTATATTTCGATATTATATTAGAAAGCGAGGCGAGTGCCTCGCTTTCAAAGCGATCGAAAGCGAGAGTGTTAGGCGGTTGGGGGGCAGTTTGTGATTGGTGGCGTCATGTACGGACCGCCATTGAATTAGTGATGTGACATTCTAGATACCGTTAGTAACAAGGGTTTGTAACTAGTCTTTTAGGGCTGATTTTTCAATCGTCAGTTAAAGTTTATTCATTGAATAATTTTGACATAATGACAGATTCTCTTTAGGAAATATGTCACAATGACAATGTTACACGTTGGATAAAACTTATCTCAGGATTGAAAAATCGGGCCTTATTAGTCGAGTAACGTCACAAAATAAGGAGACTGCAGAAGGTAAGCTTCATACAAACGTGGCCGAGCAACGCACACATAGACAACCTCTCACGGACACAGAATCTCGCCACAGCTGCGCTCGGACTGTTCCGAGTGCCTGAAATTTTCGTTTTCGTAAACGTAATCGAATGAATAAGTATAGTAAACAAAACTCATACTAGGCACTAAGAGCTCTGCAGCTGTTCTGTTCTTCTTTTTTTTCCTTTAGTTGATGGCTTCGTGCGATTAGCATATTTAGCCAGTGTCAAAGTATTTTTTCTTACAAGTAATACTTAAATAAACAACATTTTCTTCCTTTAAGATGATGGTGAATGATAATAGAAATGAGAAGTGAGAAATGACATACCCCTTCAAGTATCTCAGTAAAGATGTGGGGCTTTACTAAGTCCTTGGGCGGACTTCTTGAGAGAATTTGAAAAGTGACGTTGCACTGTTTTGTTTCATTTGCCAACACTCATGCATACTCACGAACACTTAACGGTTAAAATCCAACATTATTTCACATTAATATTCGACATAACACAAATTTTAGAAAATAAAACAAAACCGCAGACATGACCCTTCACTTTCCCGCCAAGAACTTACCTTCTTTTGTAGTAGCCTCATGTAAAAGCAGTCTAACAGTGATAAGTTCACACGTAAACTGTCAAAATAATGTCATATTGCGAATACTCGTAAACTTCGAAGTGAATGGAAGTAAACAAATGGTAGTAATGGCGGCGTCATCGGCCGGATCATAGTGACCTTGCTGGCACTGACCTTGGGGTGCAGGGGCGGGGGGCTGCGCGGCGCATTCGGCAGCTGCAGCAGGTGGCGGATGCTGTAACCTTGCCGGGACTTGCGTGACATTCTGCGAACATACATTTATGACTTTAGTGTGGACTTATGTATTGTTAATTTTGTAAATTTAATGATTGTCATGAAACTTTATTCTTGTAAAATAAAGTAATCTGTAATTTCGTAAGTGATGATAGTTTATTATTTGGAATAATGATGGTTGTTATAGTCACTTCTCCCAAAAAGTGCTGCCATCTGTATTATGGGTTTGTTGATTAAAGTCATAGACATTATTTGTACAGACATTGTCATAGACAAGTCTTAATTAAATCGAAACGTTTGGCAATAAAGTCATAGACATTAGTTGCACAGACTATGACATTGACAGGCATAATTATTTAAAATGAAACGTCATTGGGAGACTTCTTGGCGGGAAAGTGAAGAGTCATGTCTGCGGTTTTGTTTTATTTTCGAAAATTTGTGTTAAATCGAATATTAATGTGAAATAATGGTGGATTATTAACCGTTAAGTGTTCGTGAGTGTGCACGAGTGTTGGCAAATAAAACAAAACAGTGCAACGTCACTTTTCAAATTCTCTCAAGACGTCCGCCCGAGGACTTAGTAAAGCCCCACATCTTTACTGAGATACTCGAGGGGTTGGGGGTATATCATTTCTCACTTCTCATTTCTATTATCATTCATCATCATCATACAGAAAAGAAATATTGTTTATTTATGTATTACTAATAATAAAAAATACTTGAAATTGGCTAAATGCTAAACGCGAAGCCATTAATTAAGATTAAAAAAAAAAAAACGTCATTGGCATTTTTGACGGCAATTGTTAGCGGAACAGCGATGAAGGCGGTTGTCTGCTCTTGTATCGTATGTACAGTGTTAAGCTTAAGGTGTATTGCTGAATAAATCGGTTGAGTTCCATAAGACTGCATTCATATTCAGTACAACTAACAGTATGTAGAAAAGTTTGTCTGTTACAAATTATGGTTTTATAGCTATGTAGCTTGCCTTTCTTTACTGTTCTTTAATATATGTAAAAATAGTAAGGTAGGATGTTGAGAACGTATCGTAGAGGGTTCCCTATCCATTTGCATAACATTTTAAGACATATTATAACATGGCAGACTTTTGTTTATCCTAATTATATTTACGCATAACAACTTACGCATATTTTTAAAAGCATAATGTCTCTAATTATAATAATGTTCAAGCATAACATGCTGAAGCAAAAATTTGTTAACGCATAATGATATTAAAACATAATTTTTAAAAGCATAACACATATCTATGCCTATTAACTCCTAAAATTTTAGACCCTTATACACATTTTTAACTCTGAAAATCAGCGTTGCAGTTTCTTGAAGCTGCAACTTACGCTGAGAGGTGTCCAGTTCGTCGTAGCATTTTAATTTTAACTTTATGTGTTAGTTTTATTGATAGAACCTAAGCCTGCTACGAAGAATAAATATTTTGAATTTGAATTAGTAAAAGGGTAAACTTTGTATATTGTTATGTGTATGTAAAATATATTGGCGGCTTAGAGGTGGCCCAAAGGTAAGGCATCTTAACCTATTGTTCAAAATAAATACGCAAAAATAACTTAAATTTGTTTCTGTTATTCTAATTTATTTTTATGCCTAAATACTATTAGGGTAATAGTAATTATGCCTGGTAACATTATACGAATTAAAATTATGCCAAAACAAAATAATGTTAACATAAACTGTATGCCAAAAACAATTATGGGAAAGTATTATTATACAAAAAAAAAAATAGGCCGAAATAGTTATGCCAAAGTATATTAGGAAAAAAAACATTATGCGAAAAGAAGAGATCCCATCGTAGAGGCACCAGAGTTCAAAACCAGATATTAGCGAAAAAAATATTTTAAATTTTACTAGATGATAGCTGATAGCTGAACACTGTTGCAACCACCCTGCTAAAATGCTTTTAAGGGGTCACAAAAAACAAGGACATTGCATATTATGTGTTTTTTTCCTTTATTTGATGGCTTCGTGCGATTAGCACATTTAGCCAGTGCTAAGTAATTTTTCTTACAAGTACATAAATAAACAATATTTTCTTCAAGTATGATGATGATGAAGGATAATAGAAATTAGAAGTGAGAAATGATATAAGTACCCCTCGAGTATCTATAGTAAAGATGTGGGGCTTTACTAAGTCCTCGGGCGGACTTCTCGGACACTTAACGGTTAATAATCCACCATTATATCACACTAGCGGCCGCCCGCAGTTTCACCCTCGTGGTTCCCGTCCCCGTGGGAATATCGGGATAAAAAGTACTCTATGTGTTAATCCAGGTTATAAACTATCTGTATGCCGAATTTCATACGAATCTATTCATCTGTTGCAGCATGAAGAAGCAACAAATATACACACATACACACAAACTTTCGCATTTATAATATTACTAGCGGCCACCCGCAGTTTCACCCGCGTGATTTCCGTTCCCGTGGGAATATCGGGATAAAAGTATTCTATGTGTTAATCTAGGTTATAAACTATCTGTATACCGAATTTCATCCAAATCCATCCATCCGTTGCAGCGTGAAGAAGCAACAAATATACACACATACGCACAAACCTTTGCATTTATAATATTAGTGTGATTTCACGTTAATATTCGACATAACACAATTTTAGAAAATAAAACAAAACCGCAGACATGCCTCTTCACTTTCCCGCCAAGAAGTCTTAAAGTTGTTTACGATGATTTTTCTTTGTTTTTTTAGCAGGTATCGAGACTGGAAACAAGAAAATGGGCCACACAATGAATCAAACAGGCCTCGTGCGAATTTTGTTTTCTATTCGATCACGTTGGATTTCACGTTTTCGTTAACGTTATAATATTAAAACAGCCCCCTGACTATAAGGTTTAAGGTTTAAAGATTACGTTTGGTTATGTAAGTTAGGATCTATGTTTAGGATCTATGTTAGCAATTAAGTTGTATGATGTTTGTACGTACAGTCAATAATAAAATATTGAAGTGCAATTCTGAGTTAATATATTAGATTCTAATGTATAAACTTGAATGATTAGAACTATGAATTCTTATGATTAGTTACTATTTCTCCACAGCTACAACATTCAACTTATTAAATAAATAAAAACCCTTTGTATAGGTTATTGTTTCTTAATTCTGTTACTTTAAAATCAATTTATTATGATCAGCCGGATAGACTTGCCCACCTAAACATGGAGAGATTGGGCAACGCCTGGTTGGTGAATTTTCCGACAGTCCCACATCGCCATCCGGGACTAACGGCTTAATGTGCATTTTGAAACACGGAGAAACGAGTTTCTCCGTGCTTCGAATTCGGAATAATAATCTCTCGAGATTATTATTCCGAAAGTTACTTAACTTGTAAGAAAGCTACCTTTTTTAACTGGGTACAGACACCTGCTTCAATTAATACTCAACTGAAAACCGTAGACATAAAGTTAAAAGTTTATTAGGAAATTTGACAGTTCGTCTGATGTGCAGGAGTGTGTACAATTCTTTGTTCTTCCTTCGTCCAGCTACTAGAAGCTCGACGAGGGGAGAGAAGGTATACCCACTATAAACTTAGTACCTTCTTTCTCTGCTGGATGGGTCGGGTTCACAAATGGTAATAAGGCGCTGACCACCATTAAACAGCGCTCATCACTGTTGTTCTGCTTACAGGTAAAAGAGATGTAAATAGTATATGATCCAAGGATTCAGGTCAGGAAAACCGAATAACGCTAATTGTTTAAAATCTAGGCCCCCTTACAAATAAACAAAGAATAAGGTCCGAATAGTTATTCCGTGTTTTGTTCCTGTCATGTAAACGTCATTTCAAATTAGAGTAAAAGAGACCAAACACGGAATAACTATTCGGACCTTATTCTTTGTTTATTTGTAAGGCACTTAATGTTTTATAAAAAATAAATAAATAATAAAATAATAGCGTTTTATTTAAGGAGGTGCCGCGCGGAATTTCGAAAATTTACGTGTTTTTAAGTCACTGGTGCTAGGCGCTGAATAGGTCATATACATTAAAAGGACTAGTGTAGGTTAGCTTGATCCTTTCACAAGGCCATGGTTGTCTTGGAATTTGAAACAAATACCCAGAAACTGCATAAGCAATACGTAAAAGTAATGATATCTAAAAACTTATTTCTTCAGAAACTTTGTAAATATAGCACAAATGAAACAATGATCCTACATCAAAATGTTTTTATTGATATTCCGCAGGCCACTGTTGTCTTATTTTTCAATTTAAAAATATGAATATGAAAATATTAAGACTTATTATTTTTTACCCAAACGCCTATGATTTTACGAAAGTAAACATTGCTCTAATTAAATCACCAGCCTACTCTATACAGAAATTAGTGTGCGTGCGTATTCGTAGTCGTGCCCCGTTGTCACACCACTGCCACGCGCCGCTCGCTCGCTATCAGAAAGAAACTTGAAACTCGCAGTTTTGCGTCCGCGCTGCACCCCCTTAAATAAGTAAGTATTACGAGTAATTCTTAATTTCATCGACGTACACACGCCTGCATATATGACTAGGTACTACAATCTGTCAAATTTCTTCAATAGACTGTGAACTTTATGTCAAAGGCTTTTTAGTTAGGTTAATGTGCAGGCGAGGCGTCTGTACTAAAGAAGAAAATGACATAGATAATCATGTAGGTAGATAGTGTAGATACTGTTTAGAGGTGACATTGGATTATTTTCTATCGAGGAAATATCATAACTAAACATTTTGGAAACAATTACATATATTTTTCTTGGTGCTGTATGTTGTATACTTTTTATACTGACAATGCATAAGTGAACGAATTTCACAGTCGTCAGCGCCTTAATCAAACACTTTATTCTAGTATGAGTAGCTCCTTTTAACTTCCAAGTTAGAAAACCTTTTTGTGGTTTTTCAATCGTTGATTGATTTCAAATCTTTGATTTTGTTAGGTTTCATGAACCTCCTCTAATTTAAAACATAATTTTCCTTAAATCGCTTGATTCTTACCGTCAAACCTATCAAAGGTATCAATTATTTTCGATGTGTAACATCTTGCCGGCTCGCTTTCTATATAAGCAATTTGTAGGAATGATTTCGTGAAATGGGACGGAAGTATGTGTAACAGACAACAATGTAACAGGAAGTCGGAGAAGCGGGCAAACGCGCGCCATTTTGTAAATATAAAATCGATATTATGAACATGACATATTATTATTACGAGTATATGTGACATATTGTGTCATTTGACTATCAAAGGTCATTTTGATATGTCAAATGTCTTCTATTGAGTATTTACTGCATTTATTTTATAGTTATAAACTTTTTTTAGAATATAATGTTAAAATTGCCTTAGTAATAAACTAAGGTGAGATGTCAAATGTTACACATCATATGCGACTACTGTAAGGCTCGCTCGTTTTTTTATTTGATTTATATATTAGTTGGTGATAAAGCCCATCCATTGTAGCACTGAGTTGATTTCAATGATGGAGACCTTTGCCTTTGGAGCAGCAGCAGTGGGACAGTATGATGGGCTATTCACTTTTTTACGATGCCTTGGTCGTTGTGGAGATCCTTGGAGGAGGCCTTTGTCCAGGAGTAGATGATGATAATGATGATGATGATGATGATGATGATGATGCTGACGATGATGGTGATGATGATGATGATGATAATGATCATGAAGATGACGATGTTAGTTAAGCATGTAAACAACTGCCTCTATTGTCTAGTGGTTAGACCACCGGACTCTGACCGTGCAGGTGGCGGGTTCAGGACTAATATTTCTCAGTTTAGTTCATGGTAAGGCTTGTTTTAAATCCACCAGGTTTGCTACCGTCTTATCTAGATCCATCGCCATAATCACAATATACTTAGCATTAAGATAGCCAGTTTCTCAGAAGTTAAGGATTCTGGGTGACGTGATTATCTGTATTCAGCCTTTCTTCACTAATCATAAGGTTCAATTTCATCAATGTTTGTGACTGTAAAAACTTACACCGTTTTCATGTTTGTAAAGTTTGAAGGCTACACGCCCAAGTAAAAGGAAGAAAGGAAATTTTCCATTCAATTTAAATCTGAACCTATCATAATGTGAACAATCTTCGCTGCCGAAGACCTTCACAAATTGGTCATAAATAATTGAATCCAGAAAGAAAATGTAATAGTAACATTTCCCTTAATTTCTATTCATTTAATACAATAACAGGGAAAGTACTTCGTTTTACTTGGCGTGGCACGTAATCAAATACACTCCTGATGCTGTAACAATAAGACTCAATTTCAATGGCACCGCTTCAGAAATAATTCAGAGCCAACTTGAAATATTTGCCGGAACAAAACTGACTTAGCGACTACGTTAATTGAGTTCATATTCGCTACACAGTTGTTGTTTTATTATGATTATTTAAAATGTTCTTGGGTATTTTTTGTATAGTTAATTGAAATATCTTTTCGCAATTATATTTATAGCGATACTTGTTTACTCTCAAAAGGTGGCAATTGGATCGACTTATCAAATGTTAAGTATTTTTTAAACTTACTTAAGCCTGTTCAAATAAATGTTCAAATAATTTTTAACGCAAATTTTGTTGCGAACAAATTACAAAAACACAAATGTTGAAAAAATTTTAAAAAAAATTTCCACGAGCAGGATTTGAACCAGAGGCCCTACCACGAACCACGTTCGGCGTGTTGCCTCTCTGTCGCACTTGTAAATTCGTTCGTAAGTGTGACAGGGAAGCAACACGTCGAACGTGGTTCGTAGCAGGCCCTCTGCACCCTTCTGACATTCCGGGTCAGGTGCTCTTCCAATTCCATCGCCATCGTGGTTCTAACCAGCCCGCCGAAATTATTCAACACTTTTTACTTTGAAAGCCAAAGGCACCTATTCAATGTCAACAACAATGTGGTTAACGGTGTTGGTTTCACAATAATTAAGCTATAAATTACCTAGACTGCTGTATGTAATATATATTGTGAAACCGTTTGTTTGACCCCAATAAATGAAAAAAAAAACAACTACTTTACTAACTAACTTTTTTTTTACTTTTGCCTCTCAAACTCTAGTATTCACATTATCTCTTATTTCTTCGAAACTTTGTATAGCAAAATTACTACTCACCTCGTTTATCATCTGGGTGCCTAGCCTAGTGCAACTTTTATACACCATTCGATTACGTTAACGAAAACTTATCTGGCAACATTAAAACTCGCCTTGTTGGCGCTGCTTAAATGCCTAACGGCGCACAGTGGGTCAAAACTGATATACTGAGGACTTACGATTTAATTTCATCGAACCTCATTTTTCTGATGCCAATTGATAAATCACATTACTCAAATGAAATATTGTCTTAGGTATGTAATTTTGTACTAAATACAATAGTTCAGTAAGAAAATAAATTTAATTAGTCTGTATTGTTTCATTTCCACTAAGTACATAGGTAATTTACGACAACATAAACATCACACAAACACAAACGAAATTTGAAGTCGCGACATTTAGTATTAGCTTACTCTAATCACTACGCTAAAAGGCAGTCGAATCATAACAATGAACGGCATCCATTATTTAATTCCGCTATCTAGTTACAAATTCGGCGAACATGTAACCCAATATAAACTCTCACATCCGAGTAACATGGCGTTTACTTATAAAAGATGTATAGAATACATATTTGTTCTCGAGAGTCCTTTATTGTTCAAAGCAAATAAAAACAGACGGCACCTAAACGACAGAATGATTTAATAATGCAACGTTACCAGCAAATATGTAGGTTAACTCGATAGCAGTAAGTTTGAAATTCGTGAGGCAGCAAAAGTTGAACGTACGACTCCTTACTTTAGTAACACGTAAGGGTTTAATACGCGGACTAGTAGCGAACTCCGAATATGCAGTGTGATGTTTGAATGGGACACGTGTACAACTATCTCTGTCTTTCTCACTGGAAGGCCAAGTTTGAGCGTATGGGTCGCAATTCTGAAACAACACACAACTCAAGATTACAGTTATTTAACTGTTACGTAACATTTGATCTTACATTTTGTGTGGTTTCTTGACTTTCTCTATTAAGGTCACAATAAACTGACGTAAATTTTTCAAGGAGTACAAATGTACGATTGTCTATCGTATAAGTTATGCAACATTCGCTGTGCCAGAACCCGGATGGGTGACCAAAAGTGATGATATACGTGCTTCGGACATCTCAGCTGTTATCCGCTTCAATATGAGTTGTATGCAGTTTAAGTAAAAAATAAAGCAACATAAATGCAATAAAAATCTGTTCGTAAAAGGCCCCATCGATACAGTCGTATCAAAGCATCATATCAAAATGTCAAAACATTTCGTTACGAGCAACGAATTGAGCACGCGATTCAAACTACGTGACAAAGGACAGTGAGAAATGCCGGTGATCGTATACCAGCATAAACCATCGGAAAATATAAACCGACTGTCAAACGATAAAATCATCATAAAAGCTGCGACGATTTACATCGATCACGCAAAAATATCCGGCAATCAATACGTATAGCTGCAGAAGACGCCATTTTGAAGTGCTTATTTCCATTATAACATTGTACTAACTACACTGAAATGTTCTACAAAAGTTCGCGTTTTGCTTGGTGAAGTCCACAACTTTCATCTTATCCAAGTACGCTAACTCCACAATTGGCATTACGCGAAAACAACATTTATTACAAGCGAGTACAGATTGAATTAGCCCGCGGTGAAATTCCGCTTACAACTTTCCGCAAATACGACGAGTTCAAGTTATCTGAAAAGTTATTTAACAAAGTTTCATAGCTTTCTTGGCTGCCGGACGAAAATGCGCCTTGAGCTGTACAGATTGGGTTAATTGTCGTTTGGAGGTAGGGTAGTAGATAGGGCGTTGTTGAACTAACATCCATCTGCGTTATCCCATCCAGAGCCGTGACTGTAGAAAGATTTTCCTTCTACAATGGACGGAGACTGGGGGCGGCCGGTTACTGAAATGACTGTGTAATGGTGTTCTCAATAAAAGAACCTACCTACAGTGCATTTTTGTTTAATTCCTTTAAAAATGCGCAACATTTTTATTCGAAGAAAAAGTTTTCTTTTATTTATACTCTACAATACAGTGTTAATGACACACATTGGTGTTTTAGTAATAAACTAATTGCTTCCAACAATGATTACAGTTTTATTAACATGGAATACTATTGCAATCCTACTCCTCGTTCCCAAAATATTCAGTGGAGCAATATCGTGCGACCATTATGGAGCGCCCCGCTATGTTATAGCTAGTTGTCTTCGCCTATAAGTTTTAATGAACTCAATTCTGACTTTAGAACTCAGACAAACACTATTTTATTAGTTTATCTCCAGATTGAACGTTGGACAATTAATTTAGTGGATTATTTAACTTGAATAATTGTGAAAGCTTAATTAAAATGATTTGTTTTTTGATTCAAATATAACTTTATGTTAATATATATATATATATATATGTATGTAAATGCAAAGTAATACAAATAGACAAGTTGATATCATTCTGATTCTTTGATATCGTTCGCTATAAATGGATGCTACATTCGCAGAAAACGTGTTTGCTAACCACATCAAGGCAAATACTGAGAAATATCAAATAAGCGATACCAGAAAAACTTACTTGAAGCTCAAATTTTCAAAGAAAATTCTATATTACATTGAAAATAATACTTTCCTCTTTGGCTTAATTAATAACGGGTGATAGTAGGACACAAAATTAAATAAGTTGTCGAAAAATGTAGAAATTATATAGTGTACATTACGAAAGCAATCCTTGACTCGGTTCGAAGCGGGCAACTCGAGCACAGAGTTACGAAAAATTACACGCAAGTGAGTCACGAAAGTGTTTAACTCGTAACAGTTTTTGTCAAAAACTTTTTCATTGACAACTTTTCTACACTAACATAAAGTATCCAAAGTAAGTTTGAGTTATTACCTGTCACTTATACGGTAGTCCGGCCCATAGGCAAGGTCAAAGGTTCGCAGCGTCCCCCGTAAGTAACGAAGTAAACACAAATCACAAGAGCATCATCCGGCAAACGTCACTCGAGTTTCACATCAAAACAAAATCTCAAATAGACACAAACACACCGAACCGAGCTGTCCACAGTCACGTTAACACACAAACGACAGATACGAGTCACAAATACGTATTCGTCTCACAGCATAACCTCAAAACATCTTACTGACACTCCGCGGCCCACAGGAATTAATAAAAAGTTTCTTTATAAAACAAGTGGGTTGTGAGCATGTTCCAAAATGGCGGAACTTTGCGTTAACTTCGGAACGCAGAGCGACGTGAAGTTGTAGGGTGCGCGGCTCGAGTCAGCCGCGGAGCCATTGCGCAGGCACCCCTAACTTTTCTCATAACAACTCTCACGAAAAACTTGGAAACACTATTTTTAGGTGGACAAAAGTTTTTTTACTTAACAAAAAGTGTTTAAAAGTATGGTTGCAATAATGAAAAGTGGTTTTTGTAGCGTTTACTCCGAGTTTAGAAGTGATGCTATCGCGTAGCGCTCTCTCACAGGACGGGGAGCCGCGTAGCCGACTGGGGGTTCGCTCGCGGAAAATCAATAACTTACGGCCGACTCTCTCCGCCGCTCTTCGCGTTTAATCATACACTTTGTGAGCAAAACATTAAAACTTGTCCGTTTGTTTGTCGGAGGCGGATCTTTGTCGATCGCGACGCGGGGGACGGCCGGCGGCGGGTACGCGCGTCGAGCGGAGCGGGCAGCGTCGCGGCGTCCGGCCGCTACTTCGCGAGTTTACTTCGCACAAAGTTTTACGAGGTGTTCTTAGAAAGAAGTACGGTATTGTACTGCAATGTGAGGAAGATTGGCGTCGGCCCTGCGCCCCGCGGCTGCCACTTTAACTTCGCTGCATTGTTATCGGTAGCCAAGTTCAAATTAAAAGTTTGTCGGCACTTTAATAACTTTGCGGTTCGGCTGTATACCTATTTGTGTAGAGTTGCCGGCCGCTCCTTTCGGTTTTGTATAACTCTGTGAGTTTATATGAAATGTTTGGGTTGATGCTGTTTCCTTTGTTCATTGCGGCTTTGATGAATTAATTTATTGAATTAATAATTAAATGAGAAGTTTGTTTCCTGATTTTCTGCTATTGTTATCTGCAGGCTAGTGAGGTAACTTGTTTAAAAAATATTAGTATCAAAAACTGTGCATTGCAATTAACCGTTTAAAAACAAGTAGGAAGCAATCGTTTTTATTTTACTTTAACCTGAAAACCTTTTTGTATTTTATTATTATTTCGATTATAAGCTAGTGTTTGGTTAAGTTTGAATTCTAAATATCTTAGTAAGTGACCGCATATAAAGCCGAATATAAAATAAAACAAACATTTTATTTAATGCCCCTTTTATTTCTTTTAAAACTTACTGCTAAATGGGTAGATGAATTAAGTCTGAGCCTTTTGCTGCTTTTGACATAAAGAATACATAAAACAAACTATAATAAAAGAAACGTTTCTCATTTTCTAAAAGAAATGCGGTTAACACATTCTACCTACATTTTCCGGGCTTGCTTAAAACAAACGAATGGAGTGATTTAATTCAGTAAGTAGTGTAAACAAGTTTTATATTAGAACGACTTGCTTCCACCCCTTAGTCGGCCGACAAGTCGGCAAACATTCCACAACCAAAATAAAATGAGCCACTCCACCTCCCCTGCCGCAAACAAAGTAGCAACTTTGTTCCGTAAACGTTGCCTTCTTAGCAGCTCTACTTACGGTAGCCAAATCTATCAACTAGTTGGCATACTGGTTGTTTCCGACGGTAAGAAGCCAGTGTTCATTGCTGAGTCCCTCGGGATGAGTATTAACAAGTATTACGGGATAAATAAGCTTGCCTAAGAGGCTGACGATGCGAGAAAATTTTAAAATATTACGTAAGTCTTACTACTAGAGTTTTTTATGTAAAAGGCAAGCGGCACGTGTCCATAGGCTGAAGGCGGTAGTGGTAAAAGTAAATCTTAAATAGTTTCTTTGTCTAATAAATCACATAAGATTTTTTGTATGTGTTTGTTCTGGATTTGTTAAATTCGAAGCCAGATAAATAAATAAAATCCTGGTTTAATGGTTCTCTAACCGTTTAGTTTTATATGTATATATATATTTATATATGTATTATTTTGTATTTACATAATGTATTAATTACAATATAAGTCGATATGAAAACATTACGTACTTGACCCTGGTCCCGATGCCGGCGGATCCCTATTTTTTTTATATTTTTAAGTGTTTTATTTATTTTGTTGTTGTAAAATATTTAAAATTTTAAATTTATATATGACAAAAAATAAACAAAGATAAAAAAAATAATAATAAAACAAAAATAAATAAAAACAACCACTGCTCAATCAAATAATCTTCCCCGCGCCATTCCAGGTGCAAAGGTGCCGTTCACTGTTGTCTATTTGTTTGTGCCAATGAATTGGAACTGTTTTTTTAGTTATAGAATGTGGAAACATGTGTGTTATAGAATGTGGAAACATAGTGTCAATTTAGTATATGTTAACAGTTAATCATCACTAAATGTTTTCCAAATAAATTAAAATAAATAAATAAAATCGAGTGAAAAATTGTAAAACTCTAGGACAGGTTAATTTCTTCCTCAGCGTGTATTAGTCCACTGTTAGACCAAGTCCTCTTCTATTGTCTCTTCCTCTTCCATTGAGGCATATTTTTAGTTCGTCTCATCCACTTCCTGCCAGTTACCCTACGCAGATCGTCGTTGATTTTTCTTTCCTGTTTCGTACCATGATGTCACTACTGTGTACAGCAGAATACCAGTGCAGCAGTGTTGGCATCACATAACAGGGCACATATAAATTGTTACTATTATTTTATTATTTTTGTTACATGTTGTATGTTTAATTGTGTGTTTTGTTATGTGATACCAATAAATGTCTTTTATTATTTTATTCTTTTTATACCACCTAGCCGTAGCTGGCGGACCCACACTTCGTTTGCCAAACCGTTCTCTCCACTTAAGAACACGTTTACCTCAATGATTAACAGTTTTTTTAAACTGCTTAGTTTTGTAAATTTGGAACCTATATTGCTTTGTTCTTTTTTACGAGAACTATTTCGGGCTATTTTGTCATTCCGTCTTGGCATTGAATTTTGGAACAGACTGTATCTAACTAATACTAGGCTCCACAAAGTAAATACTTCATTAAGAGGCCTGTGTGTACGTTTTTAAAATAAAGTTCCTAGTAATATTCAAAAACTTGATAATTTTAAAAATTTAAAATCACTATTAAAGAAAAGCTTTGTAAAAAAGCTTATTATAAAGTGTCTGATTACATTGAAGACAAAACAGCATGGCTTTAAAATGCTCCAATCACTCCAACAGGTATGTTTAATTTAAATATTGTTAAGTAATTTTAAACTTGTGTAACTTGGTAACGGCATATAATTTTGTAAATGTCGTCACTTATATTAAAGCTGTGGAGTTTCTTGTGCCCATTCTTCTCCACAGCTAAAAATAGACGTCCTGAATGGGTAGTAGGTAAAAATGTTTGGACGATTCAAAACATTTTTCTAAAGTTTATTTGAATAAAAAATATTTGACTTTGACTTTGACTTTGACTTTATTTAAGTACTTATATTTCAAGTTAAAGTAAAAAAAGTGGTTTTCGTAGTAGCACTGAGCTTAGTTTCTAAAAATAATCTGATCTAATAATATTTTATCTTAAAATAATATCAGCTCAGTTAGATAAGCAATACTCGTAGTTCGAGTCCCAGTGCTACTTTCAGGATATGAATTAATGTAAAAAAAAAATTAAGAAATATTTAATATTTTGCCATTTTTAAGATGATTCCTATATCTAGTGGCTTCTGTAACACAAGTTTCTTTTCTAAGATGCCAGGGCTAATTGGTGGCTGTTGAGATTTATTTGACCCCTCATATGCGACGAGCACTGATCAGTGCCCTAAACAATTAAAATTCTATTGTATTCACAGCAGACGACGGATTAATTTATGAGTATTTTTTATTATTATTTTATGTGTTTCCTATTTACGAGAAGATTTTTCATATATATTATACAGACAAATCTTTAGTGAGATATTCACATAAACTGAAAACAAAAGTTTATATTTTAAATAACATTTTAGAAGCTGTGTTTTAAATCTTTAATGAAGTCAGGCTCGAAGTTCATAATAAATAATTTATTTTGGAACTTACACGTTTTCGCTTTTCCCCCGATTTTATTTCCTGACAAGCAAGAGTGACATTCTTGAACCCTTTTAGGACCACATTAAATAAATTATTTCCCTTTTAAATACATTCTTTAAAATGTTAATTCATTATGCAAATCCCCTATGGGTTGGTCGCTAAAATAAACCCTATTTAGCTTCGGGGTAATAAACAATTTAATGTACAAGCACAAGGTAATGAATTTCATAGATTCGTGCTAAAAGGAATTTTCTATAGTGCTAACGAACCTTTCAGATCATGAATGGTTGTTTTAGTGTGAAACCTTAAAATTATATACAAAATTATCTTTTCTTGGACAAATTTATTTATTACCATCAAAAGTTATCAACATCCCAATGCTAGACGTAGGCCTTCACACATGATCAATGGCAAATAAGAATATTAGACCATGACTCACTTAACCTAATACTTGGTGCGTTTTAACGACTTCTATCTTACAACCAACGGGTTAAAGTGCCTTCCGAAGCACAGAAGAACTAAAAGTATTCTATTCCTTTTCCTTTGTTAACCATAATAAAATCATGCAGATTAGACGTACGATGCAGATTAGACGTACTGCAGGATATCATCCCCACCTAGTAGAAATTCCACTATGTCGCACTAAGCGCTTCATGTCATCATTTTTACTGCGCACTGGCAGGGAGTGGAATTCTCTGCCATCGTCTGTGTTCCCAAAAACTTATAACCTGAATTACTTCAAGGCGAGAGTTAATAGGCATATTCTAGGACAGCTCGCTCCATCTTAGACCTCATCTACGCTCACCATCAGGCGAGATCGAGGTCAAGAGCTGTCTTATAAGGCATAAAAAATTAAAAAAAAATTAACATTTTTTTTTTATTGGATTGTTAAACTACTAACTCACCCGTCTGTATGGCAAGGCATTGGCAAAGTTGCTTGACATTCAAGATAGCAAGACACGAGTTATCGACCTTCTCATTTGTATGGTATTTTTTTATAAAAGGCTTTGATTAATCAATTCTAATATTTCTTATAATATTTGATGTTGTATAATAACATAGACGTTAGAAATTAATGTATGAAACTAATTAGCGTACATAAGCACGTAAACAAGCCACGTCGCCGTCGCCTTGAAGGCTTTATCAAAGTCGCATTTATCGGCGGCTGCGTCCGTCGGAATCTATTAAGAGGATTACGCGGTGCAGTCGCAAGACGAGGGTCGCATCCACGTATGAGACACGGCCGCATTTACACCGGATTGTTACAGAAATATGTATCTATAAAAAATAAAATAAAATAATGATTTTAGTAGATACATGAACACATCAATTCGAACCTTAAAATCGGCCATGAAATTTTTTAGAGTAGTAAACAGATCCGTCATCATAATACCATTGACTATACAAAATGTTAACACTTATCTTAAACGAAGTGGAAGCGCGAAATCACCCATCATCATCATCATCATCATCGGCCTATCTTAGTCCACTGCTGGACATAGGCCTCCCCTAATGAGCGCCATAGCGCCCTGTCCTCAGCTTGACGCATCCAGCATCTGCCTGCAGTCTTTCGCAGGTCATCATCCCACCTGGCCGCAGGTCGTCCTACACTACGTTTACCGAGTCGTGGTCTCCACTCAAGAACACGTTTACCCCAGCGGTTGTCGGTTCTTCGCCAGATATGGCCGGCCCACTGCCACTTCAACTTGCTAATTCTTAGAGCTATGTCGATGACTTTGGTTCTCTGTCGGATGTATTACGGACCCAAGGAGTGTTAAATATATACCCACAGCCGAATTAAAAACCTACTCCTGTTTTAAAGTTGGTTAACAAAGCCAGGCAAACTCTATCTAGGAGAACTCCACCGGCGGAGGCTTACTAGTGTCTTGTCGTCTCTGCTTTGATATTAGGTAATGTTTGCACCAATTTCGTATGTCATCAACTGATCACCGAGCTGTTCTACATAACTTCAAAGCTATACTACAAAAAATATTAACATTATCATTTTTTATTAAAAATTTGTCATGTTACACGACATTGTGAACAAGGTCATCTTGAATCCAGAGTCAGCTAAATTATTAATGCATTTAAAAGGATTTGCGTTTAATATGAGGCGTAGCGGCGCGGTCACGACTCGTCGACGTCTCGTCCGCGAGTTAATTACATCACAATGTTTATATTATACTTCATGTTAGTCTTCCACTTAAGCTTGATGGAAGCCTGGCTAGCTATTTCTGGTAAAGCGTTTCAGTACTATACAACATTTTATTATACGGCTTTAACACGATGCCTAATAATCTTTGCATAGAAAGCCAAACAATGAAAAATATGTTATACTTACTTTCATGAATATTTTTGACTGTTAGTTACTCTTACAGCTATAGTTAATAGGGCTTTTTTAGTGTTAAAAGTCAAGTATATTTTTCAAAGTTTTTGGCTGTGCTTCAACAGTTAGGAGGTATTGACAGGCTTCCACTATATCTAACTGCTGCCAGCTACTCTGCATAATATATCAGGAGTTTAAATATAAGGTCTACCAATCTAAATTAGCTGTCTTTCGTTACATTAGGTCATCCGCCTTAAGGCCATCATAATGTTCCAGATGGTTCGAGTTCGAGTTCGAGTAACCTTCGTGAAAACTTAGGTTTTCACGAACGTTACTCGAATACGTCGGGTATGACGTCATTGCGTAGTCGCTTTCAAAAGATAGAGTACTCGTATTATAAATAATTATCAAATATAACTCTAAATATAAACCGCTCTTTAGCTAACTGTTACAATTTAACTTCATTAATTTACGTGTAGGTAATTAGTCAGGCGATCTCGGCAAAGTTGCTAGTTGTTATGCAAATATCTGTGGAGATCTGGAGTGGCTGGCTCCCATGTTGTTTTACATAATGGCTAGTTGAGGAAGCGGGCTTATCTAGTTTCAAATAGATATACTGCATTATAGCGATCAAAACGCTATGCAGTGTGATGGTTGAGATTTTGCATGGTGGAAGATTCTGTCCAGAACCACGTTGGTTTCAATTTGAAGGGTACTAAATTTAGCAAAATTATAAGAAAAAGAGGCATTAAAACTGAAGGTTCAGTGAGCGCACCGTGTGTGCTCCTTAGCAATGAAAGAGTCCATAGGATGGACGGGTATTCATGGCTGTTTTCTATCAGGCAGGTTGTAGGCAGGCTCAGTTTGAATAAAAACGCATAAGTTAATTAAGCTGGTACCTACTTTAGTTTGAACAAAATTATGTAAATAAGCTCGGTATTAGCGCCCACCCTCGACTTTGTTCGTGAAAATACCTTATACAATATACAATTATATCACGAAGTCCCGAAGAAATTCTAAAAATATACTCTCTTATAGATTATAGAATAACTCATATAGATTACAGAATTTATAGACATTAAATTAATACCTCAGATATCTTCTGAGATACAGAGATACAGAGATATCAGAGATTACAGACAACTACCATAACTGCCAAGCTATACAGGCGAACTAGAACAACATTTGCAACTTAGGAATCGAACTCGCGACCTCTGGGTCCAAGACTGCGTCTAACACCGTAGAAGCAAACATATAACGAACAGATAGCGAGATGCTTACTATTTAATTATAATGTTTGTTTTTAATTGTTATCGGCCACCTGGTGGTCGATCGACGCTCAAGGGGTTATAGATAAGTAAGGCAAAAGTTAGTCCTGAAATATATTGAAATGTTTCTTGGAGTAAAGGTTGGCTAGATTTAAAAACAATAAGTTTATTGAAGAAATTGATATAGGATTTCCATTCGAACTACACTCGTGGACAAATAATACGGGTGAGTACGAAAAATCAGAATATCTCTTAAAATAATAGAGCTAGCAGCATAAATGAAACTGTATGTTGTTGATATAGTTAATAATAACGACACCAAATGGTGAAAACGTTATTTGTTTATTTATTAAAATTACATAAGAAACAAAATATGAAACATTTTTGCGTTGAAAAATTAAAAGACTACCTTACACACCACATAAAAACGAACTTTAAAGCCATATTAATGCTTCGTATTGCCTCCACGGGCTCTTCTTACAGCTGCCAGACGATTGGGCATGCTGTTTATTAAGTTTGTTATGCGATGTTGCGGGATATTGTTCCATTCTTCCACTAACACATGTTTCAGATCTCTATGTGTAGCTGGGGTGGGGTTCCGATTTCTCACACGCCTTCCGAGCTCGTCCAAAGCGTGCTCAATCGGATTTCGATCCGGGCTTCTCGAGTGCCAATCCATGCAATTGATGCCAACGTCCTGAATATACTCATTTACAGTTTGAGCTGTATGTGACCTAGCAATGTCATGCATAAATATGGAATTTTCACCCATATTAATCAAGTATGGGCCGACATATTCATTAAAGATCTCTTCTACATATCTTGCACTAGTTAGCGTACCGTTTTCTAGCACTAACTCCGTGCAACTCTCCGAAGAGATTCCAGCCCAAACAATAACAGATAACAGATCCACCGCAGAAAGGTACTTTTTCCTCAAAACAAGCTGGAATAACACGTTCCCCTGGCCGTCGGTAACTCTTTGCCGCCCATCCTGTGCATAGAGCATAAATCTAGATTCATCAGAAAACGTTACTTTTGCCCATTCTTCGTCTCCCCATTGTCCATGTTCGCGGGCATAACGTAATCTTGCTTCTCGATGTTCCCTTGCAAGTTTTGGGCCATTTGCTATTTGGTCTATGTGGGGTCAAATGAACTTCTCGGAGCCACCGCCTAACAGTCCGCTCGCTTACCTCGTCTCTTCGGGTTGCTGGAAATTGATTTGTAACTTCAACTGCCGTGAGGTGTCGATTTCGGAGCATGGTGGCAACAATAAATCGATCCTCTCGAGCCGTAGTACATCTCGGTCTGCCGGTTCCTAGTCTTCTAATGTTGAGCCCAGTTTCTCGGAAACGTTGACTTTTTGCACCGTAGAAAGTGACACGCCTGTTGCTCTCGCTGTACTTCTCTGACTTCTGCCTTCTTCCAGCATAGTGACGATGCGTGTACATTCTTCTGGCGTTAGCGACATGATAGTATTTCAATAATGACCGTGAAAGACGGTGATGACTGCCTTCAATCATTTTGATTTGACAGATTAAAAACAAAAGTGATAAAACAAGCAAAAGTAAAACACGCGTGATTCGAATTTATTACCAAATTCGAACTTTTGTTAAATTTTTCTTAAAATACGTTGTACCTATAACATTTAAGGTGTTATGTCATACGATATTAAAATTCTTTTAAATATAAAGTTAGTTTCATGCATGTAACATTATTAATTTACATAGGATTTTGTCGCTGACCCGTATTATTTGTCCACGAGTGTATTTAAATGACAACTTGATACAAAATCAAGAACATCTGGATCAATTTCCGGCTGCTTGAGACTCTTTTAAACATTGATTCAGCTTTTGTACAACATTTTATCCAGAAATTCAAATCAAGGATTTATTAGAAAAGAACCTCAGAATTTCTGTAGCTGAAACGCGATCGTAAGCAATGTTGCCGGTCGATAATCATTTAGACGGTTATACTCGTATAAGTTTAGTTAGATAAGTGTTTGTGATTTTAAAAAATCTATAGAAATATGGATAAAAGTTCAGGTTAAATTTTAGGCCTACACTCTCACATTAAGATAGAAAACTATTTAAAATTAAAATAAAAATTAATGTAATGTGAACTTTGCTGCGATCAAATTAAGATTCGGATTTTTTAAATTGAACGAGCTTGTCTGCAACCCGCATCGCACCATAGTCTTAGCTGAGTACCTATTTAGCATACAAGAAACAAAAGTAATGAATGATTAATATAAATATTTTAAAATGATGTATTGTATGTCTTCCATGGTTAAATTATAACAATCTTTCAACGAATTCTACTCTTTAACTTATGCTAGTATATCCAATAAAGTTTTCATTAAATAGTCCATGACTATATCAAACTTAAATACAATAAATTTAAAGCATATATTGTTAACAATATAAAGATGCGAGAAACTACACACTTAATAAAACCACCAAGAACAATATGCAAGTTCACTAGCTACGTAAGTATCTAACTCATCATTTTGTTCACACCCGTCAGACAGTTTTGTCTCGCTCCGTCTCCACTCTCCACACATTACATGCTTGTTAATAATTCTGAATGGAGCCGGTGCCAATTATAAAGTTGTCGCCGTATAGAATGGGCGCCGCTCGTATTGCCATTCACCAACATTTATCGACTTGTACCTAAATATCTAAACTTTATTGACTTCTCAGACGAATGACAATGTGTCGCGAATCGTTGTGTTGTCGCTTAAGGGTGCGAATTCTTTCATGATGCTCACTCGTGTGTCTGTTGTTAACTTGATGTTGTTGGCTTTTCGTAGGTAGATATATGCCTACTTATAAAGGTATATGTTATGAAATATTCGCTTTAGAATAATTTTATCGGAGTGTAAGTTAATATAAATTGAATGTTACACGTATCTCCTAACCTTTAAACGAGCAACTCTTGTATATATATAACCTGAATCTCGGAAACGGGTTTAACGATTTTCATGACATTTAGTATGCAGGGGGTTGCGGGGGCGATAAATCGAACTAACTAAGTTCCATTTTCATTTTTAGAAAACGTCGTTTTATCCGTAAAAAATACCGAGCAAAGCTCGGTCATCCAGGTACCTACTTATTTTTATCTCGGACAATCGCTCAATTGCGATTTGAGAAGTAATTGTGAGAGGACGGAGGGGAAAAATCGGACGACCTCCACCTGATTAACAAAAGCTTTAGAACATTATTCAAACGTAACTTTTGGGTTGTCTCTTCCTAAGTTCATACATGTGACAGTGAAAGAAATAACAAATTCTAATATTTTTAGAAACAGGACTTTTAAAAAGTTATGGCATTTGGTGGACTGCAGGATTGCACAACCAGAAAGTCCAGAAAATCTATAAAGGCTTAGTTCGGCAGTGAATTTTATGCATTGATTGAAATGGTCATGCTAAAATTCATACTAAAACTCAAAAGTGTTCTGGAATTAAATAAAAACACAGTTTTTAACACACAAAAAACATGGTAATAATCCCGTTAATAATATTTATTCAAACACAGTTTTGTTATTATTTTTCATAACATTTATACATTTTGATAAACTAATTTATTCAAATTAGTTGAACCACACCATTTCTTTATTCTATTTGACAAGAAAGAAGATTAGGCAAATAATCAAGCAAATGCACACCATTTTACATTAATAAGATAAGAACGAACCCAATACCCTCAAAATTACCTAAAAAATATCGAATAGAAACTATAACCTTTATGTTATCAAACTTACCACTTCAAAGCAAATGCAACGACTGTGGGTTTACTGGGAACGTCTTACTAAATCTTGAAAGTTGCAGCATTGTGGTGGAACCAACCGCAAACACGTTTTCGTATTTTGCTGGATGTTTGGAAGCATTTTTGATGCGGCGGGTGGCCGCAGACTTAGGAGTTGCCCGGCTTTGCCTCGTCTGCGAGAATAACTTAAAAGTTGGCAACTTTCTGTACCTACCCCACGTCTATGGAAGTGTATCGGTTGGTGTCGGTTTTGGTTTTGACTTAATTACTAATAATGCTCTAAGCTATTAATTACCTACGTATCTATTAGCGTGCTATAATCGAAAAACTAAAAGAAACTATTAATATATCGATAACCCTCCTCTGTTAATCCAAGTATAGAAAGCATAAAGCTTGTGTGCCATTAAAAATTTATCTATGAAATTTGAATCATTATTTCAATTGAATTGAATACAATTCACCCATTCTTAGATACAAAATTCAAAAAATGCACATTTAAAAATTATTTATTCAGTTTAGTTAGACTACACTACATAAGGATGTTTAGGCTGCAGCTGATGATGATGATGATGATGAAAGAATATTCTATTCTTTTTGATCGAAGCTTTTATTTAAAAAAAAAACCCATTTCTATCCACATAAAGAACAACATTGTCACCCAATACAGAATTATAATTGAATCGTCAAATTCCCGTATAGCCAATACTAAGTTAGAACGCCCGGCCCTTGCTATTTCCCCAAAGGGTCGTTGTCCGTCGGCCCGCGTTCGATTCCAGCCGATCATAGCTGTAATTGTTGCCGAGAGATTTATTAGTTATCTCGGCGAGTTTGTATTGTTTTATCTTATCTTCCAGCTCATTATTTCCTGATTGTCTCATTGTGTTTAGTTATTTGGTTTATTATATTGTTTAGGGAAGCTGGTTATGTTGTATATTTATGTTTGTCGCAGCTTTCTAGGAATCATCATCATCACTCATGATTCCACTCCATCCCACACAATCCCACTGCTGGGTTCGGGTCTTCCCACATGAACAAAATATGTGAGGAAAAACAGGCAATAACCTATTACGCTGGCCCATTGCGGGTTAGTGAGTTTTAATGTCAGCTGTCGACGGCGAAAAGGTTTTATGTTCAGCAATGTAATTAAAATAATATGTAGTGTTAATTCCGCAAAATTGTTTGATAAATCGGAATTGACACTACGTAGTACGTAGAAATGTTTATTATTTTAATTGCATTTTGTATGACATGGTTTTCCGCTTCGGATTTCCGCAAAGTAACGCCGGTTCCATTAATTAGGTGTTATGTTAAAAAGACATAAACTGACGTAGACCGAAAATGTTGGTTCGAGATTAGGTAGGCATAAAATGACATTCAAACTTATTATTAAGCTAACAAACAAAAGAGAAATCATAATAAATCCCCCCCAAGCGAACCGGCTAATCAGCTCCGGCGGCGGGGGCAGAACGGAATTTTTCTCCTTTGCCAATAAAAACAACACTTATCCGTTCATAAAAAAATCTCATTATCCTTTATTGCAGTGGGCCTAATTTGAATTGAGTGCTATGCAGTTATGAGTCAAGAGAGTGGATAATTTTAAGTAACTGCGGACTGGGAATGACGTAAACAAGTATATATTTTTTATTACAACGAATGAGGAGAGATCAAGGAAGTCCGTAGAGTTCAAAATGGAGTTCGTAATACGTACAACGTTGTACTGCTGATAGGGCTTATTCTGAGTTTACTTGAAGCTACTATTTTAATAAAGTTTGCTTGGTGTCCTATTCATTAATGATTAGAGTGATATGTATAGCATTGTTGTGTTTTGTCAGTTATAGGTAATAGTGAAGGCCATTTAAGGCGAAGGGTAAGGCACACTAGCGCCACCAATTGATAATTTGACAATTACTAACGGACCGGACCTTTTTTTAAACATTGCGTACCGTCCGATAACAGGAAAGCATCCATAGTATTTATTTAAGGCGAAGGGTAAAGCACACTAGCGCCACCAATTGATAATTTGACAATTACTAACGGACCGGACCTTTTTTTAAACATTGCGTACCGTCCGATAACAGGAAAGCATCCATAGTATTTATTTAATAATTGTGCACTACTTTTTGTTGCGTGGTTTATTCACAAAACGGGCTATCGCATTTATTTACAAACATTGGCCACTTTTGGCGTTAGCGAATGAATACAAAAACAAACCTAAAAGTAGTGCACAATTATTAAATAATAGATGTTTGCCTAGTGTCGGAAGGTCCGCAATGTTTGAAAAGAAATGTAGTTTAGCAGTTATCAAATTAAATCCATTAGCAGCGCTAGTGTGCCTTACCCTTCGCCTTAACAGACGTTTACCTAATCTATCCATCCATCGTCAGCCTCAAATTCACTTACTATCAGGCGAATTTTAGGTCAATAGCGGGTTGGCACTTAAATAAAAATCGTGTAAGATTCTAACGATTTGGAGACTTCATTTGTAGCGCGCTTCCACCTTCGATCTAATCGGTTTAAAATAGTTTACAAAATAAATGAGAGAAACAAAAATAAAACGCTGATGTCATTCAAACTTTCAGCATCAACGAAAAAAAATTTGAGTAAAAAACTTTTAAAAACCAATAGGTAAGGTGTAAGGACAATTAACAAAAAAAATACGAGAAACAGCAAAACTTCGTCCAATCTTTCGTCAGCGCGGAATTTAATTAACGCTGTGTAGGGTAAGCGACCAGCGGTGGACACCGGGCAGCCGGTAATTGCGCACTGTCAGCGGCACGCCCGCTTTCCCTACTCCCGGGCGGGCGGCGGCGGGCGGCGGCCATGTCAAAACATTTTGTAACTTATAGGAGTCTGGTAATGATTTTCAGTATTTGTATGCAGTTTGTTTTAGTTGACAAAATTCGAATCACATTATACCTATTATGAGAACGGTTTTGTGATTGTAACTTTGCGTTTGGGCTTCATTATGACTTTCCGTGGTAAGATAGAGTCGTAAGATTTAGGTCTACTAAACTTTAATGCTTTATTAAAGGTGTGCTGACCAAAAAAAGCCAAAAGTGTAGTCACGGTTAAATTGATATATGATGAAATAACTATCGTATTACATAAAAAAAAATATATATATATTTAGTATCAAAGGGAATGTGTTTACAATTAGTCCGACCCATAAATTCATAACAAACTATAGTTTTTGCTACAATATCATTTAAAGTTGGGCATACATCATGAAAACGAGTGGCGGCGATTAGTTGATATCTTATAGTTTATCTAAATTATTATACCTCTAATTATGTCTAAACAATCACCAATTAACTTAACTACAAATCGTCCGTCTGACCGTCTCACATTTTTGATTTATCAAGCGGTTTTTTAAATTATTATTTTTCAAATTAACACGTTAAAATTCCCCATACAAAATTAGTATGGCCGCGAGGCATCAAATAAAATATGGACGAAGACATTTCAAATGAATTATATGACACTTGTCATTTACGGACGGCGCGCACTCTTAAATAAAATCATTTCGTAGATTTCGCCTATTTGTGCACGGAGGAGAAACACTTCTTTTAGAACGCTGTTCCTTTAGAGCACCGGGAATGTTAGGCAGAATATAATGATCATCATCATTATCATCATCATCACCATAACCTTATTACGTCCCACTGCTAGGAACAAGTCTTCCCACATGAACAATATCAGATGAAAAGATCTATCCATCTTGGTTCTGGCCCAAAGTGAGTGGGTTGATCAGTACATTATTATAATAACCTTGAAGACAATATAGATACCTATTCACCTTCATTATAAAAGCAAATGAGTGAAATATCAACTAGCTGGTTTAAATTGATTTATTAAGTATTTATTAAACAAATACTAAATTTAAAACCGCTAGACACATGCTAACGTCATAGTTTTGGATATATAAATAAATCAATACCTATATTAAAAAAGTATATAATTATTATTATTTTTATTTTTTACGGGTAATCACAGTGCATTGATCTCACCTAATGTTAAGTAATGATAAGGCCAATGATGGTAGCGCTCTTCACCCGGGATCCTCAACTAGTGAAGTATCTACTAGCTATCTTATCTCTATCTGCCGGAACACAATAATGCTACAAACATTGATGTTATAGCGACATATTTAGATAAGGTGGTGGTAGTTAGCCAGGCGGAGAAACAAGCCCTACTGGGAATCGAACCCGGGACCTCTGTGTCTCAACCGGTGGTTTTAACCACTGGACCACCAGGCGGTTAAAATTAATTATGTAAACAACAGAAAAAAAATAACATCGGTCACAGCTTTTTCTTTACTATATTAAAAGCCAAACAATAAAATCAGCGGCGAACAATAAAAAATACACAAAGCGTCGAACAATAACCGCGAACAGGTAAACGAAAACATTCGACACAATGAAATGAAAATAAACCTTAACGAACCTTGAATAAACTCTAAAACCGTTTAAACTCGACAAATCCTGAAAAATCGCGAAGGATCCAGTGAGAAGCCGTAAAAAACCCGTCGTTAATTCCAAAAGGCAGGTGAGGCGCGATGCTTGCCGGGAGGATGCCTTGTTGAAATTAAGAAAGTTCTTAATGGGACCCTAACGATAACGTTTAGGGACCAGTGTAAGATCAGTAGGCAGACATATTTTTTTGTTATTTTTAGTTGAGTGTTTTCATAATTTAATTATTTTAGCAATTGATTCAAAGTCAAAGTCATAGTAATTTTTTTTATTCAAGTGCTTTTGAATCGTCCAAACAATTTTTCACTTACTACCCATTCGGGACGTCTATTTTTTATCTAAGAAAAGAATCGGCGCAAAAAACTGCACAGTTATAATAAAAGTTACGACAGTTACAAAAAAAAAGTAGGTATGTCGTTACCAAATCATACAATCTTATAATTCAGTACATTACAAAAGTGGTTCGTTGTGCGATTCAAACTCATAAACGAGGGAGCAGTTCAAAAGTGATGTACCTATAACGTAGGAAACGGATATAAACCAATTAAAACAATAAACAAAGTGTTGTCGCAGTAAAAAATATAGGGTTGTATTTAATCGATCACCAAAGTAATCTAACGTAACCCACAAAAATACTAAGTTAGCACCTAAAAATACAAAGTTAGCACCTAAATTACATTTAGATGCTAACTTACCATTTTAGGTGCTAGCCTACTATTTTTTTGTGGATCATTTTATTATTTCTCAAAAATATATAATTATTTTTGAGCACCCGCCCTCTAGAAGTGCCTACTATTATCTCTTCTGTCTCTAGTGAGAGCTAGAACATTAAGAAAAACGAATAGGAGCTGCTCTGCAATATAAAAGTAAATAACATAACTTACATTATATTATAGACCGAGTGTAACGGGGACAGAGGCTGATTTCCCTCAAACTGAAGCGAGGGACTATCGGCATGGCTGTAGAAATTTATTAGGTATATACCAAAGACAATGAAACCTTTATTACGACCCTCATTGCGTACCGAATGCGAAATTTGGGCAGTATTCGATGTAGTTAAAGTTATCTACTTTTTGTGAGTGTTCGAAGCAACGCCTCAAGTTTCTTAATTTTATTGTTCCTGAGATTTCGTGATTGGTTAGTGTTGAAAAATTCTGTAGGGGGGTTTCAAGTTAAATGTAAAGGTGCTTCCGTCCCTCTTTTCTACACGGAAACCTACCTATGCTATGTCTCGGCAGCAGGAAGGTAAAGGACGTACTGTATAGTATTAAAAGTAGGTAGGATAGTGCCACCGGCGACGACATAAGTAGGGTATTATTGGGCATTCTACTTCACTTTTTCTTAATCGTTCGCTCACTTCGTTCGCTCACTCGAAAAAGTGAAGTAGAATGCCCAATCGTGTTCTAGAACACTTAATCGTTCGCTCACTCGAAAAAGTGAAGTAGAATGCCCAATCGTGTTCTAGAACACTTAATCGTTCGCTCACTCGAAAAAGTGAAGTAGAATGCCCAATCGTGTTCTAGAACACTTAATCGTTCGCTCACTCGAAAAAGTGAAGTAGAATGCCCAATCGTGTTCTAGAACACTTAATCGTTCGCTCACTCGAAAAAGCGAAGTAGAATGTCCAATAATCGCGCGATTCATTTCACTTCATTGATCGAACGTCAGTGAGGTCGTTGAAAAGTGTTCTAGAATGCTCAATCGTTATTTCAGTATATATGTAATCATACCAGTTAGATTACTAAAATGACTACGACTGCGATCTACTTTACACATTTTCAAGGTTCTCGTTCATAAAATGCAAGAGTTTTTTGGCAATATGGAATTACAGTACAACTTAAAGTGAATGTGACCTCTCAGTACTGAATAAGTTGTTGTGAAGACGCAAGCGCCTACACATTATAAAATAGCAATATATCATCAATACAGCTTTGCCCATTTATTGTGTATTGTTTATAATGCCCTTGTGTAATATAGTTTCGATTCATCATTGAGGCCACATTATTAAACTTTAATATCCAACATATACGGTTTTATTTGCCACCACGCTCCAAGGTATATCGCCTAGTTGTACTATAGCAATTGTCAAATTTTATTCTTGCCTCATAAGAAAACGCTTGTGTATTTTAATCGAATTCATAGTTTAATTTCTGTATACAACGACTTCGATCTACTTAACACATTTTCAAGGATTTCGTCTATTGAATGCAAAGGTTTTTAACAATATAGAATTACAGCACAACTTAAGCTGGATGGGGCTCCTGGTTTCCCAGGACTGGATCCCCGAATAAGTTAGTACTATGAATAACATATGTTAAATTTGAACCTTGACTCATAGGAAAACACTTGTGTTTTTCAATCAAAATTCATTATGTATACGATGACTCCGATCTACTTTACACATTTTCAAGGTCTTCGTCTATTGGATGCAAAGGTTTTTAACAACATGGAATTACAGCACAACTTAAACTGGATGGGGCTCCTGGTCTCCCAGGACTGGATCCCCGAATAAGTTAGTACTATGAATAACGTTTGTCAAAGTAGTACCTCGACCCTTAGGAAAACACTTGTGTATTTTGATCAGAATCCAGTTTGTAATAGTTAAATTTCTGTATACAACGACTTCGATCTACTTAACACATTTTCAAGGATTTCGTCTATTGTATGCAAAGGTTTTTAACAATATAGAATTACAGCACAACTTAAGCTGGATGGGGCTCCTGGTTTCCCAGGACTGGATCCCCGAATAAGTTAGTACTATGAATAACATATGTTAAATTTGAACCTTGACTCATAGGAAAACACTTGTGTTTTTCAATCAAACTTCATTATGTATACGATGACTCCGATCTACTTTACACATTTTCAAGGTCTTCGTCTATTGGATGCAAAGGTTTTTAACAACATGGAATTACAGCACAACTTAAACTGGATGGGGCTCCTGGTCTCCCAGGACTGGATCCCCGAATAAGTTAGTACTATGAATAACATTTGTCAAAGTAGTACCTCGACCCATAGGAAAACACTTGTGTATTTTGATCAGAATCCAGTTTGTAATAGTTTAATTTCTGTATACAACGACTTCGATCTACTTAACACATTTTCAAGGATTTCGTCTATTGAATGCAAAGGTTTTTAACAATATAGAATTACAGCACAACTTAAGCTGGATGGGGCTCCTGGTTTCCCAGGACTGGATCCCCGAATAAGTTAGTACTATGAATAACATATGTTAAATTTGAACCTTGACTCATAGGAAAACACTTGTGTTTTTCAATCAAACTTCATTATGTATACGATGACTCCGATCTACTTTACACATTTTCAAGGTCTTCGTCTATTGGATGCAAAGGTTTTTAACAACATGGAATTACAGCACAACTTAAACTGGATGGGGCTCCTGGTCTCCCAGGACTGGATCCCCGAATAAGTTAGTACTATGAATAACATTTGTCAAAGTAGTACCTCGACCCATAGGAAAACACTTGTGTATTTTGATTAGAATCAGTTGCCAATTGTCTTTATCGACTCCGATCTACTCAACACATTTTCAAGGTTTTCATAATAGATAAACACTTGTGTTTTTTGATCTAAGTCAATGCAGACAACTGTGCAGGGAATTATTAGTTACCTTATTTATATCAATCCCACCAACAACAACGTATGCAATCACTACACACAAACACACTCACACACGTTACCTACGAGTTCGACTACTTCCCATTTGCTGCGAAAACAATTTTAATACGGGTTATTCCCAAACGCCTCCAATCTTTTGTTTGGAAAATATAAGAAATCCAAACATTGATTCCTAGACTCCTCCAAAGACTATTATAAAAAAATATTATTTAAATATTAGTATAGTAGCACGATAGCGCAGCGGCTAGCGCGTTTGGCTTGCGATCTTGTCCGCTAAGCAACTTTCGCAATGCTGAGTCGCTGGATGGGTGATCAAATTTAAAACATCTCGAGCGCCTCCGTGCTAAGGCGCGTTAAACCGTTGGTCTCGGTTGTTGTCGTAAGATGATAGTCGCTAAAACCCATCAACCGCATTGGGCCAGCGTGGAGGGTTATGACCCAACGTGCTATTGTCCACGTGGGAGGTTTGTGTTCAGCAGTGAAACGTTTATAGGCTGATGTTGATGAAATATTAGTATAATTTTTTCGTTCTATTGTCCTCAGAGTAGCTAAAATTAGTATTTTCTGAAGTTGTCTGCGGAGTTTGAGATTAACCCGGTAACCATTTTTTTAATTACGGAGGAGAATGAAAATCGATTAACAAATTATTATTTTCGTATTTTTTCTGTGGAGAACTTTGGGACAATTTCTTGGAGGAGAATGGGAATAACCCTTTAATATAAACAAAATTAAAAAGATAAAGCTAAGTTCATACTGTTTAATTGACAAACGCATTAAACATAAATTTTCATAATAACACAAACATCACGCCATATTCCCACAAGTGGGATAGACAGAGCAACAGGTAACAATTATGTCATGCTGAAGCCACGTTTAGCAACAAGTCATCAGATAGGATTTCCATAACAGTACCTTTTCATGGTTTAACTTATTAATGCAAATGTCTATTTTAATACGTACCCATTAAATATGGTTAGATTTATTTATTGTAGGAATAAGTCATCTTATGTATTCATATATACATAAACTCAAAAGTTATAAAAATAGACTGCCTCACGGTAATCGAACCCGCGTCTCTCGATATCCGAGCGGCTAACTTTTAAGTTACCGAGACATTTGTCTAGTTTAGTACATCGAAAATAATTTTAGAGTGTTAGGAGCTCGATCAGCGATTGTGGTGGTTAAGCAACTCTCGTAAAGACCGATCATGAGATGGAATGTATTAATAAATTTCTTGCTTAGTGAAAACAGTCCTAATGTTGCACATCCGGACAATCGCTGACAGCGCTTTATCGAAAGGTTGCTGACCTTTTTTACACAGCAAATGTTAAAATATGAATGTTATACTTTACTTACGCTGCAACTTTTCACACTAATCGATAAACTATATATTTTGCTGAATATTAAAAAAACCAGAGGTTTCCAACATTGCTTCAATTTTGTAAATACTTCATTGCTACTAATAAAACCTACATAAAATGTTCAAAATGATTTTTAAAGCAAATTTTGTTGCGAACAAATTACAAAAACACAAATGTTGAAAGGTTCAAATCCTGCTCGTGGAAATTTTTTCAACATTTGTGTTTTTGTAAAACCTACATATTTATTTATAATATTGCAATACTTGATTAAGGCCCGATTTTTCAATCCTCAGATAAGTTTTATTTAACGAATAACATTGTCATTGTGACATAATTTCTATAGAGAATCTGTCATTATGTCAAAATTATTCAATGAATAAACTTTAACCGACGATTGAAAAATCAGCCCTAAATACTTTTGCTTAAACGTAAACTCGTTAAAATATAACTGGTAGTTAATGTAGTGGTTAGATACTTGACTATAACGCGAAAAAGGCTCTTATTATATAAAATCTTATTATACTTAGGGCTTGAGAAATAAAAAAATGTATTATTATTTATTATCATTACTAAGATTCATTGTTTGAATTAAAAATAATATGAACCTGTTATAAAGTATTGTAACCCGGTTTTCAATATACTTAAGTAGTTGCTTTTGCTCAGATTCATTGTTTGAATAGGAAATGTATCTTATATTATGAAATGTAATGTAAATTTATTGTACCTACCCAGCTGTTTTAATATACCTAATAAAATATAAAAGTAACAAACTAACTTGCATTTTTATTTAATTTAGTATATAGGTACCTTTGTATAATAAAACATTGACGGTAAATAAGTAAGAAAGTTCTAACGCAAACAAGTTTGAACAAGTCAGTTTCAGAGTAGGTTGTGTAATACAACTCTTTTGATTATAAGGTAATATGAAACCTATTTAATACAAATCAGGTCACGTTATTGCTAAGTTAATCATTCTTTATTAATATCAATAATGTTTTTTTATTTTGCTAAATTGCAAATTAAATATTGTTACAAAATCTTATAATTTTCGAGTAAGCAACCTACATTGTACCTACATACACGTGTTGCTGCTGTTACCTACATTAATATAAATGGGTTTCAAATTAGTTTCAATTTCAATTATCAAAGTGAAGGCGTCAGTAGTCCAGCTAGAAAATATCAACATGGTAAGTAGTTTAGATAATTTTATACGATTATAAAATAATTTTTTTCTTACTGTAATTGTATCGCTATTTGGTGAAAAGTGGACTATGGTAGAGGACTGCTTTTGCCGTCCTTATTGCCTAGTCTCTGACTAACCCTTCGAGGATAATAGTTTTGGTTATATGTATGTAATTAATTATTTTATTTTATTTAATTTTTTAGAATACTCAAGAGAACTCGTTGTCGTTCAGCATCAACAAGGAGGTCGTGCAATCGACATCTCCGACTTTTGAACAGAATAAGATCAAGATATGCTCGAGGGATTTACAGAGGAGTATCCGAATTGGAGAGCAGATGAATTGCGATGCGATTCCCCGCTGTATAACAAGGTGATGAGAAATATCACAAAGAAGAGACCTCAAAAAAGAAGTTATCTGAAGCAACATCATTCTTACGTGATGAAAAGTACGCTGATTCAAGGTCGTCGTTTAATAAAGATTGAAGTGTTAGACTTGGAAAAAAATCATACTGATCCATTATTATGTGCGCAGTATGTGGTAACGGAGCATATTGACCCCATAATGGATCAAACAGAGGCTATCATTAGCAATATATCAAAAAAAGTTTGTGGATATAGTTATAGTTTTTAAGAAATTTTCAAATAAATATAATTGAATTGAATACTAAGATCGATTCATTCAACCCTTTTTCCTTTAGTAAATAAAACAAAAAAATACTTATACACATTTTATTGAGGAAAATACTGTATTACATTAATAAATCAAGTAACATTTAAAGTGTACCACTTTTTTAGACACAGAACATTTTTTAAAGCACACATTTTTTTATGATATTCACAATTAAATTTATTTACATCTACATGGTAATCACTATATAATTTTAAAAAGTTAGGACAACCTTTTTCTTCTAACTCCATTATTTCGCAATCTTGACATAGCTCGCGAACCCACATTCCTTTTTCCAATCCCTTTACTAATACCTTCTTACTGCTTAAATAAGGAACTATTATTCGTCTAAATTCGCGGTAATCAATGAATCCTTCGCTCCATTTGAGCCCGCGATTCCTTTCTAACCAACGGACTTGCTTCTTTTCTTCATCTGTTAGATTTTTAAAAGCATATGGTGGCTTAATTAAGAACGTCTGCGTATGGTTTTTAGTTGCTATTGATAACTCTTTTACAATAAAATTATTTTTCAAATCCTTAAATCCTTGCATATCCACTATAATAGTTTCGTTATTCATGATAGCTTTTTCACAATGCTACTCAGCGGTTTGTATTCAAATATGCAATCGTTCAGTATAAGACAATATGCGGCGGTCTGATCAGGTATCTCTTGATCTGTTTCGATTTCTACTCTTACATCGATTGATCCCTTTAACATTTCTTGTTGGCGAGAACAGTCAATAACAAATAAAGGAGCAATATCTTTAAAATCTTTTAAACTCAACAACGGTTCTGATCGACGTCCGTGATAATACTGTTGAAACCTTGCGTACTGTTCGTATATTAATAGAAACTTGTTGTCAGAGAAATTGATGTTAAGTCCTTCGTAGGGGTAATATGATGAATTTAAAAACACTCTTACGTCACGAACATTGCAATGGTCGAACTCCGCCATTGACATTTCAGCATTATGTTTTCGGTTTGTTTGTAAGGCAATAATAACAAATCGAGGTTTCTCTGTTTGCGATGAAGTTTTAATAGACCAAGTATGCTTACGTGTTTTGGGTAGTAACGGATATTCATACAAGTCCCAATTACGAAAGGCCAGTGTGATGGCCCGATCTTTTTCTAAATGTTTTAATAAATTAATTCTCTCTCGATCTGACACTTTAATATGCGGAACACGCCAAACGATTTTATCTATAGCTATATTTTCCACAATTTGTTCTTTGCTCAATTTTAATGCATTGACATTTGTGTTGCTTCTCAACAGTACTAACTCATGTTTACAGTTTATTAAAACTTTTTCATAATCTTCTGCAAATCCCAATATTTTATTTAATGGTATTGAGACAGAAAAAACTCCGCTTGTAACATTGGTTATTCCTGCAGGAGACCAACCCCATACTTTTGCACTTTTGGATTCATTTTCATTCAACGACAAATAAGACTTCATTGTCGTCGTGATACCTGCATTTTTTATTTTATCTATTTCTATTCCATTTAACTCATATCGAATATCTTGAAATAGAAATAACATTGGATTGTTTACAAAATGCATACTTGTTACCTTTTCTTTAGTGGTTCTGTTATATACATCAGCTTTACCTTCAATATACAAAGTGCTGCGTGACGGCAACACATACAAATCTTGCTGATTGATTGGTATTCTTATTTCATCATTATTGTTGAAACTTGTTACATAAGGCTTATACGAATGATATTCAAAACTCTCGATACTGTTGTCGTATGATGTCGGCTGAGATATATTTAATATATTCATTTTAACAAGCCTACTAGCTTTAGGAAATCTTTATTATTTTTAGTAAGTTTCTTTTTTAATAAAAGCGGTGTTCTTTTATTAAATGCACCTTTGGAACTGACTTGAACACCTGATGGGGTAGGGTTTTTATTGAAATTTATCATTTTTTCTAAAGTGCAAGTATAGTTGTACTTCTTCACCTCGTAAATTGATTTGCTTATTATGACCGTCTAGTAATCTAATATTAATCGCACTGATTGAATTTTGGTTGACTGGAAAATATATTAAGTTTTTGGGTATCTCAATAACTCGATAGCCTGGTGGCACGTTAGGTACAAATTCGGAAATTATATGGCTTGCTTTTCCATTCACGAATGATCCTCCAACTACGTCACATTCGATGCGAACGATGGTTGTAGATAAAATGCTGACTGGATACTGAGATTCGCAACTTATATTAGCCTTTATTGTTTCCCTAGCAAAACCTAAAATTTTACCGATGGAATTACTTTTCTCAAAGTGAACATCTTCTGAACAGAATATTTTGGTTTTGAGTGTATTATTATTACAACTCAATTTTAATGCAGTATTCTTGACATTGCCTTTTAAAAAATCACATATGTCTTGAAGTTCATATGATCCTTCTGGAATTTCAATGACCTCATTATTACCATAGTAAAACTTATTATTTCTTTCGTCTATATTAGGAATAGAATTAAATGTAGAAAAGTACAGAAGTCCACACTCATATTCTCCACGTAATTCTAAAGTAGGTGAGTAGTTTGTTACGAGGGAGGCTCCCTGCCCAGTTATGGATACAGTGAAAGACATAATTATACTGTCAAGTTATTTTAATTTTAACCTTTATATAAATGATTTTTCCAATACTTAATTAAAAATAATAAACAAAGATGACCGCAGTTCGTAGTGCCAAAAGTTTGATACTGTTTGTAATTATAATTTATGTGTATATCTTTCAAATACTTTATTAATTCTAACGGAGGTTTTAAGTTACCAAAACTGTTAAAATATTCACAGTATTCATTTTGCTTGACATAGGCTACCCAGTGAGTTCCCGGATTTCTGGAACTATCTAAATTTAGAATAGCACATTCAATTTTTTTTGGTTTTGATGGTAACGTATCTCGCATAAAAACGCCACGAAAATATGGAATATGAACTGAGTGCTTTAATATATCTAGATTAGTAAGTGCTCGTTTGGGTAACCGTTTAATTAGTTTTTTGGAGGTTGTAAGTACAAGCCCGCTCCTTTTTTGTGAGACTTCAAATACAATCCTTTCCCAAGTGCAACGGCTTCCATCATCTTGTTATGACGTTCAGATTCTTGAAGATTTTTTTGAGCAACCTTGTAATCGTTAACAGCCTTTGTTATACCTGCAGCACCTCCAGCGAGTGAACCAAGAGCTGATAAACCAGCAAAGATTGGTATGAGGGGTAACAACCCACCAGTTTTCGGAACAGGAATGCGGCGTGGGAAGCGTATTCCTTTTATATTAGAAAACACTTTTTTTGCAGCTGCATGCGCATATTTTATAGTCGTGCGGTTGTCATTACATTTTAATTTTTTCATTTGCTTTTGAATTTTTTTAACACCTTTCATGAATGACCGTACTCCTGCTCCGGCTTTAAGCTTTGTTTTCATTGCATTTTTTACTATCCATGATGCAATCTTTTCTCCTTTCCCAGCATCTTTCGATTTCAATCTTTTCTTTGCCATATTTAAAAGTTCTAAATCGGCGTTATGTCTAACGTTCCAATCTTTATTATTGTAAGCGATATCGTGGTACATGCAAGCTTCATCCAATTTATTTATACCTCGTTCGCCCCTGAGTAATCTTCTCTTAAGTTTTGTGCCTGGACCACAAAATTGATATCCAGGTAAATGTAACTCAAACGGAATGTTATTTATTAAGTTGTTAATAATACCACTTCCTTCCGTCATCGATGATTATAAAGTGAGCGTATAAATAATAATGCTTAGTTTATATTAAAACACCAATGAATTTTTATCAACCCAACTGTTTTCACCATCACTGAGACCTAACCATTTGACAAAGAGTTTGTTTCCTTTTCTTTTTAAAACCTTTTCGATAAGATAAATATCTGGAAATTTGGTTCTCTGTAATTCATGCTCGTAAAAAGATCCTAAAATTCTCTGTTTATGTTTGTCTTCCAAGTGATAAGTAACTGGGTTTGTATGATTGACTTTAATAACATAAAATATTTCTGTTGACCAGTTTGGAGTATAACCTTTGTAGAAATCCCCTTTGTATTTACTTATCCGGACTTGATCCCCAAGATGGAACTTAAATTTTTGATGTTTTCTGGTAATTTGTGATTTAATAATGTTAGACCTAACAATCAACTGGTTTTCTTTGCTAACATCAATAGGCCTAAGTTTTGTTACACGGTGAATAGTATTATTGTAGCATAGTACAACGTCTTCCAAATTTTTTTGTATCCATTGATATTTACCGCAGATGCTAAATAATTTGTAAAGATGACTTTTTAGAGTTCTTATTACTCTTTAAACATTTGCAGCTTTTTTTACAGAGTAAGTGGAGTAATGATTTATGTTATATTTTATCGTCAATTGTTTAAAATTTTCATTGTAAAATTCTTTGCCTAAATCTGTTTGTAAATTTTTGGGCTTTCGAGATGAAGTGGTTAATATATTTTGCATTGCATTTGTAACGCAACTTTTATTCTTTGACTTCAAAGGATTAACCCACACATATTTTGATAAAGTATCAATTACGACTAAAACATATTTATATCCTTTATTAAACTGTGAGTACTTTTGAAAATCCATAAGGTCTGCTTGCCATAAATCATCTATTCTTTTTATAATTGTACTTCGACGTGGAAAATTTCTTCTCGCCGCTCTGTGAAGTTCGTCTACAATTTCTTTCTTACTCATTTTTGTTTGGCTTGAATCATACGGTCTATTTCTATTTTTGAGTAAAACATAGAAGATAAACGGTCTGTTCTCGCTGATTCCAAGTTCTTTAAATAAATTAATACACGACTATTTACTTGGCTTATTTCGTTTCTCAGCTCTTGAACTGTTTTATCCAAATATGCTTTATTTACAGCTTCATCGTCCTTGTCTGGAGACGACAAGCCTTTTAGTTTGGATGATTTTAAATCGTATTCTCCCGTTTCAGACTTCTGTAACGTATCGTTATAGATATCAATATGTTCAGATAATCGTAAACGTTTATGAACGTGATGACCGAATTTATCTATATTCATTGCGGTCCCGATGCTTTGTTTACTGTAAGTATACTGCACAAATTTCCCGATGCTATTTGTTTTTATTCTTTGTTTATGATACCGGCTTCGTGAAGTTCCTCGATGATTGCAATAATTTCATTATCTAACCCAGTGTTACCAGCATCTCGTGATGCGAACAGTAATTGCAGTCGTTTTACTAACTCGTTAGGATCATCCCAGTAAACTAAATCTGTATTTCTTTTTACTTTTTTTACAAGTTCAATACCTTTTCCTCGAGGAATACTCACTGTACTAGTGGTTGGTTTTCTAGAGATTTTGAATAATGGCTTTATAATATTCATGTATTTAAATCCCTTGTTGCTATTTATTGGTTTAGATGGATCATAATTACGTCTGTGTGCATTAGTATCGATAAGTAGTAGTTTATAGTTTTCAAGGTCGTTATCTGTGATATCATCTAGATTTGGTTTCTTTTTATACAATAGTTCTTTTAAACCGAGAGTTTTTCTCAAATTATGATTTCCAATTATTAGAGTGGTGCCGTCATCATAAACGCGACTTTTTCCAAGCATAAGTTTTCCTTGTTCATTTCTTATTCCAAAAGGTATAGCACTAAATACTTCAGATGATGTAGACCATGATAAAGATTGACTTTTAACGTTTGGCGATGATTGTAGTGATTTGAACGAACCTTCACTCACATCATGGTCTTGAGTAGGTGATACAGTAAGGGTTTTGTCGGTTGTTCGGAATTGTTCATGATTTTCTTCCTCATCTTCGCTACTTAGTTCGTTAAATTCTTCAATAGACGAATACGACGCTTCGCTTTCATTATTCTTTATTTTTTTAAATACGGGGTTATAAACAGTCTCTTTGTCATGGTGCTTTTCATCATTTTTATTTGCTATCATATTAAGAGGGTCAACTATGGGTTTAAATATTGTTTCTAACGTATTATTTCTTGTATTTTTTGCATCCTTTATCATGTCAAACTTTCTTTTAACAGCTGATGCTGATTTAATGATTTGTCTCTTTAGATCTCTTTCCATTTTATTGGGTTTCCTTTCACCTCCAAATCTCATGTGGAAATGATTTATAAATATTATAACATCCGTATATGTAATTATTAATCTACGACTATAAATGTATCAAACGTCATTCTATAGCATCCTTTATTTCGCTCACAATCCTTATTTATGACAATATAATTGTATGGTGTTTTCCAAACAGTTGAACACATTTCACGGAATTGAAGCCATGACATATCAGACCCTACATGCTCATCATAAACATGTTTTAAATTTACGTCGTCTTGTTTAAACAATATAATCATGTTAGAATTGTCTCTTACGAGTTGTTTAGGTATTTTGGTGTAAGTTTGATTGATATAAAAACAATCAATATTCCTATGACGCCCCATAGCAAAATAGTTACGGATGTTGTTTTGATTTTCACAAGCAACATCATCGAAAATAATAATGGAATCCGGTGACGCTTCGTGAGGGTTCAATATTTCGCTATTATGATTATATTTGTGAAATGACGTACCTGGAACCAATTCTAAAACTTTTTCGAGATAAATGTATTTAGGTTGATACAAAGATTTTGAATACACGTACAGGTTTCGAAATCGTGGACCATCTTTATGTAATAATAAACTTATTACTATGTTGGTTTTCCCGCAATTAGATGGACCGCAAACAATACAACGAATTGTATTTGGCAATAACTTTCCATGTCGACTTGCCCCTGTCAATGAAGTTGGACAAATACATTCCAATTTTAACGATTCTTTTTGTTTTAAGAATTTCATTATATTTTATGATTAAAAATTAAATTTGACTGCAGTGTTAAAAGGATTTTTCAGAAATGACTACATAAAATGGTTGCTACGCTTAAATAACGGAAAAGCTAATAATCCATATCGATTATTGGGCGTTCTAATTCACTTTTTCGAGAGAGCGAACGAAGTGAGCGAACGATTAAGAAAAAGTGAAGTAGAATGCCCAATAATACCCTACTGACATATTTTTCCTTTAATCATTTAAAATAAGAGTATTAAACTGATATTTGACTTTGAGTAGTCGAAAGTAGAAAGTACTATCGCCTAGTAGTCCTCTCTTATCTTTAAGCATGTCGCTACGACATCAACTCGTTGATATGAAGAGCTTGTAGGGTGAAGGATTGGCAGGAACTCTGCTAGGGCATTTTTATTTCCCCTCTTTCAGCATCAGAAATATTGGTGAAATACCTTTGATATCAAAGTTGAAAATTAGAACAAAAGATTTTGGTTAAATTTAACATATAGTTTAATAACTCATTTTTGCTGTAGACTGGTAGGTACCTCTATTTCCTTGGTACTATTATATTATTATTCATTCAACAGTTTGAACTCTTAGAATGAATTATGTAACGACGTTTTGCTAAGAAAAAATATTTTTAAACCAACTTTCCATCTCGTGCCTCTCCAAGTTTGAACATGCCTTAAGGCAAGTCTTCTCATTTTTAAGTGCTCCTTTCAGTCACAAAAAATCAGACCTTTACCCGATTTTCTCATTACATTGCGGTAAAGAGAAAGATGCTTCATATTTCCCTTATTTTCCTTAATGAGCCGGACAGATGCGGTTTCTATGTTGCCCATAAAAATCATATTATCTCCAGTGCCCTAAAGCAAAGGTTTATTAAAGGCTTTATTAAACAGTCGTAAACCGAGCTGCAGGGGAACGCGGGCTGCAGCCAATAATGACAGCCGTTAATGAAATAACCCATAAACTCGACACAGATAAGCATTTTGATAAATATTTTCGAAAATATTTCTTAATTTATAATATAAGTCTGTTTAGGCGGTACGTCAATATCTATTTTAAGAAAAAACTTTAAACCCTTATTTTAAATATTAGATAAATTGTCTAAATTTGGTAAACTAATTTAAGCACTGAATTTTTTACTGCTTTTTTAGCGGCAGAGTGCCATCTATCCAACGGTTATTGCAACCGATGGCTATGCAGACCCATCTTTACAGATACCACCAATTTGATAACACAACGCTATAGTAAATTTTACTTTTAATTGTTAAGTTAAAAAAAAATTATTAAAAAGCATATATTTTTTCACTGTATTTTATAAATATTTAATTCAGTTTCAGTGCAGCAATTATTATTATTATATTATTATTATATCAGCCATAGCTGTCCTACTCCTGGGCAAAGGCCTCAAGAGCAATTAGCACTTAAAAATAAACTTTACTATAGCGTTGTGTTATCAAACTTGTGGTATTTCATCTGAAAAGATGAATCTGCATAGCCATCGGTTTCAATAACCGTTGGATAGAATGATACTTTGCCGCTATAAAAAAGCAGTCAAAAATCAAAAAGCAGTAAAAAAAAATCAGTGCTTACCTCAGTTTTCACTGTATTTTATAAATATTTAAGTAATTATTATTTTTTATTTATTTTTTCTCATATAAATTTACATTTATAATATTATTATTATTATTATATGTAGTTATAGTACGTCGTAGTTACGTAGTGCGTCTCATATTTTGAGCTTGATGTGGCAACGGCTTGCACGTCGGCTATAATCTTGCAAGATAGGTGACCAAATTGAAAATATCTCATTCACCTATGTCCGTCGGAAGGCAAGTTTAGTATTTTCTGCGGTTGTTGTCGTATAATGGCAATCGTTAAAGCAACTCGCATTTGAACAGCGTAGTAGCAGCAGTAGTTGTGGTAGTAACGTTACGAGTATAGCCTAATTTTCCGATGTGCTTCATGTGAAACCCACACAGGGGCTGTAATATAGATTAAATAATAGTCACTACGCCGTAGCCCGTAGCAATCTATCAACCAAACAGTCTAACAACCAATAGCAAGTAGGCTGACTATAGACGGAGTAGCACTTTTCCGAGACTTCGTCCACGTGGATTTCGTATTATTCCGTACAAATTCATGATTCCCAAATAAAACATTATAGAGCTTTTTTTTTTATTAAATAAATTATAGCCTTTTCTACCCGCAAGGAATGTAGCAGTCACAAAAAAGACTTGATGGTTCTTAAGACAGTTTCTCTGTATCTCTTAATTAAACTAACGTTTTAAACTTCCTCATACTGTCCCAGTTAAAAAAACCACTGTAGGTAGGTTAAAGGAAGACACGATAAAAGTACTTACACTTAATGCACAGGCAATACAAAGGTTAGATATGAAAAAAATATTTTAGTATTCGTTCAAATTTCGAGCATATTTTCCTATTCCAACTAGGTACGAGTAATATATTTCAATACATTGTCAAATGATGTGAAAGGGATAACGATAGAATAGTAGACGGCAAACTACGAGTATCCAGAAATGGGATGAATACGGCTGGCTGACTCGGTGTATTGAAGTAAGCTGAGGCTATACGATTTTGACAACGCAGTTTGGTTTCCATTTTATTTGCTCTGACCTCAGCAATGGTAAGTTTTTTGACGTGACAACGTCTTATAATTCGATAGGGCCGGCTGCACGCACGAAAAAATGCGGCGTTACCTCGCTCTGAGGCGTTCCATGTAAGGCTTGAAGTGCAAGCGAGAGCGCGGAACGAGCGACAAAGAAGCACAATCGGCTGAGTAGAAATTTAGCCGTGCTGCTGTGCAAGCCCGTGTCCGGCATAGCCACCGCGGTACTTACCCCCAACACCCCCCGACACCACCAACTCCTCCCGCCTACCTGTTCGACGGGCTGCTGCTGCTGTGCAAGCCCGTGGCCGGCATCGCCACCGCGGTACGTACCCCCAACACCCCTCGACACCTCCAACACCTCCCGACACCCCCAACTCCTCCCGCCTACCTGTTCGACGGGCTGCTGCAGGCTGCTGTGCAAGCCCGTGGCCGGCATCGCCACCGCGGTACGTACCCCCAACACCCCTCGACACCTCCAACACCTCCCGACACCCCCAACTCCTCCCGCCTACCTGTTCGACGGGCTGCTGCTGCTGTGAAAGCCCGTGGCCGGCATCGCCACCGCGGTACGTACCCCCAACACCCCCCGACACCCCCAACTCCTCCCGCCTACCTGTTCGACGGGCTGCTGCAGGCTGCTGTGCAAGCCCGTGGCCGGCATCGCCACCGCGGTACCCACCCCCAACACCCCCCGACACCCCCAACACCTCCCGACACCTTCTTAAGACGTTGTCACGTTCAACTATCGTCAGTAAACCGACTTTACAGACAACCAATTTTTGGCTTATAATAACATGAATAGTAAAATAAGGTACAATAATTAGCGCAATTATTCGTTGAATGCGCGCGACAATCGGTCGACCTCGGGCCATGTGAAACTTTGTAATGAAAAAAGTTAGGATGGCGGGTGACAAGCTACGTGCTACTCGCCTTTACATTGTAGCAACGTTAACACTAATTTGTATGTTTGGTTAAAACACGAAATGTAAATACCTACGGTAGTGGCTCTAGTGTTCGACAGGTACTAGGTAGATAGGGACCAGTAATCGACATTTTTTTTCCTTTAATCATTATAAAAAAAATTAGTAAAAATTTTTTTTTAAGTTAAACGGTTTTATTGAAAAATGACGTACATAATGTACTTAAAGCTAAAAAATAAGTCGGTAGGTCCTAGGTATCAGTCATCACACTACGCTCCTCATCAACCTAGGGCAGACAAAAAAATAAATTCGTTGGGCGCACGTAACCTGCGTAAATATGTAAATAGCATTTTTATTATGATAGCGGCTGACTTGTTAAAAATTTCACACGCCCAACGATTTTATTTTTTTGTCTGATCAATGCCCTAGCTAGGTTGATGAGGAGAGTGGTGTGATGACTGGTACCTAGAACCTACCGACATATTTTTTAGTTTTTAGTACATTGTCTATATAATTTTTTCAAATCTTTATTTTCATCAATAAAACCGTTTAACTTAAAAAAAAATTTTTATTCATTTTTTTATTTTGCAGTTTTTAGTTTATTTCATAGTGTAATCTATTCTACTAGTCAAGACCTTTTATTTGATACCCATATTGAGGTAGTAGTGATAAAATATATGTAACCCGCCATTATGCAGCGGCAGCAATCTTGGATTTACAATGATACTGAATATATTGAATTATATTGTCATCAGAACTAAATTGTGAAAGCCGAGAAGGGCAAGCTTACTAAGTTACCTTGACCTGGCTCACGAGGTGACCGCTATGTGGGATGTGGATTCGACGATCATTGTATCTGCATAGTTGTGTCATAGTTGTATCTGCAAACGGCCTCATAGCGAAGAGTCTCGACCTACATCTTAAGAGGCTTTCGCTGGATGGCTGGATTAAGGGTCAGATACAGAAGGCAACACTCCTGGACACGGCACGCATTGTCAGGAGGTTTCTTTCTCTGCAGCCTTAATCGCCGGTAGCTTGAGTCCTGCTCCGCTGCTGGCGGTGTTCTAGGTTTAGGTTTTTATAAAAGTTGTATTTTTTGTATGTATTTTGTTATATTTTACTTTTTATATAATTTTTATAAAACCTAGATCTTAAAACCTAGATTAAATATAAATAAAAAGAATAATAATAAATAATAAATTCTTTATTAAGAACGATAGAAGCTGCAAAAGTTTAGAACTGTGTTGCAGCCGCTAGCGCCCACCTCTGAAAAGACATATTTTACAATAGCTATTCAATAATCCTTAACATTAACCTAAAAAAAATCACACTAATTAGGGTTTGGTTGGGTTAGGAGCTCGATGGCGCAGCGGCTAGCGCGTTCGGCTTGCGATCTTGCCCGCTAAGCAACTTTCGCAATGCCGGGTCGCCTGATGGGTTACCAATTAAAAACATCTCGAGCTCCTCCGTGCTTCGGAAGGCACGTTAAGCCGTTGGTCCCGGTTGTTGTCGTAAGATGGCAGTCGTTAAAACCCACCAACCCGCTTTGGGCCAGCGTGGTGGGTTATGGCCCAATACCCCCACGTGCTACTGATCATGTGGGAGGCATGTGCCCAGCAGTGGGACGTTTATAGGCTGATGATGAAGGGTTTGGCATTTAAATATTTTTACAAATGTCCGCCAAGACTGTTGCTTTTTGTGCGTGTGCCTGCTTAATCTTACGACGTAAATCTTGAGATGAGATTAAACGCATTACAAAGCTACTACGACCTTAGTAGTTAAAAAATAAAATAAAAAAATAGAAATAGTTTCACAATAAAAATCCAAAACGCAAATTAATTCTTGAAAAGGTTTTCAGTCTCATTGTATGTCAAGCTTTGAAGCCACATAGCTGTTTTTGTTTTGCATTCTCGTAAAGTTAAGGGGTGTATATTTAGTTCTTTGTTTACTCTGTTATAAAGCGTGGGACTAAAGAAGGCGTAGTGACGTCTTGCCAATTCAATCCTACAGGGCACCTTCTTTCAAACCTTATAAGATCTGCGTTTCTCTAAGATAAGATTTTTATCAAAAGAAGTACCTACAGCAATGCTTGCGCGGTACAATTTTTAACAAAAACATTTGACACAAAGAGTAGAGTTCACTTGTAGGACAACGCAAAGGTTTAAATAACATAACTTTTAAAACTGCTCGTTGGGCGCTCTCTAAGCGAAGAAACAAAGTTCAATCCGTCAACAGGAAGGGGGGTCAAATTTCAATTACTAGATTTTACCCAAACAAACAAGCAAATAAACAGGGCAAGCTAAAATTAATAAAACCGTTTAAAAATAGGGGTGCAGCAATAACTTATTTTAGTCTTTAGCAACACTACCAGACCACCTGTTCCTTCATCATCATCATCATCATCATCTCAGCCAAAAGACGTCCACTGCTGGACAAAGGCCTCCCCCAAGGATCTCCACAACGACCGGTTTTGTGCTGCTCGCATCCAGCGGCTTCCCGCGACCTTCACCAGATCGTCGGTCCACCTGTTCCTTAACTGTCCAAAATTCCATAAAATTTCAATGACAACCAATGTTATTTTTTGGCGGAGATAAGTGTGTCGAACACTGGGTTGGTGCCACTATCCTACTTACTTACTGGTTACAATGTGAATTTTGAACATGTAGATGGTACCTACGTACCCAGTCCTTGAAAATTTGATCAAAACAATACAAGAAAGTGATTAAAAATGTCTTGTAGGTACCGATTCATCCCTAGGATGATACGCGAGGCTATTGCAATTAAAAACATCCTAATTTTAATATAGAAGATGGTTGGAATCTACCACCAGCCTGGGATCCCATCGTACAAAGTATTAAATCCCTGCCCCAACACCATACTGCAAGACCAAAACATATTACACTCTTTAACTCACGGTAAACTCTTTCTGCGTAAAACGGAACGCACCTGATTAAATTTAAATAAGGATATACAAGCTACTAACTAATTATGAGACGACCAACACCTCAGTCTCCCTCGTGACCACGGACCCTGCAATGGGTTCGAAACGTCAGGATAAAAATTAAAAAGTAATTTGTAAATGAAACGGGAGTAGTCCCGTAAAAGTTGTTTCATTTCTTCAATAGACTTTTAATATACCTTAAGGTTGATCATTTATTGAAAAAAGTCTGCACGGAAGGTACCTTTATTGTTCTTTGCATAATCGATATATCGGCACAGTTGCATGCGCCATGACCACGGCCGGCGGTTGTGTTGAGAACAACAATAAACATGGTATAATCCCGTTAAAAAGTCCGTTATTTATTAAGCACGTTTATAAACTCGTGACGTGCCTACCTATTGGGTCCTTACAGTCTGCGATCACTTATCAAACTCTCAGCAAATACTCCCACGTATTAGAAGCTATAAGCTAAGACGGCATAACTCAGCTTACCCGCAAATTGTTGCGAAGGTAGGAGCAGCCGCAGACCGCGCGGCAACTACCCCACCTTTGTCCCGAACGGTTATTATGCGCAATTAGGACTAAGACCGCGCGAGCACTAATCTTGCACTAACTTCGACCTGGCTTAGGCGAATTGGGAAAATAGTTGAGCCATGTAATTGGGGACATGTGCAATTTGGCGGGTGCATAATTGTGAAATGAAGGGTGTTCTTTGGTGACAGGGTTTTGTGGTTAGGTAAATGTTGGTGTTTCACTACCTATAGTGCCCTACGAACTTAAGGGTACAGTGTGTTAAATCAAAATAGCGTATGATTGTTGTTAGTTTGTCAACTTAGTTTTTCCGTTTACTTATTATATTTATATATACATATATATATATTGTTGTTTATTTATTTTAATTAAAATAGTATTTACAACATAAAGTAAAAAAAAAGGAAATAGAAATAAAAATATAGACATAATTTTTACAAATAAAAAAGGGACTCCAAATCGCTGCCAAACGGGAGAGTGCCCAGGACGCTGGCGGCGTTGCCTCTTTGAATGACCAAACTTAAACGTTGGCCAAAATACGCGCCAGCTCGAGGGTCACCAGTGGTCTCTATAAGGCGAGCGGAAATTTCTTGAAAAATCTTTCGAGCTGACGGTATATATATATACTCGTATATTATATTGATTTATTTATATAGGTACTTGCCAGTGAACTTTTTTTATTATTTCCTTTTTTTATATTTACGGGTAAGCACAATGCCTTGATCTCACCTGATGTTAAGTGATGATAGGGCCATTTGGTGGAAGCGCACTTCACCCGGGATCCTCAACTAGTGAGGCACTGGCTATCTTATCTCTAGCTGCCGGAACACAACAATGCTACAAACATTGATGTTATGGCGACATATTTAGATAAGATGGTGGTAGCTAGCCAAGCGGACAAACAAGACCTACCACCAACCAAACCGAGTACACAAAGATGTACCCCCCACTGGGAATCGAACCCGGGACCTCTGTGTCTAAACCGGTGGTCTTAACCACTAGACCACAGAGGAGGTTAAAAACGGTTAAAAAGGGTTCCTTTACTTATTGTATACAAATGACCAAAATCTTCCCCAAATAGCACTATACATACTTAATATTCCCAGTTGGTGTACAATGTACTTACATAATGTAGTGTAATCACCGGTCTCAGATGCATTTCGGACCACACTCCCAGTACATTATTATAGGTAGAACTCGGTTGCTGTAGGGCTTGTTTAAAGTCCGTTTGACAAAACAACTATTATCTAAGAGTGTCATTGTATTCATCACTAGCTGACCCGGCGGACTTCGTACCGCATTTCATTTTTTTTCTTTTTTTAATATAGCCTATGTTACTCAACGCTAATGTAGCATTCTAATGGTGAAAGAATTTTTTAAATCGGTCCATTAGTTTTTGAGTTTATTCGTTGCAAACATACATACATACAAAAATACAAAGCTTTTACTCTTTATAATATTAGTATAGATAACGAACGTTATCGTTTCGACGGTTAAAGAGATAATATAGCTCAGTTAATGAAGATTCCGGGTGATTGATGACCTTTGGACCTTATTACCATTTACCACCATTAGATGAAATCAAAGATCCCAAAAAATGTTGAGTACATGCCATCCTGCATCTCCGCCTATGTAAAAAGTAAAAAGCTACTTAGTAACTACCATAGGTAATTAGTAAGTAAGTTTTAATTATTTGCTTGACATGATGCACGACAAATCTATCTATAATTCAATAGGGACTCCCCAAATCACAACCCAAGCCCGGCAATCATACAGAAATTTACTCATGTATCTTTCATACGGGTAAATGGTTTTCGGCCTTTTCCTGTGGGACGATCACTAATAATTAGGGTGACGACTGATGCATACAACTTGTCGCAAGGGCATAAGGTTGAAAATGGCTTTCGGATAACCGTTCGACCTGTAATTACTGAGGAGTGAACTGTTGTCGGTAATTATTGTTGGTGAACTTAAATGCATATGAGGGCCTCAAGTATTCGATGTGTACGAGCAAGTTGTGAACTGAGAATCCGAAAATTATGGTGTGCGCTAGGTACCTACTGAATAATTGAGTTGTTTCTTCCATACAAGTAGACACCTAACTAATTAAATGTTTCTTATTCTTATAATTACACTTAATATACATAAAACATCCACTTTCACAAGACACAACTATTCTCTTATAAAGATCGAATAGACTGTGAAAAGAAAAAATTGTGTACAAACATTGCAGTTTGAAGACAACCATAGGAGCTTCTTAGGAGCTGATTCTCTTCATCAGAACCTAATTAACATAGCAAGTAAGATTGACCTTTTCGTATTCTACAGCTTTTCTATAGACTAAGCTATAGAAAAATGTTTTCTACTAGGTTATTAAATCTTATCGCCATTTTTATGTATTTAGAGTGGCTAAGATTTGGCCGTGAAATATTTCCTATATTTAAAAAAATATATATCGGGAATGAAAATCACAACAGGAAACATACAATGCTGTTCAACTATTGATTTGATGGGTTTACTTGTTAATTCAAGCTTTTTCCAAACAAAATAAAAATAAAAGACACTCAATTTAGATGTATTAGGTATTTATTTACATTTAAATAGTTAAAATAGAGCAAGCGCATTTGTTTTAATACTAGATTTTCATTACCTTTACGAAGTATTTAAAACCGCACATCTATTCACGCTATACAAGCCAAAAAACATGGTTTAAGTGATGAATATTTATTATCTAATATCGCCATGATGCATATTTATGCATTCAACATTTGTTGATAATATAAATTGTCAGCCATTTAACTAAAAACTATTAGTATTAAAAGGATTTAATCATATGTTTGTAACGCTTTAGTGACTTTGGTTTTAATACATTACCAAGAACAGCTGTTATGGCTTTAATGTAGTCTATAAACTATCTGTAGACTAAATACTGCTCTAGAAATTGTCTTGTAGCATTCTTTGTCGCTTACTTGAGAAAGAAGATAAGAATTCACTCTAACCACAGATTAGGTAATAGTTACTTCGTCTCTAACACTAGCTATAGGTAGCTAGTTTTTTAAGTCGAAGGGTAAGGCACACTAGCGCCGCTAATGGATTTAATTTGATAACTGCTAAACTGGATTTTTTTTCAAACATTGCGGACCTTCCGACACTAGACAAACATCTATTATTTAATAATTGTGCACTACTCTTAGGTTTGCTTTTGTATTCATTCGCTAACACCAGCAGTGGCCACTGTTTGTGAATAAATACGATAACCCGTTTTGTGAATAAACCACGCAACAAAAAGTAGTGCACAATTATTAAATACATACTATGGATGCTTTCCTGTTGTCGGACGGTACGCAATGTTTAAAAAAAATCCGGTCCGTTAGTAATTGTCAAATTATCAATTGGTGGCGCTATACACTAGCTATACCTTACCCTTCGCCTTAACTTAATCATATGAACTAGGTACTACAAAGTTGTGCTCACTTTTACTAGAGTGTGTCTATTAGCATTCTTGGAGTATAATTGAGGGAATATAAACTCTTAATGTAGACAATCGAATTGAATTCTATTAGATATGCTAGTGCTACTTGGGCGTGGTACTTTCAGTTTATTCTCCTGTAGTCGTGCTTGACATGCTGAAGCTCAGCAGCCAGGTGTTGGGTGTCACAGATGCCGCGTTCTCTCTGAAACAAAGATTTCCCTACAGTAGCCAACTGTCTAGGATGGTGGTGAGAATCACCATTGAGGTACCTATCTGTATGTATACTGTATGTTTTTATGTTCTGTTTTCGTCTTGGGTTCGTGATATATAGGCTGAGTCTTACTTGGAAGCTAGGTAATGAAAGTCCTCTGTTACTTCAATAGAATAAAGTATATTTCGGCACACGTTATAGACCATTAGGTACAAGACAATAACGACACTCTTTCTAGAGCGGGGTCATAGACAATAATTATTAGATCACAGAGTACAGACGAGATGGTCCTTATAGACGAATACAAACGCGAGTATATCCGTAAAAGTTGTTTTATTTCAATGTGTAGTGTTCGCGTAAACTTTAGAAAACAATAAACTTGTAACTTGTGGTATGCCGAATGCATTTGCTTTCGCAATATATAAATCGATAAATCTATAAGACACCTAACTAGTTATTATTACATTTTTGGGTCGATTATTTAATTCTATGGTTAAACTTACGTCTCCGATAGTAGCACTTGGAAAAATTACCTTCTTGCTTTAGGTTTTGGGTCTCGAAGCCACAATCCACGCCGACGAGGCGGTCCATCGCAGTTGTGATAGTCTGTTGTTGTGACGGGAGGAGGCGGCAGTTTGCTCGTCTCCTTCACCCCCAAGGAATGAGGTGACGGTGATGGTGATGATGACGTTGTTCATTACCCGTTCGGTAGCTTTAAGCCGTCTGGATTTTTTTTATCTTACGGGTAAGTACTTGGGCTTAATTTCACCTGACGTTAAGGCGACACACTGAAAAAATGCACCAACTTTCGGCGAATAGTTTAAGACTATAATATGACTCACGAATTTGAAATGTTGACTCGATCAAAATTATTTTCGAAAACACCACAAAAAACACTATTGTTCAAATTACAACAGAATTACTTAATTGATATGTATTGATAACATCATTATTCGTAGTTTAGTGGCTGCATATTTTAATAACTAAAACCAATAATTTTTAACCTTTTCACCGTCAACGACTTCTATAGAAGTTCGAGATTTTCGTGCCCTCCACGCCAGAAGGAACTTCTATAGAAGTTCTTCATTGTACTTACCTACTTTAATAAAATACATTTACGATACATAAAACATTTGTTTCTTTTGTAATTTTGTAAGATTGACACAACTGAAGTCCTATTTTTTATTTTCCCAGGCAAAACAGGTTTTTTTGTATTTTAAAATGGATAAAAACAAAAACGTCTCAAATATTTTTATGTCCCGCACGCCAACGACATCATATCAAGTAGGCCAGTGATGCGACGCGAAAGTTGCATTCATTACAATCCTCTATATTCAATTTGTTTTATTCCATCCAAATGTTCATAAATTCTATGATTGAAAATAAATTCCTGTCACTAAATAACCTATTACATAATAAATTTTAAAATGTCGATAGTTTTTATGATAAAATTTTGTTATTTTCGATAGTAATGGTGATATTTTGTAATGTTTCTAAATTTACTTTTGTATTGAGGAGCTCGATGGCGCAGTGGTTAACGCGCCCGGTCTGCGAGTGCTGAGGTTAAGCAACTTTCGCAAAGGCCGGTCATCGGATGGGTGGTCAAAAATTTATCACCTCGAGCTCCTCCGTGCTTCGGAAGGCACGTTAAGCCGTTGGTCCCGGCTGCATTAGCAGTCGTTAACAACCACCAATCCGCACTGGGCCCGCGTGGTGGTTCATGGCCCGTTCTCCCTATACATCCATAGGGAAGGCTCGTGCCCCAGCAGTGGGGACATAAATGAGCTGATGATGATGATGATGATGATTGAGACAGTTATATAAGTAGGTATGCTATATTGTATTATTGTTATATAAGTATGTTGCATATTATTTTATGTTGTTTGTTTGATTTTAATGTACGTATCAAATCACTTGATTAAAATTAATGAAGTTTACTGAGGACTTTCGATATTGCAACACTATGACCCATCTCTACGTAATGGCAAGATGTCAGTGCTACCAGCGCCATTGACATCATTTCAAGTTTACCCGTGACGTCATAAGCGCACTGGTGTCAAGGTCATCGTGTCATAGTGCCGGGCGTTACAAACGAAACAAACGTGCGCACGTGTGTATCTTTCCCGATTCGGGTAATACCTAAACAGTGCAAAATGAGTGAATGTTATTCTGATGAGTTGTTACGGATTTTAGAAGGTGTGGAACCTGATTCAGAATTGGATTACTTTATTATATTATTTTAGTAGGTAAAGATATTTATCTTATTCTCCGGAATTTTCTTAGCATTTTGGTAAAATCTGGATCAAAATCCGTTCAGTAGTAAAAAAATTTGTAATTGCAAGATATCAAACAAAAATACACAGGGTGCCCTAAAATCACTTACGGAACACGATAGAATAGTTTAAAAAGAAATTGTTTGTGCTCGAGAACAGTTCCCGAGTTTATCGTGTTCAAACAAACAATTTAACTACATATTCTATCGTGTTCCGTAAGTGATTTTAAGGCACCCTGTGTAATTGTTTTTTTGATATCTTGCAATTACAATTTTTTTTATCCCTACGTTCTTATTATAGGAAGATGACGTACAAAGGGAAGGTACTTACTGTCCATTCTCGTTCATGCATTTATAAACAAGAAAGCGGCTACTAAAACACTATTCAAATCATCATCATCATCATCATCATCATCATTAGCTCATTTTATGTCCCCACTGCAGGGGCAAAACGTAGGTACTCAAACGTACACAGAGAACGTACACTCGGTAACTCAGCGGTAGTTAAAAATCTGTAAGCCAGCCACTTAACCAAAATACGCTGTATATCTATCAACATTAAAACTGAACGTGAACACAATATGTAGGTACATGATACGTCGATAGGTTATTTTAAGTTTAAACCAACAAAACTCTGTAATGTAAAAAAAGCATAGACAACCCTTTTCCTTAAGAAAAGTATCGTGCTACGAGCGCCAAAGACTTGATATTAAGTCAACGGGCTACGTTATGAAATGAATAGTGAAGTGTCTATTATAATTATCTCTAGCAAGTGTATGCATGTATTTTTGTACATAATAATGGATACTAATTTTGCATACTAAAAATGTTCATAAAATAAAACAAACTACCATTATAATTTTTGTAAATTTAAACACAAACTTAAATTTACACATATTTTTCTATTATCGATATGACGTTACCACCATCCTTGCTTTCGCACTATAGAATCTGTTATACATTTATACGTTGGCGTACAGCGGGACATCGCGTTTAGTATATAGTTGGGCGGGGAAAAGGTTAAAAAAGATTCTTTTGATTTTTTTTAATTTGCGGTCTCAATTGTCGCAGGCGCTACGTATTTTCGCCCTTATGACAGCGCCAGTATGGATCAGCCTTTTTGAATGTTCGAACAGCGAAGTGTCGTATAATCGTCTTAAGCGTTGATAAGGCCGAAGGTTGAAGCGCACTTCACCCGGAAACCTCAACTACTGAGGCCCATGAATGCTCAAACTTCTTCAGGAAATTTCTTCTGCTGGCCGCCGCTGCTGGGGTGAACACCAATGATTGCTTATGGCGGTCTCAGATCACTCTGGCGACGTGTCTTGTAGGTATTCCGACAGAAGTTTGGTCGGTATGACCCGCTAGGATAGGGGGAAGAGACCCACATCTGCATCTAACTGTGGTATGATTATGCATTTTTTCGCAAACTTATATGTATAAATCTATAACATTTACGGAGTTGAGACATTACGTATAGATACTTAATTTACTAGTACTTGTACGAGTACCGATAGCATATTAGCACATAATACTTAATAGATATTAACTAGTGCTCTTTCATCATATAGATTTTCCAAGAGATGTTTTTACAAACATTGACCAATAGTTAAGGTTGAAAGAGCTATTTGACTATAACTTCATCATTATCAGCCTATACTAGTCCACTGCTGGACATAGGCCTAGTGCACCCCACCGAGCACGATATATACGTACATAGCATAATATGCTAACTTATCTAATCAAGAATCAAATAGCACTTGAAAAAGAAGACTTGCCTCCATTTCGGACTCGAACCCACGACCTGTCTTACTAGACCGTTACGGCATTTTTTATGAATAGGATGTTTTATTTTGTCTTTACTCCAATTGGTATTGTTATAATAATAACAATAATAAATGATGCACTTTTGTGTTAAGGCGAAGGGTAAGGCACACTAGCGCTGCTAATGGATTTAATTTGATGACTGCTAAACTGGTTTTTTTTTCAAACATTGCGGACCTTCCGACACTAGGCAAACATCTATTATTTAATAATTGTGCACTACTTTTAGGTTTGTTTTTGTATCCATTCGCTAACACCAAAAGTGGCCATTGTTTGTGAATAAATGCGATAGCCCGTTTTGTGAATAAACAACGCAACAAAAAGTGCACAATTATTAAAAAAATACTATGGATGCTTTCCTGTTATTGGGCGGTACGCAATGTTTAAAAAAAGATCCGGTCCGTTAGTAATTGCCAAATTATCAATTGGTGGCGCTAGTGTGCCTTACCCTTCGCCTTAAGTACCTACACTAGGTACATACTATTAAGCATATTTTCTTTCAGAAATAGGGAAATATGAGGATGAGATAGAAAATAATACAAATATTTTATTTAAATTATTTTATTATCCATACGTGGACACGGAGTCTCACACTTCAGCAATGTTTTTATAAAGAACATCAAATATAAATACATTGGCAAAGATGATTTAAAATGTCAAATAGAAAAATTAATATAGGAGAACCCCTAAAAGGACAATACGTTATTAATTCTAAATCTTACAATTAATCGATTACATTATTCTAAGTCGATACGTTCTGCTAAAAGGGTGGGTTACGTTAGTTTGGAGTGCATTTTCTAATTTCTGAATATTCAGATTTGTGTAAAAGCAGTCTATAGTACTTTCGATACAATAACATTTTAAATATTTTAAGTACCATTTCATACGGAGGTCTTTTGACACTGAGTAGAATTATTGTATTATAGTTTAAACAGGCTTATTTCTAGTAAAAACCGTGAAGATACCATTAATAAGATAGACAATTTCCATACCGTGATGGAAGTTCTAAAGTAATACTTTCACAGTTTCTACTAGCAACACGCAACGCATATAAGTAAATTAAAAGATAATACGAATGAATTACATTGTAGGTAAGTTAAATATCGGCTACCTAACAACTACAGCTGAGAACGTTACACAGTTTTAATAATTCTAATTACTAATAATGTCAATAATAATGTTACGCGTCTAAATGGCGAATATTAATAACTCAAACGCCGCGGCATACTTCATTGACGCTGGCGTCTCAAATCTCACAAATTGAATTAAAAATGGCAGTCAAACATTAAAACAAATACACGTCACGCTCAAACGTCCAGTCTTGTCCATTATTTAAATAAAACGTTTCATTGTAACAAAATAAAAACACGATATTCTAATAATCATTAAATAAATCAAAAATCAAATACTTTATAAATGCTCATTACATATTAATTTCAATTTGATAAAGACTGATGAATTTTTAAAGCCTATAAAAATCTTATTATTATTTACCCTATTCTCCGATTACACGCATTTTATACGTCAAGTATAAAAAGAGTGATATAATCAATGCAGGGCGATCACTCAAGCGATTAAAATTTAAGAGAATTCTCAAATTTAACTTAGCACCAATATGAAATAAAACATGGCAATTCAGTCCTAAAGGTGTGGGTAACTTTTTGACATACGACGTCTTATATTCAGGTCATGATTTTTGTGAAGCTGCCTCGATGTATCACAGGTTGCTATCGTTCAGTGCACTATCGTTTCAGATGTTGTTACACGTTACAAAGTATAGTTTGGCGGTAAAGTAATATCTACGAACATGTCTCCGCATAATATTAAGACTAACTTAGCATAACGCGGAAACTACAATAATTTTGGTTACTTTACCTATTACGAGTAGTTGAAACTATGGAACTTTAACAGTATATCGAAAAACACATTGGATAAATTTGAAAATTTTAGTATTAAACCAAACTAAAAACGAGCACGCAAAAACATGCTGACATAATAGGCCTAAAATTAACTAATTTTATAGAAAGTAAGTCTTCAGGAGACGCAAAAGTGACATGACGGAAAACCAAAAGCAAACATGGACAATGCTAGTTGACAAATATTTTTAGAACGGAACTCGTACATAGATTTCAATTCACATACAACATTTATTTAGATGTTTCAAGTGTATTGTATAAACGAGTGAATCAAACATACATGTGCTATTAATTCCAAACCAATATTCAAGTTCGGTTCTTAAATCGATATAATCATCCACAATCTAACAAAGTCCATATTCAAACTTTAGTGCACTTCAAATTAGACGTTCAAAGAAACCTATATTTGTATATTTTTATTACCGTAAGTCAGCTCCGTTAAATAAGCAAATATCAACAGAATCGACGTAATTTTCTGCACAAAGTTAAAGGACCTTTGAACAGCATGGCCCACATTCTATTCTAGGAATAATTTACTTCCTATTATTGCATTAAATTGCATTTGGACAAAAAGTAATAAAAAGTGCATCAACACTGCAGTTACTTTGCGTGGAGCAACGTTTTGGAACATATCACGTCGACTGCCTCGAAACCCATACACAATAGAAGTTCAATTGTTTGTCGGTTACATGTCACTTAAGATAAAAGTAACTTTTTACTAACGTCTTGTAAATTGAACGTTGCCTTCACAAATGGAAACGTTACTCAACAAAAAGTAACTGTGGTATCATCACATCATAACTGTTTAATCTAGAACGAAAAGGTCATAAAAACATACACAAAATGTTTGTTGTCAAAATCATCTCGGAGCGTCTAATTTAAAGTGTTCCTACGTCTGCCGCACTAAAGCTAATGTAACGTCTGGCCCAGCCTACAGGTCGGTGTCGTACCAGGCGGCGACATTGTTGTTGTCGTGCGGCGGCTCGGGGAAGGCGAGCTCCGCGGACGCGGCGCCGGCGCCCTCGCCCTCGCCGATGTCCATCTCCATGCCGAAGCCGCTGCCTATCTCTAAGCCCTGCATCGAGTCTATCGGTATCTGATCGTAGCCTGAAACGTTGGGAATGTGTTGTAATATACAGATATAAGTTTGGTGAATAGGCTTATGGAAAATCGAAGTATCGACTGTATTTGCTGTTTTCATCGTGTAGTTAGATCCGAACTGAGAATATGATAATCAATAGCATAATTAGCTTTGATAGTATGGTAGTTTTTCCTATAATTCTGCTGCCTTGGAGAAAAGCTTTTAAAGTTGCCTTGTAGTACTATACTGTACAGTTTCTTTAAGGCGGAGGGTAAGGCACACTAGCGCCGCTAATGGATTTAATTTGATAACTGCTTAACTGGATTTTTCTTCAAACATTGCGGACTTTCCGACACTAGGCAAACATCTATTATTTAAATATTGTGCACTACTTTTAGGTTTGTTTTTGTATTTATTCGCTAACACCAACAGTGGTCATTGTGAATAAATGCGATAGCCCGTTTTGTGAATAAACCACGCAACAAAAAGTAGTGCACAATTATTAAATAAATACTATGGATGCTTTCCTGTTGTCGGACGGTACGCAATGTTTAAAAAAAGATCCGATCCGAAGAAACAATATAGCTGAGTGTGTACCACCTTTGATAGCAATACTCTTACGTACGAAAAAGACACCTAATGAAAATCGATACTTCTATTTTCGTTACGGCCTCCCAGAAACGTTCACTGTGCCGCTTAACGCAAATAAATTAATCTGAAATTGTAACCAATTGAACTTTCTTTGTATGAAAAATATATTTGAATTTTATTACAAATATTTGCATGCTCTCAATCTTTAGACAAATATTATTTGCTGTGTTGTGCATTTAGCATGTTTTAGCAGCTGCTGCTATTTCAATATAGCAGTGAAGCAGCGGTAACTTTAAAAGCGTTATTCTCTAACATATTTAATAGTAAAAGCTTTTAGTTTTGTTCCAAGGAATAATTTAAATTGTCAAAGGGATCTGCTTAAATACTTTATAATTAGATTTAGCATGCTGTGGTATTATAATCACACATGTATTATTTGTGCGAATCATTTGTAAGAGAAAAAGAAAGTATAACATACACAAATATGGTCACAAACATATAATTATAGTAATTATTAGGGCACAACACAATTAAAGTAATAATAATCCCATCACCTGCGTTTAGTGATAAATAGGTCCCGGATTAAGCTGCGTGTAAAGAAGAGAGAAAAATATATTTATACATAATTTATGACAACTTACATGATAGGAACACAGTAGTGCTTTCATACCAATCAGTGGAGTAAACACTCGTATCAATCAGTTATATCTATGTTTTATTATAGATATTACAATACCCATTGGTTTAATAGGAAGTACTAGTAATCTACTAAGTGAGGTTTAACAAATCGACTAGGTAGTGCACTATCAATAATAATAGTTACCAATAAAATAGAGATATACAGGTCGACTTTTTATCTCCATGTCTCTTTGTGTGGAACAGCTGATTATTTTTTCGAGTTACGGAGTTGATCCTATAGAAAGAGTTGTTCGTTTGTATTACAGGAATCATCTCAGAAGGTTTGGATGGTGATAAAAAAGTCGACCTGTATAATGTTAAAGAATTTTTTTCACGTTAAAAATATATAAAGGAATAAAGCAGAGAAAAAGGAATAGAACAGAGAGATAAAGAACAAGATCATATTTGTTAATAATAACTTAAAAAGAAGTAACCATGACATTCCAATGTCATTCCACAATTATAAAAGGTCATAACAATTTGTTAACTATTTGTTTCTGTATAGGGTACCATTTGCAATATCTCCATTAATAACTACGTTTTACTTGGTTAATTGAAGTGTCCTATCGAAAGGTTTTTGTACAAAATAATAATCAAAAACAGTTACTTTTACAAGCAATCACAAAGAAGGATATGCCATAGTATATTCTTCTTACAAATAAATATTATCATAAAAGATTATACTGATGACATTAAAATCTTAGGCAAGCCGAACTTTGAATGCGTTTTCGTACGAGTCAAATTCGCACGAACACGCAAGATACATTGCGATCCTCCGTCTACTATGTAACTCGCACACTAGATGCAAGCTACTCGTGCGTGCGCGCGCGTATAGTTCCGAACGTCCGAAATCAATCCCAACTTGTTTGGATTTTAGTTAAGGAGGTGCCGCGTGGAATTTCGAAAATTTACGTGCTTTTAAGTCACTGGTGTTAGGCGCTGAATAAGTCATACATTAAAAGGACTAGTGTAGGTTAGCTTGTCCTTTCACAAGGTCATGGTTGTCTTGGAATTTGAAATAAATACCCAGAAACTGCATGAACAATACGAAAAAGGAATGATATCTAGAAACTTATTTATTCAGAAACTTTGTAAATATGGCACATGAAACAATAATCCGACATCAAAATGTTTGTATTAATATTCTGCAGGCCACTAATGTCTAATTTTTCATTTAAAAATATGAATATGAAAATATTAAGACTTTATTATTTTTTACTCAAACGCCTATGATTTTACGAAAGTAAACATTGCTCCAATTAAATCACCAGCCTACTCTGTACAGTAATTCATGTCGTGCGCCGATGTCACACCACTGCCACGCGCCGCTCGCTCGCTATATGCCTAAACTCGCAGTATTGCGTCCGCGCGGCACACTCTTAACAATCTTAATAAATGGCTTCGCGTTTAGCATTCAGCCAATTTCAAGTATTTGTAATAAGTAGTAAGGGTACAATTGTAAGTACGGTAGACAGAAATTAAAAGTAAGTGTCACAAAACGTGTTATTACGGAAAGAACTCTGATGGAAACTTTTGTTTAGATTTTGTATGCGTTCGTTTCGTACGAAAGAATGTCACGTGACTGTGGCACTCTGACATTTCAACTGAGCAATACGCAACGAGTGTGCGCGTTCAATTCATACCGTCAATACCAATATGTTTACGTACGAGTAAAATTCGTACAAAAACGCATCCAAAGTGCGGCTGGCCTTAACCTCATTTCGAAAAGACACATTAAGTTAATCAGTCAAACTGTCTACGGTTGTTTTATAAATTTACCTTGTTGGTGAAACGACGGTCTGGTTCCGTACAGGCCCTCGTACCCCTGCTCTGGCCCGAGCATGTCCTAATGAATTGGGAGGTTGGATCAAAATCAAAAACAGGAAGTCGTTTCAAAGTAACAGGTTAAATAACAAAAGAAAATTTGGGGAACAAAATTCACAACACATTTGACATTTAAAGCGAAGCGTAAGTAACAAATATAAGCTTATATTTACGAGTTTACCATTCCATGTACCAAAGGGCACTGAGTAATTTGTATGGGTTGGTGCGTTATCAATATTCTTGCGCAGCACAGGAATCTCTTTTATGAATAGAGATATTCTAGCTAGACGAACAATAATTGCTATGACATGTTAACTCGAAACCGTAACCATTCCGAGATATGAGAGAATCTATACTGGATGCATTCTAACAGCCGAAATTAATAACTTATCTCTGGTAAGAGATAGGCCTATCTTAGTTTAGTTACCAAGCAACCGCTGTATTTTCCGATAATTAACAGAAATAACTAAGCAACAAAGCTCTAGTAGGCCTATCTCTTGTTGAGGATAGATTATTAATTGCGGCTGTAAGTAAATAACTCATTGTACTGACAAAAAAAATTGCCCTTTTCTTTATTTTATTTTATTCAAGTTTCAAGTTATTATAGAACAACAAACAATTACAAAATGAGTAATATAGATAAAAATATAGAACCTTACTAATTTTGTAACCAACAATGTTATTTACAAAGTAAAAGTTAGTTTTAAGTTTGACATAAATACAAAGAATTAGGTTTTTATATCGCTCATATCTTGAAATTGTTACGGTTTAGGGCTAAGTTGTCATATAAAATAAAATATTATGCGTTTAGATGCCCTCTACACATGTAAGTTTTATTCGTTCGCAGACATTTAAAAAAAAAAGTACCAAAAGCACCCATCGTCCTTTCCCTACCGTTACTTTTTTTTTATAGTTGGCACGGCAAATGACTCTTTTCCACCTAATGTTAAGTGGAAATGGAGTCCAGACACGAAGACAACTGTTGCAGCATGAAAACAACGCAGCATCAGTCACCCTCGCCCTGCCGGCCCACAAGGTGCCTCTTCACGCCTCGTTTGAAGGACCCCATGTTATAGGAAGGAGGGAAAACGTGTGCTGGTAGACTATTCCACCTTTTGGAGGAGCAACAAAGAAACGAGTCACCAAATTTCATGTTGCGCGCGCATTTATAAACTTAATTCGAGTACCTGTAGATCGGGCTGCATGGCCAGGTCGTTGGGCCACATCTGCGGGTCCTCGCGGAACAGCGAGTTGGTGAGTTCCATTGAGAGTCTCTTCTTGTAGTCGTGCGGCTTATCTTCAGACAAGCGGAACAGAACGGCTGCGGCGTATGTTGCGACCCCTGGTATTACCAAATCAGTTGTATATAAACACATTATCTATCTATCTAATATATAAAATTCTCGCGTCACAGTTTTCGTTGCCATACTCCTCCGAAACGGCTTGACTGATTTTGATGAAATTTTTGTGCTTATCCGGTATCTATGAGAATCGGCCAACATCTACTTTTCATCCCCCTAAATGTTAGGAGTAGTCCACCCCTAAATTTTTTTATTATTTTTTATGGCAAAACAACGTTTGCCGGGTCATCCGGTATCTATGAGAATCGGCCAACATCTATTTTTCATCCCCCTAAATGTTAGGGGTAGTCCACCCCTAAATTTTTTTTTTATTTTTTATGCAAAACAACGTTTGCCGGGTCATCCGGTATCTATGAGAATCGGCCAACATCTATTTTTCATCCCCCTAAATGTTAGGGGTAGTCCACCCCTAATTTTTTTTTTTTTATGGTAAAACAACGTTTTCCGGGTCATCCGGTATCTATGAGAATCGGCCAACATCTATTTTTCATCCCCCTAAATGTTAGGATTTTTTTATTATTTTTTATGGCAAAATGACGTTTGCCGGGTCAGCTAGTACTAATATAATAAAGCTGAAGTATGCTGAAGTATGTTGAAAGCTGAATCTCTATTACTACCGGATTTTGAAAAATATTTTTACTTTTTATAGCTCAGTTTTTGTGGAATTTAAACGGTTATTTAACAACACGCTATGATAACCCTTAAAAAGTCAGAAAAGACGCTAAGCGAAAACGAATTACTAGCGCATTCGGGCAACGTATGTTACGCGGTGGGTTGGGGAACAGCTAGGTCTTTATACAATATGTCCCGTTTCCGACCTCGGAGACTTTTAGGGTTGATTCTTGGCATAATTTTATATATAAAGTATTTAAAAAATTAAAGTAGGTAAAGTAGGTGGGCTGGTCTTTTCAGTACCTTGCACGACAGTTTTTTTTAATATTTTGGCTTTTAAGTTAACATTATTTATACATTAAAAAAAAGGTTTGCATGAAAAAGTCTGAAGTAACAATATGTCATTTTTAGAGAGCTATGAAAAGACGACGCTATAGCTATTTTAAGGTACACATTCTTGTAGACATTAATTAAATATTGAAATGGCTGCCATTGCTAGGGGGTTGGAGTTGCACCCCTACTTTTATTTTTTAAATAAATAAAATTATGCCAAGAATCAACCCTTAGCCTCCGAGGTCGGAAACGGGACATATCTTTATATATATAAATCTTCAGTGCGTGTGTATGTTATGGAACACCTTCTGAACGGCTGGACCGATTTGGATGAAATTTTCTGCGTGTGTTCAAGTGGGTTCGAGAATGGTTTAGATTTACAATTGGACCCGGTAGGTGGCGCTGCTATAGGGGTTTATCATGGTATACGGCTGAAGCTGAAGTGATATTAATTACAACGTTAAATAATTACTTAGTTTGCGTTAATCCCCATTTAAATTCTTTGATAACTATAGAACGCGAAAGTTTAAAAGCGTAGATATAATGTAATCTTCATGAGTGTATCTGAGTTTCACAACTCAAAAGCAGAATATTCACCCTTTCGTGTCATTATTGAACGTTCTACCCTTTAGCCACCCGGATTTCTAATTGTTGCCGTATCCCCAGCGTCTACACAACACTATTCGGAGTTGTGAAATACGCTATTTTGACACTCCATGGTTTTACGGCTAGCGCATTCGAGTGCAAGTTAAGTAGCATTTGCAAAGCCTGGTCACGTTGAGCAAAAGAAAATATCTTGAGCGTGCTTTGGAAAGCATATAATCCGTTAATTCTAGTTGTAGTACTCTTTTAACATTTAAAAGATGATAAAGCTTACATACTTAGAAATTCGCTCAGGATACACCCGTACCCCGAATGTCTATTGCGAACGAAATCAGTCGTTCTCATTGTATAAATGAATGAAATACTTGAACTGTGACTAAACTAAGGTGACTACACTATAATAAATGTGTTACTAGGATACTTAAAATTGTGTTGTAGTAACAGGTGTATAAATTGTTGAAAAGCCATATAAATAAATAAAAATGATAAAAAACAAATAAAATGTTTCCCACACTCACACCAATTATTAGCCCCAAGAAAGGCTTCCTTAAGAAACTCTATAAAATGGTTAACTAGACAACGGATAAACATACTTAATATACTTAAATACATACTTATTATACATAGGAAACACCCAGACCCGAAACAATATAGAAAAAGAGGCATTTCTAAATTGATCCGACCGGGGATCGAACCCGGGACCTCAGAGATGGCGACACCTTGAAAACCGGTGTGCAAGCCACTCGACCAAGGAGGTCGTCAAAATAAACAACTAGTAATTCCTGTTACCTTCGTTGCGAGAATGCAGCAGCTCGGTGAGCGGCGCGGTGGCGCCCTCTGCTTCTATCATTTCAGCTCCTTCCTTGTCCACGGCCAACTCGCAGAGAACTCCCGCAGCCACACGCTGGAATACAATTATCTATTAGATATTGTCTTCTGAGGATTACGAGACCGCTATACTTTGATAGTTAACACCTTTTACGAATTTGTTTGCATACAATTTTACATAATTTTTTATCCTAACATTTCACAATAGAGATAAACTCTATTAGATAATTTAGTAAACAATCTTTGTTTCAGTATACCTACAAAAAATAACACAACAGCATGGAACAAATAAAAATACATAGGCAATCGGAATGGTCGACTCAATTTTGAGCCATGACAAAGCATGACGTTGGTTTTGAGTGCTATCAGTGAGAGGTGTACTTTTAGAGTTATTTAGGTTAGCAAAATTATTTTACAAACATAATTTTAAGTTATGTGTAATAAGAAACTTGATCTAAGTAAATAGAATAGAATAACCGACCAATCGATATTTGTAAAATTTACTATTAGCTATGAATTTCTGTATTATGAAAAGAAATGTCTTTAACCTCAAACTTCCCCACTCCACTGACCTGTATATTTTCGATCTCATTGAACAGCAGCTGCACAAAGATCGGTATGACGTTCTGTTGACGTATCAGCTGTTTGTTGACGCCGTCGCGCCCCAGTATGTGGAGCGCCCCCACCGCTCCTTCCACGATCTCCTCCATACGCACGCCGTCTGCGTACGCGCCGCCCGCGCCGCCGCCGCCGGACACCGACGAGCGTTGCTAACGGGAATAGGTACTGTTACTATGCACCGTCGTACAAGTATGGACTAGATGTAGTCACAAAAATAAACAAGATGAATTATTAATTATTAAAGAGATAGACTAAAATTCCAATTAACACCTAATATATACCAATATTCGGGCTTTTACAATAACAAATACTGGAAGGGGAAACTTCAGCATAGCATACATAGCATAGCATAGCCTACTAAGATGTGCGAATAGAAGACCTTGTATGTACAAATATAGTACGAAGGTATGTATTCAGAATCAGAATCAGAATCATTTCTTCATAAACATAGGTAAGTACATATTATTGAGTGATGTTGGTGTTGATTTAGAACCATGTGTTTCACCAATAAAGGTATATGAATATTTAAAATATAAACAAACAATAACTAATAATAATGATTAAGAAAAACTAACATTAATCCAAATAAAATACGTTAAACTAATAAATATGTCAAAATATTATCATCATTACAAAAAATCATTAATATTAAACTAATTAAAATGTCAAAATATTATCATCATTACAAAAATCATTAATATTATTGTTGCGTACATACTTTTTAGATAACTTTATGTTTTTATACTTTTTATTATAATTTGTTTTTGGAATATGAATATTTTCTCTTATGTCGTATTATGTCATATGTTTTGATATACTTGAATTACATAGTTTGCCAACCAAACCAGTGCCTTTTTATTAGTCTATTTTCATACCGAACATAGTGGTAACAGCGAGCTAAAACGCAAACCCTCTGAATTGGTGAGAGTTCTAACGGAGCGCGTTAACCCGCCATCAGCGGTCACGGCAGACTGCTCAAAGTTCAGCAGCTGGCTGCGTTTGGTACGCGCCACCGCACGCGTTCACCAAGCGGTTTACGTATTTCGGCAGTTTGTACAAAATTCATCGTTTTCTGACCGTAGTCATCGCTTACGAAATGCGTCCACCACCACTGCTACTCTTATCCCGCTTACAGTTGAGTTTATGAAATCCGCAGAAAGGCATATTATGTTAAAAACTCAGCTAGATAGTTTTTCCAAGGAGTTCGGATGCATTCTAAACTCAAGACCGATACCGAAGACTAGTCGCCTGGCCAAGTTGTCTCCTGCACTGGGCGGTGATAATCTGTTACTTCTGGCAGGAAGAATCGGAGCCGCAGAGAATGTAAGCCAAAGTTTAAAGACTCCAGTAATTTTAGACGGACGCCACCCGGTAGTTCGGTTATTGGTTCACCATTATCATGGCAAGATGGGTCATGCAAACCACGAGACGGTCGTTAATGAGATACGACAGCAGTACTGGCTTCTTCGGCTACGTAATACAGTCCGATCAGTGGCGCACCAATGTCTGATTTGCCGCATACGCAAGACAAAACCGCAAACACCACCGACCGGTGACCTGCCTCAACAGAGAATGGCACATCATAACCGCTCCTTCACGTTTACTGGCCTGGATTACTTTGGCCCAATTAACGTGACGATTGGTCGCAGACGTGAGAAAAGGTATGTGGCTCTATTCACGTGCATGACGTCGAGAGCAGTTCATTTAGAGCTGGTTCATTCACTTTCGGCAGACTCGGCAATTCTCGGCATTCGCAGGTTTATTGCGCGAAGAGGGGCCCCCACAACAATTTTTTCCGATAACGGCACGGCTTTTGTTGGTGCCAACAGAATTCTTCGAGAGTTTTACGGAAGTCACATAGAGAACTTTGCTACAAATAACGGTATTGGTTGGAGTTTTATACCGCCGGCTGCTCCAAATTTCGGTGGCTGCTGGGAAAGACTTGTGCGGTCAGTCAAAGTGGCACTCAACGCAGCCCTCAGAGAACGTGCACCAAAGGAAGAAACACTTCTTACGCTGCTGGCAGAAGCCGAAGCTATAGTTAACTCACGACCATTAACACATGTTTCTGTGAACTCTGATGAACAAGAAACGCTTACCCCCTTCCATTTTCTCATTGGTTCATCCTCTACAAATGCGTTACCCGCAAACATGGAGGACAATGTCCTGATTGGGCGGACTGAGTGGAAGAAGGCGCTGCGACTTGCAGATCTATTTTGGTCCCGTTGGGTGAAAGAGGTGCTACCGACGATGCAGCCTCGGCAAAGACCACATCATCCTTCCACTTCTCAAATTGCTGTTGGAGACCTGGTCCTTGTGGTCGACAGCAATCTTCCGAGAGGAGTCTGGCCAAGGGGAATAGTCACAGCAACATACCCGGGACGGGATGACGTGGTAAGGGTGGTGGATGTATCTACTGCGTCGGGTACATTGCGTCGTCCCCTCGTCAAAATTATACGGCTTGCTAACAAAGATAGTGGTTGCTAAAGAGGGGAGGATGTTGCGTACATACTTTTTAGATAACTTTATGTTTTTATACTTTTTATTATAATTTGTTTTTGGAATATGAATATTTTCTCTTATGTCGTATTATGTCATATGTTTTGATATACTTGAATTACATAGTTTGCCAACCAAACCAGTGCCTTTTTATTAGTCTATTTTCATACCGAACAATTATAATAGCATTTGTTAATTAGTAATTTAGTTAATACATTCTGGAATTTTTTTTCTATTAAGTCTCTGTATATTGTCAGGTAATTTATTATATAATCGCGGGGCCATAGCCAGTACACTTTTTCTCATCATAGCAGTTTTACATTGCTGTGTATAAATATAGGGCCTCCTGGGGCGAAGACGAGAATCTTTTGCAGACTGTATAACTTCAAACAGGTTTGCACTTGACAAACGAATGTACGAACATGTATAAATATGCACACTAGGTACACGACGACTAGCTTGCACTCGGGGTGCCAGGATGTAACGTGCGTATTCGTATGTTTTCGTATGAGTCATATTGTGGGTGTATATGGTTAGGTATACAGAAGGGGATGTTTGTCTCATCGGCAACATGTCCATACTCCTCCGTCCCGCGTAAGTTTCGTAAAAACGGGTACAAAGTTTTTGCTTCACGTATTAATATATAGATATGAAATGACGTTTACATGACAGGAACAAAACACAGAATAACTATTCGGACCTTATTCTTTGTTAGGCACTTATAGTTCTTTGCACTCACCCGCTGCGTATCGTTGAAGGCGCGCATCAGCAGTCTGACCAGGTGGTGTACCGCGCCGTGTTCCCGCAGCGGGCCGTAGTTGGCGGCGCACAACGCCAGGTTGCGGACGAGTCCCACCACCGCCTTCACCAGGGGCCAGCGGGACGGAGGCTGCAGCAGCTTCACTATCACCTGCATAAAAAACTGTGTTCATTAGACACTGAAAAGGCGATTGTGTCGAACAAGTCACGAGTAGGACGAGTCATCATGAATATTAGGCTTGCTTACACAATTTATATTAAAAAGTACTTATCACTTGAATTAAGCCATATGACCAACAAACAATTTTATTTATATTGTGTCTGGAAACGGGAAAGGGAAATGATTGCGTGATGCATGTATCCCTTTATGGAAACCCTCTGACGGTGTTTGGATTCCTCACCTTGAGAAACCTTTTAAAGTGTATATTTTATGCGGGTGGGAGGGCAGTGCATGCGTACTGCATCCAAGCTGAATAAACAAGTGATTTAGTAGAATTAAAACTACATATTATTTCAATTACATTTTTGTGTACCATGGATTTCTGCAAAGTAACGCCTGATTCCATTAATCTATACTAATATTATAAAGAGGAAACCTTTGTATTTTTGTAAAAAAAATTTGGTAATATATATATATATATATATATTCTCAAAACGTACCCATGTTAACAATGTCTATATAATACTATGCCAACGTCAGAAAATGGAAATTGTAAAAAAATCGAGTTAATATAGAAAGTCGAAATATTTTTTTTTACAATTTCCATTTTCTGACCTTGGCATAGTATTATATAGACTTGTCAACATGGGTACATTTCGGGAATATATACATATTACCAAACATCCTATAAAATATTAAAAACGACAATTTAATTTTCCAAAACCATTGATATATATTTAACTCAATGATGGAAACTGTCAAAGCGGCACGAAGTCCGCTAATTATATATAATACTAGCTGACCCGGCAAACGTCGTTTTGCCATAAAAAAATAAAAAAAAATTTAAGGGTGGACTACCCCTAACATTTAGGGGGATGAAAAATAGATGTTGGCCGATTCTCATAGATACCGGATAAGCACAAAAAATTTCATCAAAATCGGTCAAGCCGTTTCGGAGGAGTATGGCAACAAAAACCGTGACGCGACAATTTTATATATTAGATTATATTACTCCCTATATGACATACTGACCGGCAGCCCATAGTGCACGCGCACGGCGTTCTGCGCCATCTCGCTGTCGACGTGGCGCGAGGTGAGGTGTCGCAGCGCGCAGACGGCCGGCTCGGTGATCTCCTCGCGGTCGCCCGCCGATACCACGGTGCGGACGAGTGCGTCCACCCCACCGGCTTGGCACACCGTCACCTAAAACAAACAAAAATTACAAAACAAACATTCTATATTATTGTTTTATAAAGTTTACGCGAACATGTGTACATTGAAATGAAGATCTACTCGTGTTTCTTTTACACATTACTTTTTAATGTTTATCCTGACGTTTCGAACCCTTTGCAGTGTACCAAGGGTACCGGTAAAAGTTGTTTCATTTCACATTCTATAACTCTTAAACAAATTATACGAAAAGACAAATGTTGAAAAAATTTCCACGGGCTGGGTTTGAACCTGCACCCTTCTGACGCGGTAGTCAGGTGTTCTTCCAATTGAGCTATCGCGGTTCTAACCAGCCCGCCGAAATTATTCAACACTTCTTACTTTGAAATCTAAAGGCGCCCATTCAATATCAACAACTACCATCACTAACATCCGATCATAATATTTTTACAAATATTAAAGATCAGTTAAAAAGTACTTAATCAATCAATCGATCGATCTTTCAATATTTGTAAAAATATTAAGATCGGATGTTGATGACGTAGTTGTCGACATTGAATAGGGCTCCTTTGGCTTATAAAGTAAAAGTAGATAGTGTTGATTAATTTCGGCGAGTTGGATTGAGCCACGATAGCATAGTTGGCAGTGCACCTGACCCGGCATGTCATGGTGTGCGGGTTCAAATCCCGCTCGTGGAATTTTTCAAACCCTTTCTTTTTTCAAATTACAAATAATAATATTAAAATATTAGTTACAGATGTGTACGACTCTACTAGTCGCCCAACAGCGTAAGATCGGCAACGCCGCATTCGTATGTTACTTTAATGAAACACGACATGTTCACTCCGCAAACCACCGCATAAGCGTTGATAGTCGACTAATAATCAGCCATGGAATATTGAATGTGGCTGCAATAATTATTGACGGAATTATTGAGACGAAAGACCAGCGACGGTATTTAAAAAAAAGTTAATACGTAAGCATTTGATGTTATGTAAAGATGTGGCATATGATGAAACATGATTACCTATAAAAAACCCATACTTTAGAGACCAAGTTATAGCGTTCAAGGAACACATCAGTAGGCAACAAGATCCACTCCTTAGCAGTTCGCATTAAAAAAGAATTAGCAAAACGCTTTGTGCGGATGGTTGGAATGTTGACAACATAAGGGTGGTATCCTAGCCTGCGTATACTGCCGCGATATTGAAAGTGGGCTGAAGGAACCAATTCCTGCAATTCCTGCGCGCACTCTCCGAAATGTAATTTGTAAAGAACCGAAAGGCAAGCCACCCTCCGGCTGTGAACGAGGAAATTCTTGAATATCCAACTAGCCACGTAAACAAACAAATCTAACGACACCTCATATGTTAAAATCCACCATGCCGTAGGGCGTGCCAAAGAAACAGACATACATAAATACATACATAACCATCCTTCTGACGCAGTCGGGTAAAAATAAGAACTTTTATTGCAATTCCCCTCGTTTGTCACTGGGAGGCGCTGCTTCAATGCTATATAGGTGTGCAAATGTCAAACCTAAATTCTTTAAAAACCACTAACTATTCTCCAAATGCACTTATGGTTCAATGTTACAAAAAGGCATTCCTATTTTATATGGTGACCGACATAGCCCGAACAGTTGCTAAGCTCAAGTGACAGTGGCACTGCTGGTCTTATACTACACAGCATTATGGTCACCTTGTTGCGTTGGTTGTTGCAGGTGAGGTTGGAGAGTATCCCGGCGGCGCACGTGACGATGTTCACGTCGGTGGACGCCAGCACCTGCACCAGGCTTTGCAGCAGGCCTTCCAAGCCCTCCACCTGGAACGGGAACAGACTTGTTACAGACGTCATATCATCATCAGCTAATTTATGTCCCCACTGCTGGGGCACGAGCCTTTCCTATGGATGGAAAGGGGGAACGGGCCATAAACCACCACGCAGGCCCAGTGCGGATTGGTGGTTGTTAACGACTGCTAATGCAAGCGGGACCAACGGCTTAACGTGCCTTCCGAAGCACGAAGGAGCTCGAGATGATAAATTTTTGGTCACCCTTCCGATGACCGGCATTTAGGAAAGTTGCTTAACTTCAGCACTCGCAGACCGGGCGCGTTAACCAATGCGCCATCGAGACAAGTCGTCATATAGTCAAAGTCAAATTTTTTAGGCAAATAACTTTAAGTGGCCAAACATTTTTTAAGAAGAAACTCCGAAATGTTTGCAAACAGTTATTTAGTAAGGATCAAGAGAACACAATATGATTGCAAATATTTGCGCGAACACTAGCACTAACATAACACCTTTGGCTATATTTTAATAGCCCAGGAAACATTCTTACCTTAGTGGCGGCATCAGAGAGGTTCCTCAATGTCCAGAGGCAGTTCTGCACGAGGCGACCGCTAGGGTTGCCGAGGTGCATAGCCAATGCTTGCATGCCTCCAGCCTCCACGATGGCTGGCTTGTTGCTCGAGCACACAGACAAAACCTAAAGCAAAACAACACATTTATAATTCGCAATAGTTTATTGAAATTACTCAACTTAAATTTATCTAAACTATAATAATAATATTATAAAGAGGAAAGCTTTGTATTTTTGTATGTACGAAACTCAAAAACTACTGGACCGAATTAAAAAATGCTTTCACCATTAGAATGCTACATTAGCGCTGAGTAACATAGGTCATTTATAAAAAAAATGTTTAACGAAGTCCGCCGGGTCGGCTAAGTTAGTTGACTAAATTGACTGGACATAATTTTTTGGTAAGCAGTAAGATTCTAGATTATTTTTTGAAAAATTATGACAAAACCTTGAATATTTAGAAATCACTTTGAAGATCTGTCTGACAGCAACTGAAGGTGTGTTGATATGCAATCAGTTCCACAACTTCTGTTATGATGGGTTCTCTTGTTACCACATCTACTACTGTTTTTAGTTATAATCTGTACTGAGGCTTATATTAGTCAATACGAAAATATTTAAATGTCAATTAAGAAATAATCATATAGAAAAAAGTAATAATTTTCATATTAATAAATGTCAAAGTACCTGACTGGAATAAATAAATAGACAAATCCAATATTTATTTAGCCACTGATCTGGACATGACTTAAAAAGTTTGACTGCATCATTAAACTCTCTCTGGAGACAGTAATTTATTTATATAAACAAAATAACAACAAAAATATTACCTTTAGCACTCTAGAGGTAGTCCACAACAACTTTTCGTAGTCGTAAGAGCGCATAATGCGTACAAGTTCGATGGGTCCTTGAGAAGCAAGGATGATAAGCTTTGACTCCTGGTTTCCATATGCAAGAATTTGCAGACAATCAGTCACAATTGCGAGGAACTTCACATTGTTCCTTTGAAGGAGAGCCACCATTTTCTGCAAGCCACCAGCGAGACGCACAGCCATCTTTGAACCATCTTGGTGAAGCAGAAGATTGTGAAGGGTTGTTATTGCGTAGAACAAGACGGATTCTACAGGTGAGCTGAGTAGTTTCACCAAAGCCGGGATGCCTCCGCTCTTGAAGATAGCGAGCAAGCCTTGGCGATGGTGCGACAGGTTATGCAGAGTGCCGACGGCTCCTTTGGTCGTCTCCAAGTCGTTGCTGTATGAGATAGCGCGGACCAAAGCGGCCACCATCTCGGGCGAGTTCATGATGGCGTGGCGAGACGCTTCCTTCTTGGATAGCTGGTGCACCATCATAGCGGCCTGGGACACTACCACTTGGTCTTCATCATTCAACAGCTTGATCAACTCAGGTATGGCGCTGAATATGAATGAAAAAGGTTAGGGTTATATTCTACATAATAATAAACATATAAGTAAGTATAAATAATTAATTTAAAGTAATAAAACATTCTACTATGGCAAAAAAATATTTTATACAAATTTTTTCTTATACTTTTAATTGGCTGAACTGTCTTAACAATAAGACAAGTATTGCATTTATTTTTAAACACAAACTGCATTATATTTCTGAGTGAGTCATTAGCAGATGCAACAGTACACAATAATTAGCAACTCTGCATAGTCTTTGGAAACACTTATTAATGGCTGAGAAACATGTGGATCTGTAATAACCATGAATTATTAGAAAAACTCAACTACTTACCGGGTGGCCAAATCAGCATCATCTTGGTAATTAATGAGATTGACAACGGCATGCTTCAGCATTTGAGATGGCTCAGCCAGACGCTGGACTGCAGTTGGCTGGGTTGGGTCCAACTGGGTGGAAGGGATCTCAATACCCTCTTCCAAAGTCTCGGGGAACATGGCAGCTCGGACACGCTGAGAACGTGTCTGCGATAACTGCTGGTTCATATCTGCAGATACAATTAAATTTTAATGTCATTGAGACAATTTTGATACGGACCATAATGCTAATTTCCAGTAAAAGTTTACTTTACATCACATATTTTTCACTGTTATTTACAACAAGCAATTGTAAAATTTTGATAGTCTAAATGTACAACCTTAGAAATGAGATGTGGAGAAAATATATTATAAAGGTGATTAACATACCATCAACCTGCTCCTGGGTAAATCCCTGAGCGAATCCTTGGTCAAGATCAAACATAAGTTGGTCACCTTCCATCTCGTCATCTTCCTTGCCAGTAAGTGATGGCACCTGTAAAACAATGATTTCGAAATTGATATGTGATTTACTAAAAACACAACAAACACATCAGGATACAGGACTACTAGAATATAGGATAAGCTTTAATGTTTTTGTTAGAATAATGGAAGCTATTTTTTTTTATTTATCGGTTTACAATGCAACATGGACCACCTTGTTGCAAAAATGGCATCAGAGTCTAATGGCTATAAATGGAGAAGGCTTTAACCTAAAGGCACACAGACACCAGATACTAAATATTTACAAATCATGAAAATTCTGTTTTAAAAAAACTACTATTCTAAGCTATTTAAAATGTAACAGTGCTTAAATCAAAAACTTCATCCAACATTTAGAAAAAGGTAAGCAATCCAGTGCCATTTAGTGTAGTATTATCATCCTGAGGTACAGAAGTAGATGAATCAAAAATTTGTGATACATGCTTTGCAAGCATGTCAAAATAAAAGAAGAAAGAAAGGCAGCACAACTGCTACTGGAAAACAATTGATATAGTTGAAACTTACGTGTCCCAAGTGGACACAAAATAGTCATTCATAAATCACTTTAACATAGTTGACTCACCTGAGTGGCCGCTCCAGAGTTGATGCCAGAATCAACGAGGTAGGAGTTCTGCTGCCACATAAGGGTCTGCTGCTCTTTGCTGGGAGCCATAGGTACATCCGAGCCTCCATAGTTGCTATGAGACACTGGAAATTAACAATTGAATTCATTGCAATTCTGATTTATTTGAATTGATTTTTTTATAGGTAGAGTTTTGCTGCCATATAAGGGTCTGCTGCTCTTTGCTGGGAGCCATAGGTAAATCCGAGCCTCCATAGTTGCTATGAGACACTGGAAATTAACAATTGGATTCATTGCAATTCTGATTTATTTGAATTGATTTTTTTATAGGTACCTAGTTTAAAATGGGTGTTATTTAAATGGTTAGCAAAGTATTTATATTTTTGTTAGCAAAAAAATGCTAGCTGGGCAGCAAAAAAGCTAGTTGGGCAGCAACTTATGGTCAGCAAATATTTCTAAATCAGTCTGAAACTTATATCATTCTGAACAGCAGCTTATGCCGCTCCCCCGTTCCGTGACTGGCCCTCGCTATGCTGAGCTTTGCTCGGGGAAAAAAAAATTACTTAACCTAACCAACAGTAAGGATTTCTTATGCTGACCGATTGTATAATTCTGCTGACCAAAAAATAATTTTGCTGATCAAAATATTTATTTAGTAATACCAAATAAATTATTTCCATTTAAAATGTTAGGTGGTTTGCGTTAGCTTTTGTGATTAGCTGCTTGTGTAAGCATTTAAGTTATGGTACATACATATACATTTATAATAAGTTAATTTTCAAGTAGACATGATCATGCTCAGTGGCTCGGAGAGGCCTATGTATGTCCAGCTGTGGACTAGTATAAGCTGATGATGACGATGTTGAGGAATGATGATGTAGTACATTTAAAACAATCAGTTTTCTTTTTGCAGCAATTGCATAGCCTTAGAGCTTAGCATGTAAATCACTTTTGTTTGTAATCAAGTATATTGTGGTGGTTCAACCCTTGTAGTGATTGTCTTGTATAATTTATAAGTATACCGAGTATGCTATGCCAGATATAGAGATTCTACATTAAAAGTATCTTGATTGTATTACTTCCAATTGTCCATCCATTACACATGTCTATACCAGTACATCAAACTGAGTGGACAGAGAACATACATCTTTCCATTCCACCTAGCTTGCTTCAACTTATGGCGAGTCTTCAGCCTTCTAGGAAGTCTAGATAGGTTGTTGATCTTTAAGCGAAGTAAGTGCCCATAGTCGCTCTAGTGAGTACTTTATAGATCATTGAACTTGTATGTCCATAGTAAAATTTATTTGACAACAAAATGAATGATCTATTACTCCAACAATCAAAATAATAAGTCATTAATGACTGATTTGTAATTTAATAAACTCCTGTTTTTAACTTTTATTAAAACAGCTTTCCTGTTGATATGTAGTACCTATAAATTTATTAATATGATATATTTATAATTTTTTACTCTAAAGAAAGACTAACCACTGACTCTTAGGTTAATTTATGAAATTAAAGAGATAAAGATGCAATTTATAACAAGAACTTAATGGCGATACCTATCGCATGAGTCATATAATAGGTAGATACCTACTATGGTTTAGTGGAAACAAGTAACCCTTACATAATGTAAACAGAAGTTATGAATAACTACGTTAAAGCCGGAAAATAGTTAAAAAATAATGGTACTTACTCGTACGGCTTTGAGACGATGGTATCTGGTAGCTCATGTTTTATGGAAAGGATGCAATAGTGCACCCTGCCTCTGAAAATAAAAAACAAACATTTATCCCACTATACTTGCACTGAAACTACGAGGGACAACAAAGGGAACACAATAATGTACATGTTATTCACATAAACACATCTCGTACTTTATGCAATCGATGGGTCAAGTATTGAACGAAATAAAACAAACAAGATGTATCCTATGAACTAAATACCACACCCCGACTCACTTGCTTCTGTGATTTAGCTATCTCTATGATGTTTAATACACACTTATGAATACTTAATTATAATTAACAATGTCTTACCTTAGTAGCAAAACCCACTAGGTCGTTATTGAACAAAACACTTTTATTATTTTATGAAAATAAATGCACAAAGCGATCAGGCAGCGTCACAAAAATCTGACATTAAATATGGCGTCGACTCGCTCGACATCGTTTACTCTCGGCAGCCTTCGGAATGTACGATGAAACATATGTCTATCCTTCTTTAACTCAGCTGTACTTTGTATAAGTTTCTCTTTTTATCATCAAAGTACCAGCGGTACCAACTGCTAAACTCCGAACATACGTTCCGTTTCAAGCAGCATTTCAGTAGTTCCGTCGTTCATTTAAGCCACAATCAAAGCTTAATTTTTTTAGTTGAAACCAGAGTAAGTTTTAGTAGATAATGGTGTTGAATGTATTTTTTTATTTTTTGAATAGAATTCTGATAAATTTGCAATATAAAAAGTGTGCTTCGACAATCTTTTATCATCAGTAAACTCTAAAATAGAGTAATATAACTATCTCGAGCTCCTCCGTGCTTCAGAAGGCACGTAAAGCCGTTGGTCCCGGCTGCATTAGCAGTCGTTAACAACCACCAATCCGCACCGGGCTCGAGTGGTGGTTTATGGCCCGTTCTCCCTTTCCATCCATAGGGAAGGCTCGTGGCCTAAAATGGGGACATAAAATGAGCTGATGATGATGATGATGATGGGTTCGAGCCTTCGGACTTAAGAGTCAATCCTGGAAAAATGCAAGACTATAGTAGCTGACAGTTCCAAATGCTCTCTAGGGTCGACTGGGAAACCCTCCCCAAAGTTAACTTTGATGGCGTGGACATTCCTTTCAGTCAATCTGTCACAAATTTAGGTGTGGTCATTGATAGTTGCTTGGGTTGGGGCCCGCAACTGCAAGCGGTTAGCCGTAAGCTTTACGCATCGTCAGCATCTTTGAGGAGGCTGCGAAACTTTTTACCCACTGCCGCTAAAATTGCACTAGCGCAATCTCTGCTGCTTCCAGTTCTAGATTATGCTGACGCCTGCTATCTTGATCTCACAGAGGAACCGCTAAATAAACTTGAGCGTCTTCAAAATTTTTGTGTTCGGTACATAATCGGCTTGTCCATGTTTCTGAGTACCATTCAAGTGGCTTCATATTCGTCTTCGCCGGTATACTCATATACTCTCCCTTCTTTATAACATATTGTTTAATCCCACCTATCCTTCTTATCTTAAAGAACGTTTCAGTTTTCTTAATTGTTCAGGTTTGCGCTCATTACGGTCATCAGAAAACTTAAGCCTTTTATGATTACAGCACCACTTTTTATGATTATTCTTTTACCGTCCAAGCTGTTCGTTTCTGGAATTCGCTGCCATATGCGATCAGCCGTGCGAAATCCATTCACACATTTAAAGAGCTCGTGAAAAAAATCTACCTTTCCGATGAACCCTGTCCTGCTCCGCTACTTTCCTACCTGAGACTACTATTATGTTTAAGTAGGTTTATTTATATATAATTATGATAATATATATATATATATATATAGATTTATCATTATTCTCTTTATTAAACATAATTATATCTTAAGAAAAATTTGTTTACAATATTTTATATAAAAACATATTTACAATATAAAATATTATAAAAAACTTAACCTAGGTTGCCACCGGCAGCGGGGATAGACCCAAGCTACCGGTGATTAGGACTGCAGAGTGAGGAACCTCGTGACAATACGTGCCGTGTCAAGGAGTACTGCCTTTTGCATCTGACCCTTGACCCAACCTTTCAGCGAGAGCCTCTCTAGGTGTTGATCGAGGCTCTTGGCTAAAAGACCGTTTGCCGAAACGACTATCGGTACAATAATGGTTGAATCCACATCCCACATGGCGGTAACCTTGTGAGCCAGCCAAGTCAAGGTACTTACTGAGCTTGTCCTTCTCGGCTTTCACAAGGTTCTCATCATGAGGTATGGTGATATTAACCAGTATTGCCCGGCGGCGCTGGGATCGGTCGACCACCACGATATATTTTATTCTAGTATGTTTTAACAGTTTCACCTCGGATTATACAGTTTATTAGCTCTCTCCGACTGGTTGTCTGGAAGAAATCGCTTAAAAGCGATAAGACCGCCAAATTGTAACTTTGTAAATTATTTATTTTCTGTTCATGTTTATGTTTTATAGTGCTGCAATAAAAGTATTACCTATCTATCAAATTCGTCGGAAATACGATGCCTTAACACTTTTGTGCCGCTCTTCAGCTATTGCGAATATACATTTTATATAGTTTATTTATATTTAAATCTGAAGCAAGGTATTGACGACTTTTTATTTTGCTTTTTAATGAAGTCTTTTTTCGATTGTTTTTTACCTACATACTTCAATTCTTTACTGTTTCCACCTCTATTTACGGATGCTAATGCGCCGTATCATTCTTGAAATTACGTAAAACTACACATTTGCTCTACTTTTTTTTAAATCCTAAAATGGATAGTTATGTCTTTCTGCATACGGGTAGGTACCAAGCAGTTTCTTCTTCGTGGATAGTAAACAATGTTAAGATTTTTCTTATTACCTGTTAAAGATTTAGGACGGCGGGCGGCGCTGTACAGGTGATATTTTAGTATGTTAAAGAATAAAATTTAAAATTTTCTTGTTGATTTGTAAAAAGCGTTAATTAATTTATAATGTCCTTTTTGACTACTGAAGTGCATCTATAGGCTTTTGAATAATGTTGACAAGGAATTGTTATAACTGGTGGTGCTTTTGGCGAATATCTGAAATAAAAACACACTAATTTAAAACAAATATTCTAACACGAGGAGTAATATGAGTATGCTTCCTTCCTTCTTTAATAACAAAAAAAATGTGACGAAGCAACCATGTTCGCTTAAAGACAGGGAATCAATTTTATATAAGTACCTAATATCATTGCAGAGAATGTAGGCGGTGCTCTTATTTGCCTCTCGCTCACACAACACTTACCTACACACTCACTTATACTCACTGTAAAGTCTATCACACGCCGCTATTTTAAAATCCCTTTGTTTAAGCGACCATTTTAATGTGTTAATGACGAAGAACACCCTTTTTGAGCTTAGTGGTTGAGCGAAAAAAATAAAATTGTTTGCAAAGCATTCCCATTCTCCAAAAGTTATTGAGCTACTGAGCTTAGAAGGCATATAAAAACCTTCGGAATTACTACGTTTAACAAGTGATAATTAATTAATATTATTTAAATCAATAATAGCTTAATGCTTGGGATTATTGCTTTGCTGAAAAACAAATATGATTTAAAACAATTACTATGATTTTGACGTTTGACGACCGCTGACACTTCGAGAGCATTGTTCTATAGGCTGAATGTTTACTTACCTAGAAACCTTAGCTATCTTAGAGCATTAAACCAATTAGCTATGTTGCACTTCCGTGAAGAATTTTCTGGCATTGGCTTTCTTGATAAATTAGGAGCTGTTTCAATTATTTGGTTTGGGTTTTCTTCCATTTTTATACTAAATTTTAATTAAAAACACACAGAAGACACGTTTTCGCGGCAAGAAAGCGACACTGAAAACAACATGGCCGACTCGTCATAGAAAATCCTCGAAGGTGATTGGTAGGCTCGGATTTGGCTAAATTTGAATATTGCTAGTGCTGGATTTGGCAAATTTTGATATCAAAGCCTCTTTTCAGACCGTTTTTTCATACATAATGTGCGGATATGGCTCTTTTTGAAAATGCACAAATTGTTATTTTCATAATGATGAACACTGCCCAATACATAGTTCAATTTTGGATATGATCAGTTTTAAACCAATCAACTTTATCTTTGTCTTACTACTGAAGAGCCCTAATATATCCGTCCCGCACCAACGGTTCAGCCAGGAATATTTACGCCACACCAGACTAGATATTATTATGCATGAGGTCGATTCAACCCGATATAGCAGTGAACATGTTAAGGTATGATTTACTATTGGACAATGGACAATCACGACGTGGAAGCAGTGTAAAATAAATCATCTGTAAAAGTAAAGGAATTAATACTTGCCTCGTTCTTGCTCTGAGTTCTTGCTGATGTTTTTTGTCAGACTTATGTCAAACACAAACTCAAATTCTGAGCCACCAAGCGAGAAGAACGCTCTAATTCAGTTGAGTTGCTCATTACTTGCACAAATTGTAACTTATAATTTTTTAATGTTATCACAATGGATACTACTAGCGTATACAACATACCCAACTTTAACACATTCAGCGTATTCGGCTATAGCCGTTTCAATTTATCCGAAAGCGTATCTGATATAAACATATTTGTCAAAGAATACAGAGATCGTATCAAGAGACAATTGATTCGAGAGGAGGAGTGTGAAAAGTCACAGTTCATATCATTTTCGGATAATGTACAACATGTATCGCGAGAATCTAACGAGGAATGGCTCAAGGACAACTACGAGAGGTTCTTCCGGTACAGCCCTAACGAAGAGTTGTACAGTATCCACTTCCTATCAGAAATGGGTTTTATAACCTGTATAGTTTATTCTCGTGATGGCACTTATGCTGTTGTTGGTCACTCCACGGGATTAATACAGGTAAATTTATTCATCATCATCTGCCGTCATACTGTTTATTAACTTATTGGTAGTTCGGTAAAGTTGTCAGATATAGGTACCTACACCTAGTAAGTACCAATGTTCAGTTCCTAGGTACCTTATAATTTCATCGATACAAAATACGTAGGTAGACCTACTTTACGTAATCTATTTTTATTGTCTGTTAAAAGCAAGATCCCTTATTTATTAAACACATTAATTGGTTATGGATCTACTACTTAAATAAATTAAAACAAGTAGGCCCAGCCGTCAATATGGAATATGCGTCTGAAATTCTCGCGGACTTTGCCAAAAACATAAAGTTGTATTATGACGAGAACAAAGCGCACGACCTTTGGTACCCCATGTTTTACCATGGGTCTACCGAAAAAAGAAGAAAACGTGCTTGGGTTAAAGAAAACTGCGCAAGGTTTTTGAAGAACACTCCTAATGAAATCCTGACCAACAGATGGTTTTACACTGAGTCCGGGTATATCACTGCCCTTGTGTATTCCGCAAATGGTCACGTCTTAATCGTCGGTCACTCATCTGGGTTGATTCAGGTTAGTATTTTGCTTTGCACAAAGATTTAATTTGGCCCAAAGATCTACGGAGCGCGCCATGCTAGGCATCCGTTTCATAGATCGAGTCCGAAATTCCGTGATTCGGAACCGTACGAAGGTTACGGACGTCGGTGAATGGATCACACGGCTCAAGTGGAGGTGGGCAGGACACGTGGCTAGACGAGAAGACGGCAGATGGACCCGGTCGGTAACAGAGTGGTGGCCAAGAGATACTCGTTGATCGGTAGGCAGACCTCCAGTTCGGTGGTCGGACGACCTGGTCCGGGTGGTGAGGATGAGGATGGCGCAGGACCGTAAAGAGTGGCAAGTGAGGGAAGAGTGGGCGGAACTGGGCTGATGATGATGATTTTGCTTTGGCAGGTAATGTTGCACTACTGAGTCTGTGCCCTACTACTGACAATCAATCAACTACTAACATGGGGGTTCTTAAAACAAGGTATAAAAAAGCAACTTGCTGGGATGACGGCTAGTGGCAGGCTTCTGCCATCCTGCTTTACTAGTTATCATCGCATCTGGACACTGCTTCTGCTTAACATCAGGCAGATCCTAGTCATTTGCCTAACTTTCTATTAAAAAAATAAAATTCAAGTTATCTTCTACCAGCTCGGTAGGTGGATTGTATCGTCAGGCTTGCCGGAAGGCAGTGGATCAGGCCAGCCTGATGCCAGACAGGCAGAGAAAAATGGCTTGAAAAAGAGAAGGCTTACACTTAGCAGTGGGTAGATATATGATTAGATAGATAAGTATCAAGGAATTTGAGGCAACTACCTACCTTTTTAACGAAGACGAGAATTTGTATGGCATTAAAGCAGCGCCTCCTAGTGACAAACGAAGGAGAGTTTTCCAAATGAAATACCTTGTTTTCGTTAACATGATCGAATGTCGACTAAAACTCGCACTAGGCTCCTACTATAGTTTACCATCGCTTCATATTACCTACCTTTTATTCAGCCGTCTCAAGTCTTTCACCATTGTAAAAATGATAAAAGAATCGCTGTGTTAGAGAGACAGGTAGAGATAAAAGAGAGGTTTCGAATTCAGAAATACGCTCTATCTAAGTTATGTAAGATGAAGGAAAGATGAAAAGTTAATCTTCCTCGTGGTGGAAATCGACATCATCACTATACCCAGCTAATGAGCTGGGTATAGTGATGATGTCGATTATACGTAGGTGATACCTAGCAGTGGGGACATATCATTCCTTCTCTCAAGGATCATTCCTTCTCTATGGAAATACCACAGGGAGAGAAAACGGGCGATAATTGCGGTTGTGGAATAATTAAGTGGCACCAGTATTTGATCGGAACAAGTGATCGACATTTTTTCCCTTTAATTAATAAAAATAGGGGTCAATAACTGATTCTTTAGCAACAATTAAATACCTACAGACCACTTGCTTCCTACCTATCATCCAGTAATAAAATATTATAAAGCTGAAGAGTTTGTTTGTTTGTTTGGTTGAACGCGCTAATCTCAGGAACTACTGGTTCGAATTGAAAAAATATTTTTGTGTTGAATAGTTCATTTATTGAGGAAGGCTATAAGCTATATTACCTACATCAAGAGTTTGTTTGCTAATTAACGTGGGTAGAACCGCGGGGCAAAACTAGTCATCCAATAAAATTACAACTAAATTCTATGTTAATTTTGGCGACGGAATTCGTGTCCAATACTGGTGTACTTTGCTGAACACTGTGCGACTACGACATATTATTTTTTATTTATTTTCATTATTTATTATTTTCGTCTTTATAATAATAAATAATAATAAAAATGCTTTTATTAAATAAAATAGTTACAACAGTAATACATTATTACTCGTAGTCCCCATACTAGGTAATCCTGTCTATGGGGACTTACATTGGTGGTGGTAAATATATTTTGTCTAATGAATGGCTACGTGTACAACTAAAGAATTAACAAAAAAATATTATTGCACAATAAAATAAAATAAAGTACAAAAGGTGAACTTAATGCCAAATGGCATTCTCTACCAGTCGACCTAACGGCTAGGCAGAAAAATTGGTACCTAAGCGGTGCGACAAAGAACATATCGCACTACCAATACAATACTGTTGTAACTTAACATAATACTAATATTTGAGATTAAACTTTACTGTTATTAGTTTACAGTAAAATCTCAAATATCTATATATTTTAAGTTGCAACAGTATTGTATCTTAAGTGCGATATATGCAATATATATTACATAAATTTATAAGGACTGATATACTATATAAATTAAGTTTATTAAATTAAATGATAATAATATAATATACATACCATAACCATAATATATATTGCTGGGGCGTACATGGGGCATATTAGGGGGCACGAGCCTTCCCTATGGATGGAAAGGGAGAACGAGCCATAAACCACCACGCACCCAGTGCGGATTGGTGGTTATTAACGACTGCTATGCAGCCGGGACCAACGCCTTTACGTGCCTTTCGAAGCACGGATGAGTTTGAGATAATACAATTTTGGTCCACTGCGCCATAGAGCTCCTCACTGCGCTGTTTATTACTTATAAGCTCTTATTTTGTGTCTAGATGCGTCACGGCTTCTCCGGGACTGTTTTGTGCACCTTACGAAACATCCAGTTTCCACCGAAGCCTGTGTACGCTCTCGAATTCAGTCGTGTCGAGGAGAAAGTTTGTTATGCTGCCTGCATGGATGGAGCGGTATATAGGGTCGAAATACCAAGCGTGAGTGTTGGAACGCTACCTAAAATGTTGTCCATTCAAACATTAATTTATTACATTCATTCACGATCCCCTCTAGCTAAGCTATTTCCAAAAATAATGATGATATTTTGAAATACTTTATCTAGGGGGTGCCACTAGGTTGTTAGATAAGTAAATTGCATGATATGTAAATCTAAAATATGCAATAGAACTTGTTTCCAAGTGGATTTATTTACAAAATATAATTTATAATTCCGATCGGTCTGTACTCAAGGACTCGTTTAATCTATCGGTTATCAGTTTTGCGGCAATGAAATAGTAGTAGATTGGTAAAATTAGATCATTATTAATAATTCGACTACAAGTATTATTATAGCTCTATTCATGATTTAACGCCTCGGTGGCCAAGTAGCAAAGCGCTAGGCTCGACAGCTGAAGATCCTTGGTTCAATTCCCAGGGCATAACGTGTTTCGGATTTTTCGATGCATAGCCCGGGTTTGTGATCGATCACCAACCCGCATTTGGCAAGCGTGATGATTAAGTCATCACCCATCAATTGTAGTGATGACTTGATTTCAACGATGGAGGCCTTTGCCCAGCATAGGGACAGTTAAGTATAGGCTAATTACTTACTTACTTATGATTATTGCAAGTAAACGATTACCATTCCTTGAAACAAAGTACCCCTTCAATATATGTTTTCTTTGTAACAGATAAATATAACGAATGACGAGGTGACACCATTATGTATTCGCGTGGACCCCGGATTGGAATGCCTTAACATGCAGTTCTATGGCACGCCCGGAATATCATCTTTCTCCACACCCTTTATCACTCGTGCGTAACGTATCATTCAAGTCAAGATCTTTGTCGGTATGGTTATATATTGTACATAGTATGCATATCTATCCCTTTTTAAATAATAAGAAAGAACATTAAAATATATTATTTAGGAAATAATTTAGGAAAACCAATGCTTTATAATTACCAGCAACCTTCCATGTTACAGAATAGAGTAATAGTCGATTATGCACCAAGGGAGTAAAGCAATGTCTTACGTCACGGGTGGCATATTGGACCACGAGCGTAACGAGGGAGCTATTTAGGGCCATCGCACTAAGTAATTGTATTTACATGTGTTTTCAGGCGATTGAATTTACACGTGTTTTCAGGCGATGGCCAAGTCTCAATATATTTATATAAAACATTAAAGAATGTTATGGACCACGATCGTGGTCTTAGAGACTGGACGTTTAAGACAGAAAGTCGCTTAAGTAGAGACTGAATAAATTAATAACCGACTTGGTATTACATGGATCTCACAACTTTTTACCGCAGAACAACTGAGTTGCGAGACTTGGTTTTTTTGACAAGTATTGTTTTTGATGGGATCTCATTTCTTTTTGTATTTTGTAGAGACAGTTCTACTTTTTTCCTTTCGACTTGGCAGGGGCACTACCATGCGCCTATATTTATATGGGACTAGCTTAAACCCGCGGCTTCGCACGCAATAATAATAATTGCCGTAAAATAAATAAAATAAAACATCGTTACGAATAAAGCCAATATTGAAAAATTTAACTGAACCTATTGTTCCATTATATTATACAGGAATCAGTGGATTCATTAACTGCACATGTAACTTTGTAATCCTATACATTTATATGGGATTACAAAGCTATTTATGCAGTTGGTGTATCTAGAAAACTAGACCGAAATTGCAAAATATTTTAGTTTTTCCTTGATTTATACACTAAACACTCATTGTATTCTAAATTTGAAGCTTCTATGTCTGCTAAAAGTGCCTTAGAGTTTTGATGATCGGTGAGTCAGTGAGTGACAAAATTAAGAAATTTGACCCGTTATAATTCTTAAAATACTGATTCAAATTGAATGAAATTTGAAATATACTTGTCTTTACAATGCCTGCATGGTTACTGAAAATTTCAGTCTTCTAGTTTTATCCACAACGAAGTTACAGGGGGTCGAAAATGGTCTGAATTGCTTCGAGAAAAGGATGGTACGGCCGTGACGCTTTTTTGCTCGACTTGGTGGGGGCACGGCCGTGCCCCCAGATATTTGGCTATTCGCTCTTTACGGGAGCTGGCCGATCGGGAACGGTTACAGTACACTCGTGCTGGAGCGATCTTGGAGCAGGACCTATAAGTCGAAGACGTCTGCAGTGGTGCCACCACTGTTAGTGAGGCCTTGGCTCGTCGGGATAAACTCATCCAGCTTTTGGGTCGGGGCGGTTATGAGTTGAGAAAATAGTTGTCCAACTTCCCCACAGCTGTTGGCCGGTTTGCCAGATGAGTTCCAGCAAGATCCTCACCTTTTTGAAAATTCGGATAACCCTAATATGCTCTCGGTTTTAGGCATCCTGTACCGACCTGTCCCGGACATATTTACCGATCGGGTAAAATTGCAGAGCCCGAAGGTCTGGTCGAAGCATACTGTGTTATCAACAATTGTTCGAACCTTCGATCCTAACGGTTGGATCGCGCCAGTCATCTTTTTCCTGAAATGCTTTATGCAGCGATTATGGTCAGCTCAGCTGGCTTGGGATGATCCCCTTTCTGCAGACCTCATGAGGGACTGGCTGGGTTTCTTCTCGTCACTTCCAGAGATTAATCGGGTGTCTCTGCCTCGGAAACTTGTTCCGGTAAAAATAAAATTGGTGGTGTTCCAAAGGAAATCGCCAAATTCCTAATCAGCTTTGGCAGATTCTGGCGCTGATATATCACAAATAAAACGTCACGGTGGCTGGTGGTCCGATGCCGTAGCAAGGGCTACATTGAATATTCAGTTCAAAACAAGAATAAAATAAGTTTCCGCATCAATGAAAACATAAATACGGCAACCTATTTGAATAGTACCTCTATTGTTGATTCTTGGACACCACAGCCATCAACTTCAAAGAACTCAGCTTCACCAACGTTCACCGATCAAAACGAGACACAGACACAAGTTTTTGAATCTTTAAGTAGGTACTAGTACTCAAATAAATTCCGCTACAACATCCGTAAATGTGCCTAAGATATTACTCTGTCTCTCCATAATTGGACTAATGTATCCAATATTAATAGTAACTTTTAATTTGTTTTTTTGTATATATAATTAAATGCTTTATTTATGTAACTCTGGCTTTTATTCTCTCGCAGACTGTGTAAAAAGAGTAGAGTATTATGCACCTCGGGTAAAGCATGTCTTCATCTTGAGCGGCTTAAACCCCTCGCTTCACTCAAAACTATAAATAACTCCCTGACTTCGCTCGGGAGTAAACTCGAGTCCTTCGTTACGCTCGGGGTCCAATATGCCACCCGTGATGTAAGACATTGCTTTACTCCCTTGGTGTATAATCTACTATTATTGTATACAAAATTCGAGCAGCACAAAACCGGTCGTTGTGGAGATCCTTGGGGGAGACCTTTGTCCAGCAGTGGACATCTCTTGGCTGAGATGATGATAATGATGATGATGATACAAAATACAGTTACGTTAAAATAAATAAAACAGTTTTAGAAGTCGTACAAAAGGCGGCTTTATCAGGTTTAGAGCTTTACAGGTAGTTATTAAGTAGATTTCAACATTTGTGTCACCTTTAGCAACTAACTATAAAAATTTATTTATAATTAGATACTATAATTTTTAATACATTTTTTTTTTCTAAAGTTTACGCGAACACTACACATTGAAATGAAACAGCTACTTACTAACTAAATATGAGACGACCAACACCTCAGTCTCCCTGTGACCACGGACCCTGCAAAGGGTTGGAAACGTCAGGATAAACATTAAAAATAATGTGTAAAATAAACGCGAGTAGACCCGTAAAAGTTGTTTCATTTCAACATTATTTTTTGCAGAAAGACCAGCCGCCTTATCGTTGGGTATAACTGCGGACTCGACAAGGCTGGTAGCTGGTTATGCTGATACATCAATCAAGATCTATGATCTGGAGACACAGGAGGTAAGGAACTATTGAAACTAGTCGTATTTATTTTGTTCTATTTATTTAATAGAAAACACACGGTCATATCATAATTCATCTATATAGGTACATGACTTGTCCTGACTGACTGATTCATCATCGCCGAACCTAAACCGCTGAAGCTAATTAGATGAAATTTGAACTGTAGGTTAATTGAGTGACGTAACTAGCCACTAAGAAAGGATTTTACAGGGATTTTATAGGGGGTGAAAGTTTGTATGAAAGTCCGTCAGTATTGAAGTAAAAAACATGAAAATTGGTATTTGGGTTCTTAAAAAGAAATAAAAAATATCATGTATTTTCCTTTAAAGGAGTAAAAAAGGGAAGAAGGTTTTTTTTGGGAAAATCATTATTTTTAAAGTAATACCTAACTATCGAAATGAATATTTTAATCGATTTATAGATTTATCAACAAAAATAAAGAATGAGTGTTTTAGCATTTTTATATATGTTTAAGTTTTTTTTGAACTCAACTACAGGGTATGAACACAAAAGGCAGCAAGTAATTTATTGACATTACACGCGAATAATCTAAGTTCACTACAGTGGGTGATTTAGGATTTTTCTTGGTGTATTTAGAGAATTTATGCTCATTGGATACTTTATTACATTTACGGACAGTTATTTATGTACCGAAGCGATGCAAATGGAGAGTTGCAGGTGTTTTTATTGTCCTTATATGTTCAGATAAGGTTTACGATTTCGAAGGATTCTTTTAATAATAAAAGTATACAACACTGTAAATTATACGCTACTAGTAGGAGTTGACGTTGATCTGAATATAACCTTTATCACCATCAGCTGATTTTATGACCCCCGCTGCTGGGGCACGAGCCTTCCCTAGGGATGGATAGGGAGAACGTGCCACGCGGGCCCAGGGCGGATTGGTGGTTGTTAACGACTGCTAATGCAGCCGAGACCAACGGCTTAATGTGCATTCCAAAGCACGGAGGAGCTCGAGATGATAAATTTTGGCCACCCATCTAATCACCGGCCTTTGCGCCATCGAGCTCCTCCTCTAATAGGTAATAACCTTAGCCTCGCTTTTATATTGAGAACAAACAGTTTGTTTTAACAACTTCAACTGAAATCCATTAAAAATAGATCACACAAAACAACACCTCGGACTTCTTGGCGGGAAAGTGAAGAGATGTCTGCGGTTTTGTTTAATTTTCTAAAATTTGTCTTAATTCGAATAATAATGTGAAATAATGGTGGATTATTAACCGTTATGTGTTCGTGAGTGTGCATGAGTGTTGGCAAATGAAACAAAACAGTGCAACGTCACTTTTCAAATTCTCTCAAGAAGTCCGCCCGAGGACTTACATAGTAAAGCCCCACATCTTTACTGAGATACTCGAGGAGTTGGGGGGCATATCATTTCTCACTTTTCATTTCTATATCATTCATCATCATCATACATAAAAGAAATATTGTTTATATAAGTATTGTAAGACTTTTTCATTGGCTAAATGCTTGTTGCAAAGCCGTAAAAAAAAAGATAATGTTGAATACTTATTATATGGTACCTATGTTGTAACTATAGTATACGTTGTCAAAAAATAACATAGATTATTATTGAAATTTTACGGGATGAAACCTAGGAAGCTAGTTTGTTGGTTGTATTCAATTCTTTGCTAAAGACTAAAATCAGCCGCTTACCCCTATTTTCAATGATTAAGGGAAAAATATGATACGATCACTGGTTCCTGTCAAACAATACTATTTGTAATACAGTCGTTCTTATCTGGGGGCATGGCAGCGCCCCCGCCAAGTCGAGCAAAAAAGCGGCACAGCCGTACCATCCTTTTCTCGAAACAGTTCAGGCCATTTTCTACCCCCTATAACTTCGTTGTGGATAAAAGTCAAAGTTTCTTAATTTTGTCATTTACTCACTCACTGACTGACTGACCGATCATCAAAACTCTAAGGCCCAATTAGTATTTAATGTAATGTTAGTATTTAATAAATTTAAATATTTTGCAATTTCGGTCCAGTTTTCTAGATACACCAACTACATAAATAACTTTTTAAACTCATATAAATGTATAGGATATATTTAGGTAAGTATTTAAAACATAAAAGATTTTTAATATTGATATGGTCACTATAAGATGTTGTTAGGTTAGCTAATTACGTAATAACTTAAGACAGGATGTCCCATAGGAAGGGACTGAAAAAATTAACCGACTTGGTATTCACAACTTTTTACGGTAGAAGAACTGAGTTGCGAGACTTGGTTTTTTTTACAAGTTTGTTTTTGATGGCATATTCCTTACGTATGGAGAACTGCGATTTACTTAAGTGCAGTTATGTAACATGTGTCGGTCAGTCGTAACTGATGCCCGGCCACATAATTAACGTTCTAGACTTTATCGCGCAAAACAAAGGGCCCAAACAATTTTGAATATCACAACACAAGTGTGTGGGAAACCACATAACAAGGAGACCCAGAAGGTAGCCTTAATACATACCGTTTTTTTTTTGAGAGGGATTGCTGATTGCCTCAGACGGCATTTTCAGCTTCACCTGGCTTTTTTGGGGGCGGCGAGGAACGTAAAGGGTCCCTCAAGCCGTGTGAAACGAATCACCTTCAGACGTATTCTAGAGGGAACGGCGTCGCGCACTAGTGCGCATCTCCGTGCCCTAGATTCTTCGAAGGGTTCGAATCGGATCGGGGTGCGGAACCACCCGAGGGCGCCTCTAAAGGCTCGGACCTCGGCTCGGGTAGACCGGGCCGTGGAGGAGGAGAGAAGCGCCCAGGTACATGTCTGTACCTAGTGTATAGCGCGTGTGAACCGGTTCTTTGTACCTTTGTTCTACGAGTACGGTGTCTTGGACCTAAGCTAGTGTGCATGTTTAGTGTATTCTGTAAATGTGTGTTGACATTTAGAGGATCGGGCGGGGGGACCAATACATACCGTGCTCTAGCAACGCACCCGTAGAACCACGGACACGGAATCTCGCAACAGCTGATACAATCGTGCGCTTCGACCACGATCAAATTTGACCCTTAACGCCGATTGTTGCGCCTGTTTCAGGCGATCGTGTTAGCCCGGAATTTTTAAAATTTACTTTCTAAATTATAACCGTAATCGGTGCCGTCGAAACGAACGAAGCGGCGCAGCGACGACAGCTGGAAGCCGAGGGCGTTCCGAAGAAATAACGAAATAAATATCGACGATGATCATTTACTTAGTTGTCATTTATTAGCCGACGACTCGTTATAAACTATAGCCCGGCGATTAGTCTAGATTTCCGTCGTCGTCATCGAGGGACGTCGTCGCGATCTCGGCCTGAAAGGGATAACAAGTAAGCGTTGCTCGAGCGCGTTTATATGAAGCTTACTTTCTGCAGTGTCCTTATTTTGTGGTGTAACTGTAACCACCAATAAAACGTTACGGTAGATCTCCCAGTTTACGGCCGTAATAAATTCAGACATTGCTTTTATGAGAGCCTTTGGTCCTTTGAAAGTGGGTCTCTCTAATGGTATACAGACAATGCGGAAATTTATGTCCGTTTGATACTTTATAATGAATACAAATAAAGTATCAAATTGTAACCAGAGAAGAAGAAGAAGAAGAACCTCATTACCTCAAGGAGCGTTCCTCGTACCTTTCATTATCTGGACGCGCTCATCGCTCAGCCTACTATCTCCACTTAAATCTTCCTCCCTGCAGCACTAACATGTATGGTGATTCTTTTACTGTCCAAGCAGCAAAACTTTGGAATAAATTACCAATACCTCTACGAGAATGTCGCACTGTGGGTACTTTTAAAAAACAACTTAAAAGTTATCTACTATCGGTTATTTGAGTGGCACTGAATCATGTTATGTTTTTATATATAGAATGTATATTATATTTAGTAGTATATTCATATTTTTGTGTATATAAGTATGTAGTTAAATGTGTGGTTGTCTTTATGTATGTATATATAAATATCATATTTTCTTAATAGTTCTGTGCGCAGTTTGTCTATCTAACTAGCTACTTTCATACTATCCTGTCACCATGGTCTGCTGGAAGAAATCTCTTTTTAGAGATAAGCTTACCTGTACTATTGCGATCCAAAATGTTAACCATTGTAAATGTTTATTTGTGTACGAACTAATAAATAAATAAAGAAATAAAGAAGAAGAAGAAGAAGAAGAAAAAGAAGACGAAGAAAAACATTTATTGACACACACATACGATTTACAGTACAGTAACAGTGGCACCAGTGTTCGTCAGAAACAAGTGATAGAGATTTTTTCGTTTAATCACTAAAATATAAGTCAGAAACTGATTTTTAGTCTTAAGAAACAATGTGGAAACAATTGAATACAGACCTACACTCTAGCTGTCATCCCGAAAAATTTCAACGATTATTTTTTTATTTTTTGACGACAACAACTGTGTCGAACACGGGTCATAAAGTGTCGAAAACTGTTGTCCCTACCCTATTCATATTTTTGAACTAACATCACAGAAGAGGGATTATCTAACATGCCCGTGATAGAAATATAAAAAATCTTTATTTGGTACAATCACATATACACATTCATAACACAGGAACATCACTTTTGATCACAGGGATGCTCATTTTTACGGACAATTACCTACGTTTCATTTCAATGTGTAGATTTCGCGTGAATTTTAGCTCTGCCCGATGTTAAGCAGAAGCAGAGAGAGCAGAGTCCAGATGCGAGGACAGCTAGTGGAACAAGATTCTGCCTCACTCGTCCTCGCCTTGCCTACCCGCAAGTTTCGCAATAAAGCACTGGCTATCTTATCTCTAGCTGCTGGAACTGAACGCAAATGCTACAAACATGGCGACACATTTAAATAAAGTGGTGGTAGCTAGCCAGGTAGACAAACAACTGGAAATCGAACCCCGGACCTTTGGGTCTGAGACTGGTCCACCACTAGACCACTGAGGCGGTTGAATAACGGTTCCTATCTTATCTTATCTTATCTTAGTAGGGTCTGTTGAAGTTCCTCTCTCGCAGTAGCACTTTGTGCAACCCCATCCTTTCACTCTTCTTCCTCTGCAAAGATAAATTCCATAAGTTTGGCAACGTCTTTAAGAGCAAAGAGATTGAAGTCCTCTGGTTTCGGATAAGCTGGTCCCAGGAGTCCTATTCTTGAATAACGGTTAAAGACAACAATAAATGCTACTGCTAGTACAATTTTGCAGGCTGAAGCAACATACAAGGTGCACAAGCTGCGCCTTCAGTTCATACCCAAGAAACTGCAGCGCATGCACATCTCGCAAGTGTGTGCGGTGCGCTGCCATGACCAGAAGCCGTATATGTTTGCGTCTGCAGCGTGGGATAGTACTTTAAGGGTTAGTTTTTTATTCAATATAGGAGATTGGCATGCTTCATAATCGGTTTGGCAGGATCATTTTACACACCATCATCATCATCATCATCATCACTTGCTCATTTAATAACAACCCTTACTTTCGATACTGAGTTTCCCAATAGTAGTTAATTTTAAATAATCCCTTATCTGATACCCTTATATGTATATAAGGGTAGCAGATAAGGGATTAAAATAATGTATTATTTAGAGTTATGTGGCGCCTAGCAAAGTCTGCTTTTTCAAAGGAAATTCAATAGGTACTTAGATCTTTCAAAGCAAGGTTTTTTGAAATATGAGACATATAGATAGAGTAACAAACAAGCTTACAGTTATCTACTCATTACTATAACAAGTTTAGGGTTGCTATTTTATGAATTTTTATTATCTGACCTTTTTATTATATAATAAAATGCTTGGGTATGTTTAAAAAATATATTAATACATGGAAAGGTTCCTTATTTTGTGCTCTTTTCATAAAATATAATTTCATCACTGTAAGTATGGAACATCTCCTTTAACAACATAGGTGATAGCTTAACATCGGTCGGGTTGCAAAATATATGCCGAGATTGTCCTTGATCCGTTCAAGACAGTAAAGTATCACCCCGTTGATTGGGTACAGACGCCTGCACAAGTGCACATCAACCTATCCAAATCTGTCAAATTTCTTCAATAAATTTTCAGCCATATGCTTAATACATAAAGATCAAAGTCTGTTGAAGAAACAGTTTGTGCTAGTCGTATTTGCAGGCGTGTGTGTACTAGCCCGTAATGTACCAAGTACCAATATGTAAATGAATTTCCGATCATGTATTATGTAAGCCTTCGCCGAGGCAGTTGGAAGGTCAGTTTTAGGTACATACAATATTCATCTGGAGTGAACCTTTCTGAATGGGTGTACCTACTCACATCTATGTAGGTATTTTGTACAGACAGCACTAAATTTTTCGAAGCATATTGAGTCAAATAACTTCTTCACATTTCAGCAAAAATAAGCATCCAAATAAGTGTATAAATAAATGTCAGAGATATGCGTACATAATAAAATATTTAAACTATTTGAGAACTTCTTCCTCTCCATTGATTTCGGTTAAAAATTAATGTAGATAGATAGAATTAAGTTATTTTTTAATGATTTTAGTCGGTACCATCAGGGCTAAAATTTCCTTCATGTATAAAAATCAGACAGTTCTAGAACAAGGGAAAAAAGAAAGATCTTAGTAACTATTACTTAATCTGTGGTAAAATCCTGACCACAGCTAGATCAGAAGTCGCTGACCAATTTAGTACCACGTCATAATAGCTTTGCTAGAAGTCGGCAAGCGCCTGTTAGATTATTTTTATCAAAGTACTTAAGTGTTCAGCAACTTTTGCTGCCGACTGTACCATTAATTGTTTTACACAGCATCGTATCCCATCACGTCACTCACCTAGGAATGTGGGGTTAAATCAAAACTCAGTTATTAATGGGCACCTAGGCCTTCATCTAAGTAAACCAAATGTAGGATTGTTTAGTTTGTTGAATTATGCTCTGCATTGAGTTGAACTTTAAATATTTAGGTTTAGCAATAATTTTAGTAATTAGTACTGACACAGTAATGATTTTAAGAGTGGGCAGCACATACAACTTCTTTAATTTACATGAAAAGTCACTCAGTTCGCTAACTGCAGTTTTGTAGTTTTTGTTTTTAAGTTCTCAAAAATTAAAAAAAAAATTAACCATACGATGGTTACCACTGTTTTTGAACTTGGAAGCACGCCATTCGTGCTTCCAAGTTCAAAAACTTACGTTCTTACACGTTCTTACAGTTTGTTATATAAAAAGTAATGCGTGTTTCAATTGTTTAGCTTGTTTGTTTTGTTTTTAAAAATGAAACATCACAGCACTAATACAAAGAGTATAAAGCCGCAAAGGCTTTATTTTATCCACAAAAAGGTCTCAATACAGCAACGGAAACTTGGAGCTTAATTGTGCACCTATTTCGTCTAAACGTTGGAAATTACACGAACATTCTGAAACATGCCTCTGACTTGCTAGTGGTGGTCGTCACGCCTAATACACCAAAAGTAAAAAGCCTCGCTCGGACCAAATAGGATACTCGGTTTGGCAAAACTAGGTTTTCGTGAGAGTATTTTGTCAACTGAATGAACCTCTTTCTATGTAACTTTACATGGATCTGGAGTACCTTGGTATTGTACTATTATTATTGTTTATAATAAATATAAATGAAAATACATCCGAACGGAGATTTTCCTGAAAACAACATTCCACGAAGCTTGATTAGATTAATAACTAGCAAAGAAAAATATAATGTTTGCATTCATACAATATGTACCAGCTTTAATTGCCAAAAAATAACATTGAATTTCATTGAAATATTACGTGACTACAGAAGTAGGTGGTCTGTATTAAATTGCTGTTAACCCTTTCATAGTCAGAGGGTTGTATATTCCCACCACATTTTGAACTTTATGTGATCGAGATAAGATTGAAAACCAATGAAATATTCAAACGTGTTCTGTCTGTTAAAGGGTTAAAGTCAATGATCAGTAATTGACTCCTATTACTAAAGATTATTAACACTGGAGTCACTTACTCTTGCTAACTAACTAACACAGCTACATTTATACGCTGTAAGTTAATCTCTTAAAACTTCCGGCAAACTATGGAAACAGGATAGTATTAAAGTAGCTATTTAGATAAACACAGATTTTGATAACAACTTAAAGAGTAGCAATGTTACAGACACACCAACTATACTTATGTAGCACGAGTCACTCAACTTGATACTTGCAAGCGCAACTTGAATAAAACAAGCCGTACAACGACCGCGAACAGACACAAAGCTCCTCTGCCGAGATTAAAATATTTCGCTTAGCGGTTAACTGATGAAATTTATTTATTAAACTTACCTTTGGACGTTTTTCGCCGTCACAAAGAACTGCTTCGCCCACTCTGCATATTAGGCACCACATACCAACATTGTTATGATGATTCAGACGTTTTGTACCCATCTGTTTCAAAGAGTTTTTATAGCTTTATTATTTTAGAGAGATCGTTTATTTTTTTTTTGTATTGCTTTCATATAAGTTGGTTAATTAGTTTTTTTTTTCATAAAACTTGGCATAATAAAGATGTAACAGTCATAATGTCATCAATATTTTATTTCACTAGTAAACATAATAATTGTGAAATAATCACAATCTATTAATTTTAATTCACATCATAAACACATTTTTCATGTTTCTTTTCAAATGAAAACGAATATATGTATATTAAAGTATTAAAAGAAAATACAAACCAAGTTTATGAAATCGATATTTTCATACCATTCATATTGATTCTGTAGGAGCCGTAAAATCTATACTTACATATTATCTATAGTATATAATATTATAAAGCTGAAGAGTTTGTTTGTTTGTTTAGTTGAACGTGCTAATCTCAGGAACTACTGGTTCGAATTGAAACATTATTTTTGTGTTGAATAGTCCATTTATGGAGGAAGGTTATAGGCTATATTACATTACGCTATGACTAATAGGAGTGGAGCAGCAATGAAAAATGTTGTGAAAACGGGAAAATATTTACGCGGGTGAAACCGCGGGGCACAGCTAGTAACACTATATTTATAACAAAAAGAGTGGGTATAAAGGTCAACTGCTTTACCACAAAACGATGGCTCAAGTTAGACAATGCTTAAACAGATGCTGTAATTTTTTAGCTAATACTTTAAGACAGAGACACAATATTGTAAACACGTAAGTATTTAGTCATTGTTTTACTTCAAACACTATTTTGTAGTAAGAGGATATAAGTTCTCCTTATTTTCCAGATTTGGGATACGAGGTGCAAGGTCGGTTGCGTTATGACTTTCGAGGGTGTCAATATATGCAGTGACAGCATTGATCTCAACGTAAGTACATATCAAATTTATTATTTCTTCCTGTTACTCATAATTAAATTAATATTTTATATTAAATCATCATCATCAGCTCATTTTATGTCCCCATTGCTGGGGCACGAGCCTTCCCTATGGATGGATAGGGAGAACGGGCCATGAACCACCACGCGGGCCCAGTGCGGATTGGTGGTTGTTAACGACTGCTAATGCGGCCGGGACCAACAGCTTAACGTGTCTTCCGAAGCACGGAGGAGCTCGAGATGATAAATTTTTGGTCACCCATCCGATGACCGGCCTTTACGAAAGTTGCTTAACCTCAGCACTCGCAGACCGGGCGCGTTAACCACTGCGCCATCGAGCTCCTATATTAAATGTTTGAGATATATTTGTGCATAAGCAGACATCAGGGAAACTTGAAGGTTATAAGCAATAAGAAACTGTGATCGCCGTTCCTGAACACAATATCCACAGAAACACAAAAAAAGTATGTTTTTTTGTACTTTTTAATAGATAGATAAATAGATACAAATTATTTAAGTATAAGCCAAAATTATTAATACAATGTTAGTTTTAGATACTAAGTTAAATAACTAAATGAAAAAGTAACAATTTACAATCAATGTGTGTTATCACAAAAAGGCAATGAAAAATAATAAAATTGTTAAACACACATATAGGTACTTACATAATTAATTTTACTTTTATCATAACTTAATGACTCCGCACACTAGGCGACACGCGACTGCGACAGCTCGGCGACTAGACGCGACGACAGGCTGCGGCCGACAATTTTCATATATTTTGTTCAAAGCTCCGTACACTTGGCGTCAGTCGCAGAGTCGCGACGACAAGCTAGGGGAGTCGCGAAACTGACGCTCATAACTGTCGCACGACTGTCGTGTGTGCGCGTGCACAACGCGACTAGACGCGCCGACTAGACGCAGCGACCAGTCGTCCAGTGTGCGGAGCCATTTAAATTTAAATAAATAATAAAGAAGTTGTTAAACACACGAAAGCGACAAAATCTAACTGAATCAAGAGCGATCATTTACTTGATTTTATTAACCCTCTTAGTTACGTAAACCTTCATGCAATTAAGAAGTGTGAACCGAACGACCTCCTTCACACGCCAGTGTTTTGGCACAAAATAAGGAGACTGCAGATGGTAAGCTTTAAAGCTTCATACAAATGCGGTCGAGCAACGCACACTTAGCCTGCGCTCGGTCAAAAAATTCAAAATTCAAAATCATTTATTCAGTTTAGGCTACAAATAGCTTTTATGAACGTCATTATGCTATAGGTTCGTAAGTCTACTCTGGGCGGGAGAACTTGTACTGAGAAGAACCGGCAAGAAACTCAGCAAGTGTCAAGCTCTTTTTTCCCCTACAGCTTAAAATATATTGGAAAATACCCTATCGTAAAAGGACACTTTCCATCACAAATAATCACACAAAAAATAAAGGACAATCACAACACCCAAAAATACAACAAAATAAAAAAAATATCTAAGTTTGCAAAAATCACATCAGGTACCAATTTCAATTTTCACAATGTCATACAGTACTAATATAAGTCAAAAATTGTCTAAGAAAAACAAAGTTAAAGTATACAAGTATAATAATAATAAAAATAAGATAAGTGAGCAAGAGCAGACCAGCCTGCACAGGCAGCACCCATTCACGAGTATGACATTATGATCTGTGTGCGTTGCTGGAGCGCGGTATATAATAAGCTTACCTTCTGGGTCTCCTTATTTTGTAGTTCTGGCATCGGAACTCAGTTATCTCCACGAGCCCGTAATAAATGGCTGACCTAATAGCATTCATTGGCCTATTTAGCACCCACGTCTCGGGCAGGTGTAAAAGGCAGCTCTCCGAACGAATGGCCTCCATTTGTTTCTACGAGTTAAAGTAAAGATTCAGATGAACCTTTTTGGGAAGTGTGACGTGAAAGGCACAGATAAAGAATACGAATAAACAACAACACCATTTAGAACTTTTTTTTGGGGGCGGAATAAATTATTCTTGTACGTGTTTGGAATAATTTTAGCCGCGCTTGTGGTTAGACTGCTGGTTTTAGATCCAGATATCCCGGCTTCTGTTCCCAGCGGGGATTTCATCTTATTGTACTTGGTTACTCGATTGTGTGTGGGGTGTGTAGAACACACAAATTGTGCATTGCTAAACGGTATTAGCTAACATCTTTTTTATAACGAGTACAACAAACTTATAGAAGTTTCTTGCGGATGCGAACAGCGAGACAATTGCTGTTTACAAGGAAAAACATGACAAATAATCATCGTCAGCTCATTTTATGTCCCCACTGCTGGGGCACGAGCCTTCCCTATGGATGGATAGGGAGAACGGGCCATAAACCACCACGCGGGCCCAGTGCGGATTGGTGGTTGTTAACGACTACATGCTAATGCAGCCGGGACCAAAGGCTTTACGTGCCTTCCGAAGCACGGAGGAGCTCGAGATGATAAATTTTTGGTCACTCATCTGATGACCGGCCTTTGCGAAAGTTGCTTAACCTCAGCACTCGCAGACCGGGCGCGTTACCACTGCGCCATCGAGCTCTTCACAATTCACAAATAATAGGGTTATTGTTATGGCACATTGTTCGTAAGGCACATCCTATACTTATACCTATACTCATGTGTCATGTTTCTCATCTCCCACACGTGGTATGTTTTAAGTTAAGTGCTTATGCTACTGACTTTGGAGTCAGAGCAATATATGCGATGTTATAAAAAAATGGCGGCAGACATGCCTATGTCTGCCGCCATTTTTTTTTACAACACAAGGGTGGTCACCATTGCCATTCAAACAGATTCTGGGCAGACTCATATCACCGTGGACCGGACAAACGTTTACCACATAAGCATCGTGTCATAATTTCATCTCGTATTAAAGGCTGTGTGGAACGGCTGACAAATTCGTTGCAGCGACAAAGCACTCAACAGTTTTTGTGAGTGCGCCAACACCATAATTCGTGAAGTTGGCAGAAAATGTGTACGTTTGCATTTTTTACGTGAGTGTACATTCGCCCAAACCGCGAGGTGTTCTCGCGTATTGTTTGGAAGCTCGGCGAGTACAGCTTGTTCCCACCGTTGTACCCAACTACGTGTCGGCAAACTAAAAATAAGGCTCCCATTTAATTAAAAACTCAGCCTTTGTCCCCGGGACTTGGCAGTTTCTACGGCTTATACCTAGCGCCGTCTCTCGTTATGAAGTTTGATACTCCATAGTTCGCTGTTCGCCTTTGAGGAGTATTACTTTTCTAGCGCTTCGTTGTTTTTAGTTTGTGAACCGTTTAGACTTCGGATGTTGGAAGTTCACGTGGTTGTTGAGGTAGCTAATAAATTTTTTATGAAGAAATAATACGGGAGCGACGGCTTAAACGTTTATGTCTGTCTACTTATAGAAAAATACTGTTTAAATACGTGTTTATATAGTTCATTTTAATGTCTATTTCATATTTTACATAAATCACAAGCCGAGGTCTTAGCCTTTAGAGGCGCCTTCGGAAAGTTCCACTCTCGAGTCAGATCCGAACACCTTGGGGAAGAACCGCCTATGTGGTCTAGTAGTTAATACCATCGGTCTCAGAACCGAGGGCCCGAGTTTTATTCCCAGCGATGGTTGTACTTCTTTTTCTGCCTGGCTAGCTACCACCATCTTATCGTAAATCATCATCAGCTCATTTTATATCCCCACTGCTAGGGCACGAGCCTTTCATATGGATGGATAGGGAGAACGGGCCATAAACCACCACGCGGGCCCAGTGCGGATTGGTGGTTGTTAACGACTGCTAATGCAGCCGGGACCAACGTCTTTACGTGCCTTCCGAAGCACGGAGGAGCTCGAGATGATAAATTTTTGGTCACCCATCCGATGACCGACCTTTGCGAAAGTTGCTTAACCTCAGCACTCGCAGACCGGGCGCGTTAACCACTGCGCCATCGAGCTCCTCGTAAATACGTCACCATAACATCTATGTTAGTAGCATTGTTGTGTTCCGGCAGCTTTAGAGATAAAATAGCCAGTGCGCTTCAGTAGCTAAGAATTCTGGGTGAAGTGCGCTTTCACCTTCAGCTTTATGATCACTTAACATCAGGAGAGATTAAGGCCAAGTCCTTAGGTACCCGAAAGGAATTAAAGAAGAACGAACTATTCACCCGTTCACAGAGAGATCACTGCATCACTGGTAGTTGGCAGCCGACCGAAGGCCTCTGCGTCTGGGACCTGGCTGCAAGGAAGAAGCTTTCTATTATTAGGGCGCAGAATCGAAGACCTGACGTCGATGGGGAGTACATTTATGCTTGCCGCTACTGGAAGTCCGCACAGGTATCAAATAAGAATCTATACTAATATTATAAAGCTGAAGAGTTTGTTTGTTTGTTTGGTTGAACGCGCTAATCTCAGGGAGTACTGGTTCGAATTGAAAAATTATTTTTGTGTTGAATAGTCCATTTATTGAGGAAAATTATAGGCTATATTACATCAGCTATGACTAATAGGAGTGGAGCTTAACGCGGTTGAAACCGCGGGGCACAGGTAGTTACTTATATAAACTTTTACAAATGTGAGGATATGGCCGCTGTGTTCTATCTAGATATGTTTAAATCACCGGTGTTTCAGCGCAGGATACAAATAGTTGGCTTGTACCTCGCGCTGGCGGTACAACGGTATAACTTTGGCATACCAATAACTATATTATAAACACGCCAATATTGTTTGTTGAATGTTCAAAGCAATTAGTGAAGTTACGATTCATGTTACGTTACAGGAATTCGTCGTAACGTTTTGACAAAGCTTTAAATTAAATCAAAACACCTCCGCTCCGCAGCAAAACTTTCTATTATCTATGATAATATAGCGGCAGAAAACCGACCGACGGCGACGACGCCATTCCAGAGAGCGTGGCTGTCATGGACAGACTCCCAACTCCAGCAGTGTGTTTTCCTTCAATCCCCTTTAAGAACAAAGTACTAACATTGCCGAAGTTTCTGGATTCAAACGCTAGATGCCGCTAGATGCGGTCATATCGAAATATCTTTGCGAACTTGAACGATCTTAACTTAGCCGAATTGAACGAGGTACCTACCTCCACAGTTGAGAGGGCTGTTTGATCTAAAATGACAAACTCTGGATTCGTTGATTGGCTCAAGAGTTTGTTTATACTTCTTCGTAAGTTGAAAGTTAAGCGGGTAGAAATTGGGTGGGAGACATGAGCGGATGATAAGATGGTTTCGTTGCTATGCCTTTGCAGGGCGTCACATGTTATACTTTATTTATTAGTCGACCATGAAATTGCTTTACATCTTAAGGGCGCGGGTCCCATTCAAAGCTTTTAACTAGTAGCTATGTACCTAGAAGCTTTTTATTTTATTTGACGACCTCCGTAGCCAAGTGGCTTGAACGCCGGACTTTGGGCGGCACTAACTCTGAGGTCCCGGGTTCCATTCCTTGCCGGGTCAATGTCGAAAAGGATATTTTTGATATTGTGTCAGGTCTGGGTGGTTGGTGGTACCGTCGTTGTTTCTGATTTCCATAAAACGAGTGCTATAGCTACTTACCTTGAGATCAGAACAATGTAAGTACCTATGTAATGTTGTTATCTAATATTTTGAAAATCAAAAAGAGAAACTGCAATAAGATTACAAGGTTAGATAAAAACGGCAATACATATATATCTGAGCTGGAAGCTAATGATGTAGCCCGAAAACTAATAAACTACATATTATATTGCCATTTTTATCTGACTTGCGGATCTGCCTGATCGAATAGCAGTTTAGCTCTTATTAAACTACAAAATAGCTCCTAGCTATCTACTACATAATAACTCTCATTGGGACCACGACCTACATGTGAATTCATGATTATAAGAAGGTCTATTTTTGCTTACAAGACCAAGTGACAGAATGATACGTCGTAATCACCAAAACTTTGTTGTTATGGAAGTTTTTGTCAAAAGTGGTAAAACAATTTCATGATCGAATATAATATACCTACCATCTTAATGTAATCGTTATGTTGAAAATCGGTTAGATTTTTTCTTATATTTGTAAGGGAATAAGTTTTTGTGTGAAAATTAAAGTCTGTTTCTTTTGCAGTTTAACCGTAAAGGCAAGTATGCCATCATCGGTGGTAGTGGCACGAAATGCGTTGAAGTTATAAATCTTCATAACAGGTAAGTTTTAAAGTTATTATGACATTTTCCTTCAGGAATGTTCTTCAGAACATTGTGCAAATATTGTACTAGCATATTGGTAATTTGCAAAAATGGTTAATTCCGTCGAGTGTGTGTAGCTTCGCAAAAGATCATTATCTTATTTTATTTTATTTATTCATATGTATGGGCACAATAACGAGCATCAGACAGAAAATAAAAAAAAAATTCACAGATTTTGCAGTCCCCGCAAGAATCGGAGCATTGAAAATAAATACAAAAATTTACGAAAAAAAACCATTTTATTTTAAATAACACAATTCTAACTTGAATGCACTTCTCGCCTGCATCCGCATCTTTTAACACCATTACCATGACGATCGGTCAATAATCAAAGAAGCTACATCACTTTTTATATACGGAAACACCCATTTTCTACAATACCAAATCTAAAGGGACCACCTACAGGTCACAATTATTAACCGATTTTCAAAATTTTTTCGCCATTTTGTATCTAAACTAATACCCTAGGACCCTTTTTTAAATTTTTTCTTAAGTCAGTTTTTTTTTGAAATATTTACAATTTAGTACACAAACCTCCAAAAAAACCCGATTTTTTTTACATTTCTCGAAATTCCAAAAAAGTTTCCAGCCGATTTTCAAAATTCAAACGCTCACACGTGTCTCGATGAATTCCTCAACTCTTGGTACTATTTCCATTTCGATTCTCTCAAAATTCTCGGAGCTGTGGCCAAAAATACGTCTCAGGCGATTTGCATCTCAACTATTTTCAATGGTAAAAAGCGCCCAATTGTGCACAACATTTACCGAAATGGTTGACAATGATAAGAAAAAAAAGAAAGAATTAAAAAATTATATAAAATAAACTAAATTAATGCTATAAATGTGCGCGAAATGTGGTTTGCGTAAAAAAATACGAGACTATTCGGATCGCCTAAGTCATTTCAATATGGATTCTCTGGAGAGACGTAGATGGATGAGTGACTTGTGCACACTTTATCGGATTGACAATGGATCATGTGATGGTGCATTACTAGCGTTGTTGTCATTTAAGGTGCAAACTCGGTATGTGCGTAACAATCAGTTGTTTAGCATATCCTTGCATACCGTTGTCTAAAAACACGGTATCTAAAAACAATCCCCTGAATAGAATGTTTACTTACTTAAATTAAATTTGCACTGTCTGTGATATTTTCAATTGTAGTGACCTTTATTTCAAGAGATCACTCATGACATGCCACTTATGAAATAATAGGTAGACTTTTATTATTTTTTATTAGAATTGTACCTAACTTTTAATTTAATTTTAATTTAATTTTAATACTTTTTAATGGGTATAATTTAGACGCTTTTTAGACCCTAAGTACCAAATAAATTAAATGACTGTAAAAATATTATTTTTGCCTCCCAAAATGGATAAATGCTCACCAAATTTTTAGACTATTATTCAAATGATTGAGGATACTAGCTTCCCTACTCCTGTAGGTCACGTGATAGGTTAGAAATTTAAGAGAATCGCGAAGCGCAGCGTTGCAATTGTTTTGAATTTCGAGGTTATTTTTTTTATTAGACAACAGAAAACAAAAATTACCAAATTGAAACTCGAGGCATAGAATATTGGTGTTATCTATTTGGTGACAAAATAACGTATTTGGTCTGAAATGCAGTTAAAAGGTATTCATATATTTTTATTGCATCTAATAAAAATATAAATTGTATCCTTTTTATAATATTTTAGGAAACACAATTTGGTGAGTATTTATCCGTTTTGGTAAGCGTTTCGAATTTTATTGGTAGTAGAATTGATACATTATTGGTAGGCGTTTAACACAATCCCTTTTTAATTTTAACACTTTTTAATTTTAATTCCTTTTTTGTCTACCATTTTGGTAAATGTTGTGCGCAATTCAGATTGGGCACAAGCATGTACTTTAATTTTTTTGTCAATGTTATTATTGTAAGTTTTCTGTTTGATGTTATTTATTTATGTCCGTTATTTTGCCTATGTATAAATAAAAAAATAAATAATAAAATAAAATAAAAATGACTATCTGCTTTTTATAATAACATGGTGGTTGCCAGGCGGACATAATACAAGCTCCATTACCGCCAAATTTACCTCGCAGCTGGGATTCGAACCCAGGACTTCTGGGCCCGTGACTGGTGGTTAAAACGTTTTGACCACCAGTCGCACGCCAGTTTTAACTAACCATTAAATGGTAAGTTGTGTATACATGTAAATCATTATTAAAATTAAAATGACTTACATAACTTTGTCTTTGCAAAAGTTGGAAACTGCTTTGAACTCGTTAACTTTATAATAATCCTGTCTTTTATTTTGGTGGAAGCTTGTTTTGAAATTGTAGTCCATTGCTCGTGTTTCTCATTATGTACTCATTATGTAGGGCAGGTTCCTTTTATGACATAGGTAAGGGATATAATATACTAGATATATGTAGTTCAGGAATTCTCTCGGGGTCGCAGAATACGGGTGTTTACGCGGACGGGACGATATCGTATGCGACCGCTATTTTAAATCTTTATATATATAAATCTTTTATGCGTGTGTATGAAATTGGACTCTTTCTAAACGGCTTGACCGATTTGGATGAATTTTGTGTGTGTGCTTAAGTGGACTCGAGAATGGTTTAGATTTACAATTGGATCCGGTAGGTGGCGCTGCTATAGGAGTCCATCATGGGATACGGGTGTTCTTAAGCGGACGAATGATTTGTTTGTTTTGTTGTCATGGATACTATCAAAGCGGCACGAAATCCGCCGGTCAGCTAGTATAATATATATTTATATATAAAGAGCTATATTGTTTTAGTGACGTGACAAAAAAAAAACGCAACTCGCATTTGGCAAACAAAAAAACAAATAAAAGTAATGATCATTTGTTATACTTTTTAATGAAGTCACTGTCACCGTCGTATAGTGCGATGCGTACCACGCTCATGGTATTAAGTAGTGCCAGTGAAAAAATCGCCATTCTGTATTTAATTATACTTTACCAGGTATATAACATGCTCCTACCCTGCGGTGGGCACCGTTCTCGCGGTCGCCAGCTTCGAGGAGCGTATCGCGTTCGGCGGCACCGCACCAGTCTTTAACATCGTGACCTTCCACGACCCCAAGCACGAGCACTACGCAGGTCCAGAGACGGAAGATTACGACTACACCAAGTCCGTGACACTGTTCAATGATAACGACTCTGATAGCTTGTACTCCAATGATGAAGTGGAACAAGGGAAGGACACCAGCTGCTTCTCGACTGCTAATGGAGAGATGTGAAGAGTTTTGATAAATGGTTATAGGTGGTAGGTATTGTAACTGTATTTGTATTTCCCCCGATCCGATTCGAACCCCTCGGAGAATCTAATAACCCTACTAGAAAACCTCCGAAAGTGCTTCGTTGCCCGCGGCTTGAGGAACCCTTTAAGTTTCTCGCTGCCTCCAAAAAAGCCCGGTGAAGCTGAAAATGCTGTCTGAGGCAAACAGCAAACATTCTTTCAAAAAAAAAGAAAAGGTATTTGTATTTTCGTTATTTTGAGCTAAAATAATAATTTACTTTTGCGCCATATTATGTAGATAATACTTAGCTTGCTTGACCTTATACGTCTATTGCTAACGATTTATGGCATTAATTTGTCTGAAAGATAAATTAATCAGACAATTAATTTGTCTTAAAAACAAATTAACAAGACCTCATTGAGGAAACCGACTCATGAGCAACTGTATGCCACCTCACCTGTCATACTGAAGCCGTAAGGAGTTTTGATAGTCGTTGTTGTTTAATAAATGTATTGTTTATGGATTTCTTTGTTTTTAATTAAATAAAGACTCCTTTCTAAACTAACTAAAAGGGAAGCTAAAATTAAGAGTTATTCTAGTTCAGCACATGTAAATACTCGTAGGGACTTCTTGGCGGGAAAGTGAAGAGTCATGTCTGCGGTTTTGTTTTATTTTCTACGATTTGTGTTATGTCGAATATTAATGTGAAATAATGGTGGATTATTGACCGTTAAGTGTTCGTGAGTGTGCATGAGTGTTGGCAAATGAAACAAAACAACGTGCAACGTCACTTTTCAAATTCTCTCAAGAAGTCCGCCCATTGATTGAGGACATATTAAAGCCCGAGATACTCGAGGGGTTGGGGGGTTTATCATTTGTCACTTCTCATTTCTATTATCATTCATCATCATCATACAGGAAAGAAATATTGTTTATTTATGAATTACTTGTAAGAAAAATTACTTTGACACTGGCTAAATGTGCTAATCACACAAAAAAAAACTAAAAAAAAACTAGCAATACTTAACCTACCTAATAGACTTTTACGTCTATTGCAGACCAGATTATTGTCGTTATTTAATAAAATATTGTTTTTGAGCTTTGAGCAAATACTTATTTTATTGCAAACTACTTAGTTCAGCATATTATGTAGATAATACTTGGCCTACATGTGTACGTTTATTACACAAACGATTTATGGCATATTGTCTGAAAGACATCGTTAAAGAAGCCGATGCCAGATTGACATAGTCTACCAAAGGCCTAACAAGATATAAATATAATTAAGCGTTATTGTTTAAATTCAAAACACTTAATAGCTATAGATCTACCATGTTCTCTTAATCCGACCCAAAGCTTTGCGAACAAGCCCAAATGTCGATATCTCCAACGCAAAAAGTCAATTTCGAAATTCATGACCGCGCAAAAGGGTCATTAAGATGTAAAGTTTACCTATTTCGGTATGTCATCACTAACTATGCTATCGTGACTCTGTCCAACCCGCCGAAATTAATCAAACACTATCTACTTTTACTTTATAAGCCAATGGAGCCTTATTCAATGTCGACAAATACGTCATTAGCATCCAATCTTAATATTTTTACAGATATTAAAGATCAGTAAAAAATGAGGCAAGCTATATTTGTAATTATGGTTATATAGTATTATTTTACGCAAATTTTGTAGTGTACTTGACCCGGCATGTCATGTGGTGCGGATTGGTATCCCGCTTGTGGAAAAATTTACAACACAATATATTACTTTTACTACTTACTATTATATTACTATATATTACTACTTACTTACTTATATATACTACTTACTTTATATCTTATCGCTTGTGGAAAAATTTACAACACAATATATTACTTTTACTACTTACTATTATATTACTATATATTACTACTTACTTACTTATATATACTACTTACTTTATATCTTACTAAAGGACTAATAGCAAAAATATCTGACGTGCCTAAGTAATTTCAATCTTCGCCAGCGACTAAGCAAGATTGATTAGTTTGTGCACAGAACAGATGTATGGCTGTATTTCAGCGCTCCAGAGACAAATTGCGAGAGCTAATGCTCGACCATACCTACATCGATCCAAAAGCTTTTACTCCAGACATAATTGACATACAAATCGTGATGACATTCCAAATTACATTCGCACGCAAACAGCCCATCACGCTCCAAATAATCCGTTTCAATTCCGTTGACGAGAAATACTTGTCCATTTTTAACAAGGGTGTTACCACAGACGCATTGTTGTTCCCGCCATTATAACTTTCGAAGCTTGTTACAGCCAAATTGGACCGCTGCAATAACAATAAAGACCTTTCTGCTACAAAATCGTGTTGAAATTGAAGACCTGAAAGAGCAGAAAACAATTGTACAAGTTTCGGGGGCCTAAAAAAAGTTGGTGCGCCACATTGAAAAATTAGAGTTGGTATTGCGAATTCAGTTGGGGCTACAATGGCGGACAAGTTGCAATAGAATTTAAATAAAGAACGCGCTGCCTGACAGCGTGAACGGTGCGCGCGGGCGTCGCGAACTTTCAACTTTTGCCCGCTCGTGTTGCGAGCGTTCCTCCCCCCTTCACCCCTACCACGGGTCGGGTTGGGTGGCTTTCCGTACTTGGAGCGAATATTTACAGCGCAACCTAAATATAGCGTGCCGCCCGCTCAGCTGGCACGAACGAGGGGCACGGTAAATACGTCCCCTCACCCCACGGCTCGTGGCCATTCGAGCACCGGCTGCGAAGGTGAGCGGACGTGTTCGAGACGAGGCCGCCCTGTGACCATGACCCCTAAGCCGGGGGTGTACGATCGCTATAAAGCTCCGCTCAAGGCCACGCCATTAATTTCGCCATGCAACGGTTCCGTAAGCGGATGCAAACTAGCTCACCCCCGGCAATGTAGCTGGCATTTTCTTTAATGATGATTGCAAAACTAATTAGTCAGGCGGTGAATAGAAGTAGATTTATAGACACAGCCTCTTTAGTTAGTTACGTTGGGGTTGGGAAAGATATGTATAGATATTCTGATTACGTTTTTATTGAATAGAATTGAAATGTTGATTTTCTCCTAGAAACAAAAAATCTCATTGTGTCTATTGTAGAGCTGTTTTATAAACGCGGAAAGCGTGAAGTCTTACAAGTTTTAATATTTAAACTTATAAAGAAATTATAGCAACTTGTCAGTTAGGCCATTTAGAAGCTTTGTGCATGCCATACTCTGTCTAAGAGCTTCAATCAATTATGTACAGAGTGATAGAAGTTCTAAAAAGGTTTATCAGAAAGTATTGAAAATGTAATTAATTGAGCATTGAAATTATGCTTTTGTAGATATTGTAACTTTACATTTGAGATATAAAGAAATATAGGAGTATTCCATTATTAGTCTGAGCTACGTAATTTACGTTATCCCAGACAACGCGACAAACGCGACCTGAGATAAGCTTCATAACAACCGGTTAGATGAAAATAACCGAAATATATAGCGGCTCGGTTAAATATTAACAATTTCATTTAATTCTACCCTTGCCGCATTAATTAATTAATTTTAAATTAAGAGCCGTAAAATTGTTGCGGTAACAGGACAACAGGACAGGATCTCTTGTTTTTAGAATGGCAAACGTTTGACATAATTCTTTGTTCGGCCTTTGTTTTTTACAATTTATTATTTTTGAACAGCGCCATCTTTTAAACGTTGATCGCAACTCTCAACGGTTTGAACACTAAAGTTGTTTGATTAATCGGTTCTTTGTCCTGCTTTAATAATTATATGCAATTGTTTTATATTAAACAGAGAAATTTTTTTTTTTAACATTTGTGTTTTTGAAATTTGTTCGCAACAAAATTTGCGTTAAAAATTATTTGAACATTTTTAAACAGGGAAGTTAAAACTAAGAGTAATTTATATCGACTTTCTATACTACCACCGCTTTTCAAGTCTTCCAATTTTTATAAACCAAGTGACAGACACATTTATGTCTCGGCAGTTTAGATGACATAGCTACTGCATTGAATAAAAGTCGTGGGTTCAAGTGCTACTAATACCAACCTCAGGTGTCGTTTTATTTCAAGTCCTATTTTCAATTTCAATTACAATTTTCTTATATAGCTTGATTCCGGGACAGAAAAAAATGTCAATATTATATATACATAGTTAATATTTACTATCAAACACAATCTTACAAATACAAAAACGTGTGTGACGAAGTAAGTAATTATCTAACTTTTATCGATGGGTAACTGTGACACAGTCCTCGACTATTATATTGACTTTAAGAATGTTCCTCGAAACATTTAAAGCACCAAATTAAGATTCACTTAAGTTATTTACTATTACTTAACGCCTCGATGGCCGAGTGACAAAGCGCTTGGCCTGACACCCGAAGGTCCCGGGTTCAATTCCCAGGTCGGGTAAAGCGTAATTCGGATTTTTCAATGCATAGCCCGGGTTTGTCACTAACCCGCATTTGGCAGGCGTGGTGATTAAGCCATTACCTATCGATTGTAGTGATGACTTGATTTCAATGATGGAGGCCGTTGCCCAGCAGTGGGAGAGTATATATCTAGGCTATTTACTTTTACTTTATTATCTCTTCTGTCTGCAAATATCCTGAGTTATTACAGATATTTTCTATTCTATTTTAAACTAAGAGGGTGCAGCGCGGACGCAAAACTGCGAGTTTCAAGTTTCTTTATGATAGCGAGCGAACGGCGCGTGGCAGCGGTGTGACAACGGCGCACGATTACGAATACACACACACTAATATCTGTACAGAGTAGGCTGGTGATTTAATCAGAGCAATGTTTACTTTCGTAAAATCATAGGCGTTTGTGTAAAAAATAATAAAAGTCTTAATATTTTCATATTTATATTTTTTAATTGAAAAATAAGACAACAGTGGCCTGCGGAATATCAATACAAACATTTTGATGTCGGATCATTGTATCATTTGTGCTATATTTACAAAGTTTCTGAAGGAATAAGTTTTTAGATATCATTACTTTTACGTATTGTTTATGCAGTTTCTGGGTAATTGTTTCAAATTTCAATACAACCATGGCCTTGTGAAAGGTTCAAGCTAACCTACACTAGTCCTTTTAATATATATGACCTATTCAGCGCCTAGCACCAGTGACTTAAAAACACGTAAATTTTCGAAATTCCGCGCGGCACCCCCTTACTCATGAGTAACTCGAACTGATCAATATTTAAGTATTACAATACGAAGGTCGTATAGCTTGAATAATCCAGTGGATTGTTACTTCAAATAGATAACCTTGACTTATTCGTTATTTGGTCTCACTAGTCACGTAGACAATTTAATCTAAATCCTATATATAATTGACGTATGTTTTTGTTGACCTTCCTGCCTAAAATTGTTTTCGACTAATACATAATAAACGAGGAGCTCGATGGCGCAGTGGTTAACGCGCTCGGTCTGCGAGTGCTAAGGTTAAGCATTTTTCGCAAAGGACGGTCATCGGATGGGTGACCAAAAATGTATCATCTTGAGCTCTTCCGTGCTTCGGAAGACACGTAAAGCCGTAGCAGTCGCTAACAACCAACAATGCGCACTGGGCTCGCGTGGTGGTTTATGGTCCGTTCTCCCTATCCATCCATAGGGAATGCTCGTACCCCAGCAGTGGGGACATAAAATGAGCTGATGATGATGATGATGATAATAAACGCCTCGGTGGTCTAGTGGTAAAGCGCTCAGCCTAATACCCGACGGTCTCGGGTTCGATCCTAGGTCGAGCAATATGTTTCGGATTTTTCGATGCTTAAGCCCGGGTTTTTGTAATCACCAACCCACATTTAGCAAGCGTGGAGATTAAAGCCAATAACCATCAATTATAGTGATGACCTCCGTGCTTCGGAAGGCACGTTAAGCCGTTGGTCCCGGCTGCATTAGCAGTCGTTAACAACCACCAATCCGCACTGGGCCCGCGTGGTGGTTTATGGCCCGTTCTCCCTATCCATCCATAGGGAAGGCTCGTGCCCCAGCAGTGGGGACATAAATGAGCTGATGATGATGATGATGATGATAGTGATGACATGATTTCTATGATGGAGGCCTTTGCCCAACAGTGGGACAGTATATAGGCTATGTACTTAGTTACATAATAAACGAAAAATTTGTTGTTGTTTTTGTAACTTATAAGCACTTGAAGTTTATCGGACCTGACCTTAAGTAGGTATATAAGGTAAGTCTTGAGATAACATTAAAAGAGGCATTTATTGTAGCCAATTACATCAGTTTGTTATATATGGTTTATTCATCTTAAGAAGCCGAAGGTAGTTTAATATCACTACAGAACATGAATAAACTATTTTCATAAAGGCTTGACATCTTATATGTTCGCAACATTCGTATTAACGTTGATGTAGTAAGCTTTCGTAGCGTCTACGGTGCCGACTCAGTGCTACGAGAGTACCCATTTCGTAGCGATGTGTAGCGTCGTTTTCCCGTATTGTAGACGCTCGATTTCGTAAATGTATTCGCAACAGGATAATATACCGTATTGGTATTATAGAAACATTGCAAAGAGATCTTATATTGAATAACCAGATGTCTGTGTTCTTTGGTACAATATAAAGTTAGTCAATGTTTTTTCTTTGTTTGTTAAATGACACAAGTGGTTTACTGATATTACTTATGTTAAGAAAATTAAGCTTTTCCTTATCATCTTCATCTTACATTATCTTATCTTATCTTATCTTAGTGGGGCCTGCTGAGGTTTCCCTCTTGCAGTAACACTTCGACCCATCGGGATCTTTTGTGCAACCCCGTCCTTTCACTCTTCTTCCACTGTAAAGATAGATGTCATAAGTTTGGCCACGTCCTTAAGAACAAGAGCCTGTAGTCCTCTGGTTTCGGATAAGCCGACCCCAGGAGTCCCATTCTTTTCCTAGCCAGAGAGTCACAGTCACACAGTAGGTGCTGCATTGACTCCGTTTCCTCTCCACATGCCCTACATAAGCTGTTTGTTGATAGATCGTACATTAACTTCATCTCAGTCAAAAGTCGTCCAGCTGGAGAAAGTACTTTTTTGTCTTTCCACTCAAGGATTTCCATAATGACTGGTTTTGTGCTGCTCGCATTCAGCGGCTACCCGTACCCTTCACCAGATTGTCGGTTACCTTGTTGGAGGCCTGCCCACACTGCGTTTTATGTTTTTTCATTTTTTTTCGTCTAATCAATCTAGACTCATTAAACGATACTTATGCGTAATTTAAAACTAGTCAAAAATTAAACGGAGTAAGTTATGAATAATAAAATACTCAAGAATTTTTTTAAATCAATTCCTTACACAAATTTTATTTATAAAGCGATGTTAGCGCTTAAATTACCCACCACTGGGAGGGGAGCGCGGGTAAGGGGGCTTTCTACACTAATACTTTATTACAATCTATTTGTAAAGAGGAAGCTTTCCGAGTAGTACTTTAAAAGGAAAATGCAAACGGGGATAAATGTGTAGGTAGTTCTTTACTTCCCTGTAGTTACTATTTATCACAAAGTAAAAGCTTTGAAACTGTACTATATGTAAAGATAGAAAAGGGACTGTACTTTTTAATGGGTAAGATAATAGGTCATTTATGTACTTTATAAAAGCACATTATAATTCAATGGCAGTAATAATCGTACATCTGTGATCATATTATCACATGCAGCAATTAAATATCGGAAACTTGAAGGCAAAAAGAATATAGTGATATTCTTGTTAATAATTACTTTGTTATGTAAAAGAACATGATGGCTTAAAAAGTTCTTAGGCTTTTATCCTCTAGTATAATTAGATAACCTTCTATTTGTACCACTATGTACGTTTTATATATGAAAGAAGTATAATACGTGAAAAGTAATGTAAAGAGTGGTAATGTAATTCGTCCAAATTAGGTTTATTGTCTTTGGATGTCATTACATAAACGTAACGTAAACACATAGAAGTTTAAAATGTAAGAGACTCTTTGAAAATAGACAAAGAGTTGAAAAAAATTATTCCACGAGCGGGATTCGAATTCATAATTTGTTCGTAACAATATTTGCGTAAAATTATATGTAAATAATCATCAGAGACTCTCCCTGGCAATACAACGTGGTAACGATGCCGGTATCATTGGAACTTTTGAGCCGGTAGTGGCCCGTGGTGGTCTTTTAGATTAAGGTTTTAGATTAATATATTTAATTATATAATTACATGTTTTATTGAAATTTCGGTTTCGTAATAATGTATAAAATTATTTTAATGTAATTTAATTATCTTTATTTATTGTAATAGTATACATAATCCTTTTATTGGCATAGTGGATTAATTGAGACACTTAACTTTCGAGTAGTGAAAAAGAACACATTTCATACAAAATATATTATATATAATTCCACAAAAAAACTCTACCAAGTATAAGGTTAACTCAATAAAATAATAAAGTTTGAAATATAACTGAAAACTTATTGCTTCAGTGCATTTCACTGTCTTCCTGCCCTGATCCCAACATATTTCCGGGTCAGCATAGAATCCTTTAATCTTTTCCTCCTCCATTCCTGGTCAGCCGTTATCTCATCAATTCCTTTTATTTTAACCCTTAGCGGGGACACCTTAGACCTTCATTCTTCACCTAATCCCACTACTGAGCAACTGGCTATCTTATCTCTAACTGTCAGAACACACCAATGCTTCTAACATTGTAGTTATAGGAAAAATCTGTCGTCTCATTCATATAATTACCTACATACACAGTTCGTCAATCTTTTCTTTACCTTCATCCATCATCATCACATTTATTATACGTTATGGGGAACTATAACTAACTAACAAAAAGACAGTATCTGTGATAAATAGCTTTGTGGAAGTTGATTTTTGCAGCCATTAATGTTTCTAATGCGACTTAACGACCACCATTACGGTGAAGGAACCCTCGGCGACCAGCTTAAAGCATTTTTCGGGTAACGATCAAATTTAAGACAGAAAGACTGCTTAGGGTGTCAAGGATGAGTTTTGTACGCAATTATTAAAATACGGGTAACCACTTGCCTTCATCTAACCTGATGTTAAGTGTTAATAAGGAAAGTTCAAATTCAAATCATTTATTGCATATCACATTACAATATAATAATAGGTGGTATATTTATTAAGGTATTCATGTGACACCCTGCAAGGGCACAGTAACAGCATCAGAGGGCTAATTAAAAATGTACTTACTTATCTAGTTATAATTAGGTATACAATATTATATAAAGTGGATTCAAGTATATAACAATTATTCTCTGTTTAATATAAAGGTTACTTATTAGCAATTTCAAACCATTTAAACAATTTAATGGAACAAATAAAAAAGAAAAGAAATATAATTATATTTTTGATAATGCAATTGATTTATAAATATTATTAATGTCACAATAATTATGAAGGTAAAAGCGCACTTCACCAGCAATCCTCAACTACTGAGCTGGTTGTCTTCCTCTAGCTGAGGAACACAATATTCAAGCCCTACCACCAACCACATCAAATACACAAACATGTACTTCCGCTGGAATTCGAAACCGGTACCTCGTGGTCAAGGTCAAGGTCAGATAATATTTTTCAAATAGTTTTTTTTATTATTTCGGACTGTCTACAGTAAGTAACTTTCAGTAATTAACAGATAAAAAATAATTGAAATAACATAATTGTAAAATGTTAAACTTTTATGTAGCTTTTTGTTAATAATAAAAAATAAGTTCTATCATGTCAACTGACACGATAATTATTTGTTTGTCTGGCAACGTTTTAACTGTCCTTGTTTGTCGTTTGTGACGTCACGATAGGCACTTAGGGCTGCTATTTGACTAGTAGTGACAATAATAATCACACTATGATAAGTTTATTAAAGCATGTGAGTGAGTGTGGGAGGTGGCTATTTTGACAATTACGAACATTCTCGGACAGTAAACAATGTATCTTCTTATATGAACTAACTGTAAATACTACAAATAGGACGAAATTTCATACTGTACTTTTTTGTCTTTTTGATAATAATATTACATTGATAACCGATTCTAAATTCACACCAAAGATTTATAAACCGATTATAAATATAAAGACTATGCAAAGTTGCACATATACTTACTAAAATTCTCAATTTTATCTCGTTCATAAGGTTATTTATGAACTAACTATTTATATGTGAGACTGGACAAATCCATATAAACTGTTAGGTTAGGTAGACGACCTGCAAGAGGCACGGGTTGGTAGTACTAAGAATAGATATTGAGCTGATGTGAGCAGAAAATCGATTGGAATATGTCAGAACCTTAGCAAGTGAAGGTTTGTGGTCTTTGCCGACTTGTCTATGGTGTAAGCCTGATAATGTTATGTGTGTTATGTAAGTTTAATGTTGTCATTAAAAAGCCAGTTTCGGCTCGTGAATATTTGTTTCGAGAAATATAACCACTAAAAGTTACTACTACACGACACTAATAGTGAGTCTGTGTGTAAAACCAAGGCGACTATTAGAACAGACTTCTTCTTTCTTTCTCAACCATTATCTACCCAGTCTTGAGTGCTCTTCTAATGCACTCCATTTCCTTCGATCTTGTGCCTCCCTCGTCCAACTCTTCCCCGCTACCTTGACAAGGTCGTCGGTCCATCACATTGGTTGCCTACGTTCCTGTGCCTAAATCTAGGTCTCCACTCCAGCTCCATATTTCAAAAACTTTATTTATTAAATAATTAATCAATGATTATTTATAGTTTTTTTACATGCCTACTTACAACTTTGTATGTATTTATATTCGTAAGAAACTGTAATAAGGAACAAAATTTAACAGCTATGTCTAATTTGGTCATCTCAGTCGTTGGCTCATCAAAGTATAAAAATAAATACTAAAATCGCAATGAAATCTGTAAGAGCAGATAAATAAAGGAAAGCATAGATGTAATACAAAGAAAGGTCAGAGGTACCGATTGAATTGACTACGCTTGTGTGTTATTATCAAAAATCTTTTCTTATTAGAGAATATACGAGAATGTCGTTCTGTGGGTACTTTTAAAAAACAACTAAAAAGTTATCTACTATCGGTTACTTGAGTGGCACTGAATCATGTTATGTTTTTATATATAGAATATATATTATATTTAGTAGTATATTCATTTTTTTGTGTATATATGTAAGTATGTAGATTAATGTGTGGTTGTTTTATGTTATATAAATATCATATTTTCTTAATAGTTCTGTGCGCAGTTTGTCTATCTAACTAGCTACTTTCATACTATCCTGTCACCATGGTCTGCTGGATGAAATCTCTTTTTAGAGATAAGCTTACCTGTACTATTGCGATCCAAAATGTTAACCATTGTAAATGTTTATTTGTGTATGAACTAATAAAATAAAATAAAATAAATTAGATACATTTAAATGAGTGTGATCATTCACACGTGCCTTTTTAACATCTACCTACTATTAAAAACCAATTTCTATAATTCTTAGAAACTTATTCATCGTTGTTCCTTTAAATATTTTGTTTCCAATTAAAACACCAATCACAAAGATCTCTCATTAATTAAAAATAAAACAAGTAATCCGTGCCACAAAAAAGTTCTATACATCTCTACACTTTGTTAAAGCCTATGTGACAAAAAAGCGCTTCGAGCGGCAACGGTGCCGGTATAGCCGGGTGGGGCGGGGATCCAGCATAGCTGCATCGATCCGGACCGTGACCTTGACCCGCCCGGATGTGCTCGCCCAGTGCGCTATTGTCGCTGCCGGCTTTTATTAGCGCCGTTTTATTCGCCGTAATCTGCTGGTGTGTCTAGACGCTCTGTGGTCTATGGTTAATGCGTGAGATGCCTTGGGAATTGTAAGGATTGTTATAAGGGTAATTGAATATGAAAGCTTATGTGGCACACTTTGTAAGACAATACAATTACCAGTGTTTTTACCTAGACGGTGAGCGGAAGGTGGAAGCATATATTTAAGGCTCTATCTTTTCTTTTATCTTTTCATTTTAACATGGAATCGCTTGGCCTTCATCTTACTTGATAGTAGATGAAGATAAGGCCATAAGATAAAAATATTCATCCGAAATCCTAAGCTACTAAGGAGTTGTCGTATCTTATTTCTAACTGTCAAAACAGAATACTACAAGTTTGTTTCGACGGATTAGGATAGGATTATGGTAGCTTAGTCGGGCAAACAAAAGACATACTTATACATTATTATATTATTTACTGGTTTGTAATTAGCTTAAAGATTTTACATAGTTCAATATTTATTTTGTAAATAGATGTAAATCTTTGTTAAGAATAAAAAAAAATGAAAATATTACAACCTTACTTTCCCTATGTTTTCTTTAAGTAATGTAATCTAAATAATTTAATCCTAGAAGTTAAATAATAATCAATGAAATACAATCATGAATAGGCTGGGAAAATAGAAAAATATTTGGCCTTGTTTCGTTTCAAATGGCCCCTCAAGTTTGCCGATAAGGCCGCTGGAGCACCGAGACCTATTTTACTTGATCGCTACTGACAGTTTTTATCTTGCTGTGTTAGATAAAAATATCGGATCATTTACGTTGTCTTTACGGAGAATAATGGCAAAGCTTTGTAAATACTTTTAATATTGTTAGAAGCTTTTTGTAAAGAGACTTTTTATAAATATCTTCCTCTTTTTCAAATGAAATGAAGAAAGCTTTATTCAATTGGGGCATAAAGTGCGCTTGTAAACGTTAAAATATACATAGATGTAATCCGATATACTGCTCAGGTTCCGAAAATTGTTTCAAATAAGAAGACAGAAGAAACTTGTAACTACTTAGTTCCAAACTATGAATTATTTACTTAAGAACATAACCTCTTTAGTTTTAAATATTTTTTATATAAAAATACAGTGAAAAAAAAAATTAAAAACTCTTTAGTTTTCTTTCCGCGTCGCTAATTCTGATGCACCACTGTATATTTTAAGATCTCATAAAAAGTAATAAACTCTTTAGGCGCAACGTGGTCATGATTTCTTTGAAAAATTCGGCATGGTAGTAAGCCGGATAGGGGAAAATGAAATCTATATCGATTTCTTTAAGTTTCGGAATATATTTCATAATGGTTGGTTCAGACTGCTATCGAATGATAGAAACAATTTGAGTATATCAGTAGCAAGATTCAATGAAATACTTCGTGTCAGAAAAGATATAATGATAAAAGGTAACTATCTAGATACTAGAGAAAGCTGTGTAATTCGTATATAAACATCAATTAACTTTAGTAATATATGAAATAGCTTTGTTTCAGGAGTAGGCCAGCGTACGCAGGAGCCCATTACATTTATTATTGACGTACAACGTTCCAAGCACAGAATGTTATGAGATTTATTCGGTTCGAGAGTAGCTGTTTAATACAAGATGTGTTCAGTATTTACTGTAATGTTAGGAAAGTCGTCATCTTCATTGGCCTATATATAATTGGCCGTCCCACTGCTGGGCTCAGGCTTTTGTCACATAAAAAACAGCCTATGGAGAGGTTGGGCCATAACCTACCCTGCTAGCTAATAGTTGGTAGGTTTTAACAACAGCCATCGAGGACCAACGTCGTAACCTGCCCTTTTATAACATGGAGGAGCTAGGGACATTTTGAGTTCGGTCAGCCATCCAATGCCTGACATTTCAAAAGTTGCTTAACTTGAAGTTTAACAAACCACTGCACTATCGAACTCCTGTTTTTACGTAGTAGTTAAAAATTGTAGTAAACATAAAGAAGGTCCAAAAAGTGGTGCCGTAAGCTAAAACAGAGTAAATGTCCAAAGCGCTGTTCCGGCACCTACAACACAACATAGTTATGCAAATAAATGCAATCTGTGGCGACCGCTCGCATCGCAATGTATGCTAATGCGCGATATGCCATGACGCATGGAAGCGTCGTTGTTTAAATTAAGCTGTGACGTTTGACCTTGTGTGCCGCTATATTTAAATTACGTTGCTATTTTAGTAAACTAAGTAAACTGTCGTATAAATACCTAAGCACGAGGATGCCATCATCAGCCTGTAAACGTCCCAATGTTGAGATCGGACCTTACCACATGGGGCGGGCTATAACCAAACATGCTGGCTTAAAGACAATAGGTGGGATGTAAGAAATAATCCATTAAACAACTACCAGGACCAACGACTAAAAGTCACCGTCCGGTGACCCGATATTGCAAAAGTCGCTTGAATTGCAAGATCACAAGTGTTTCTTTTTATATATTGTAGATAAAAATTTCAGTAAACATCTAATGTCCATAAAGTGGTGCCGTAAGCTAAAACAGAGTAAATGTCCAAAGCGCTGTTCCGGCACCTACAACACAACATAGTTATGCAAATAAATGCAATCTGTGGCGGCCGCTCGCATCGCAATGTATGCTAATGCACGATATGCCATGACGCATGGAAGCGCCGTTATTTAGATTAAGCTGCGACGTTTGACCTTTTGTGCAGCTGTATTTAAAATTACCTAACTTAGGAGCTTTGAGGAGGTACCGGCTTGTACGTTAGTAAAACAAGTAACTTACCACCATTTTAGTAACTATTATATTTTGTTTTACAGTGAAGAAGCGGTCATATACGCATTTCACCCGGAATTATTCTTATGAATATAAAGATTCCAGATACTTAATAATTGATTGAAACACAATAATGCTGATACATTGATGGTTATGGCGACAGACTAGACGGTAGTAGCTATCATTGTTTATTTAATGTAAAAAGTGAAGTAAGTGTGGACGACAGCTGGCTTCCTTTTTCCTTTAGGTGTTATTTTATGTATTTTTTTTACCTATAAAAGTAAATAGCCTGAATACTGTTTCTTAATTATACATTATATTGTTTTATATAAACGAGCCTTATTTAATTGTACAGTTAACTGCTTTCTTTGTATTACAATCATGAATTAATAAATACAAACACGAAAATAAATGAAACTGTGTTCATAGCAGTTTCCTGTTTTATTTTTAGAATAAAACGAGTTTCTTTTGTCATTCCTAAAGACATTAGCTACAATGAAAGAAGTAGATATGCTTTACGGGCTTTAGTAAAAGAGGCAATTTCACTCATTTAATATAAAAACATCTAGCATTTGTTCTTTGAAGTCGTGCGGTTTGTTCTTAGAGTTGGTTTAATTCTCTAAGGGTTTGTTTATTTATATTTCGATATGAACCTCTTTCAGAGTTAGCAAACCTCAAATGTCGTTGTGGCGTTGTTTGTGGTCTCTGATTTATTGTTAGGCTTTAAGGCAACGTTATTAATCTGAGGTTAGGTACTGTGTTTTTGGCTGCTAATGTTGAGTTACAAATTATTTTGGAATGTTGAATAGACATTATAAAATGTGTCTGTCTGTGAAAATCACATTATTGTTTAACAAGCTTTATTGATAATTAGCTATAGCTAGGTTAGGTAGTTTAAAAAACTGTCCCTAGGCGTCACTAGTATTAACCGGAGTCGACGGTTTATCATGCCCTCCAAAGCACGAAGGTCCTTGAGATAATTTAATTTGATCACGAATCCGATGTTTCGAAATTGCGATAGTTGCTTAACTTGTAAGATCGACTCGTACGCGCAAGTTCTTTTCTAGCATTTTAGTGACCATGGCACTTTGTTAATTAGTCTGTTAATTCTTCACTAAATGAACATTTCACATGATCTTACATTGATTTCACATTCCACAATTCCACATTCCATGAGTCCCAACTTGACCCGGCTTAGGCGGGATTTCTTAGTAGCTTAGCATTGGCTCAGTGTTTTAATTAAATGAACAGTCGCCCATAAAGAAAGCTCGTGGGTTCAAATCCCACCTGGAGCCCTAGAAAACCTTCGGGTATTATTCGGTCATCAAAGCTTGGGGAACCATAAGTTTTTCGCCGCCTCTAAATCCAGTAAGGCTGTAAAAGAAGTGTATTATGTACAAAAGATCTTAAGAAGTTATAAGTAGGTAAGCATTATTAATAAACCTTTTCAATTTTAAGTCTGAAACGAACAATAGCTATTTTCCGATTCAATAGCTAGAAAAGTGTTCAACGAAATAAGCCAATCAATCCAAGATGGAAATAAATAGTTAATATTCTTATATTCTTAGTAAGTACAACTGAACCGTTTGGGTCGCGACACTTGAAACCTTCGCATATTAGAAGCTGCCATTATTTATTCACGGTCTTTGTGTTGACTCTCTTGGTGTGAAATGATGAATGTGTCCACAATAACAAAAAAATAGCTTTGCAATAGCGTCATTGTGTTGACTCCGTTTAAAGATCGTTTGTTGGTTAAGTTCGTCGTAATAATATAAACCGACTTTTATTTTGTAACTTTGAGGTCTTTAAGACTCTTAACTTAAATATATTATGTGGTATTACGAGGTCCGGTTCTTTGATTATCCTGTACACTGAATATGATATGCACCACACTTCATCATTAGTCTTTTTATTTATTATTACTGGTATTCTAACTTGGACAGTAGCACATAGAGAGATGGTTGACACAATCATGTGATTCTTTAACTGCACCCACATACTAGTCTTATCTATCTATCATATGGCATATCTTAAAAGAGTAAAGATTTTGATGCTTGGCTTAATACTACCATGTCAAACTAATGCACTTTGACATTTCCTATATAATGGCAACCACTTGGATCACTTGGTCCACTGGGACCAACGGTTAGACTCGCTTGAGCTCGAGATATAAATTTGGTCACCCATCATTGGGACATGAAAAAAATTTCTTGACTTACACGATCGTAATCCTCTTATGTGGCTCTTATTAGTCACTAGATAACCTATTTAATTTTTATTTAAAAAAAAACGATTTTTCCACTAATTTTAAACGCCATACCTACCCTATCTATATTAGTAATAAAGAGGTAACGTTTGTGACTTTGTTTGTTTGTTTGTATGTTGGGGATAATCTCTGGAACTACTGGTCCAATTCCAAAAATTCTTTCACTGATAAAATGCTACATTTCTTGCAGGTAACATAAACTATATTTTATTTAAAAAAAGTTAATTTTTAAATCTCAAATCCATGCGGACGATGTCGCGAATAAAGTTAAGTAGTTTTAAATATACTATAGTAATATTTAAAAAGTATTAACACATTGTGAAAACAAGACGTTTTGAAATTACAGTACACATTTTTTTTCTCCTAAACATTCCCAAAATTTTTTTCTTAACCTTACGAATATGTAAACATTTTTGGAGCGATTCAGTTATTGTTCACATACCATTACTGTTTCGGATCGACGAATAAATCATAAAAGTTCTTTTAGAGCGAGCTCCTTAATTTGTTTGCTTTGTTATTCAGCTTATAATCTAAATTAATTTTCCAAAGTAAGCTATTAAGAGTTCTGCAACAAATATAGTTAATTAGCGAAACGTTACTTTTGAGGCCATTTGAACCAGAATAAAAACGTTTACCAGCTTCTCTGTAGTTTTAGTTTGACGCAGCTTCAATGCGGAAAGTAAAAATTAATCAGTCTTATTGTTTATATATGTATAGATAAATTCTTTATCGCTCACACACAAATGAATGGAAATTAGATAAACAAAAACTTAAAGCTAGTATATGGGCAAAGGCGGTCTTATCGCTACAAGCGATCTCTTCCAGACAACTTTTGGTTAGAGAATCCAAGAAAGAGATAGAGGAAGTGCGCTAACATTAAATAAATAAGTACAAATAATACCCTTCACACACACATACATACATACATACTTAAATAAAAAATATATACTTATATTATTAGACATTTAAAATATTTGTTATATTGAATAGATAGTGTGTAACCAATTATTTAGCGTTTTAAAAAGTTCTTCTTCGACTAATACTAAGACAGCCTCTAAAGATCCCAATGCCGGATTTAGGCTTCCTTTTGTAATCGGTAGCATACGGAGGATTGCACCATAATCTACCACTCTGACCCAATATGGGTTGGGGTCTTAACAAATGTCATTTATTTATTCATTTATTTATAGGCTTACCAATATTTGTTAACATAAATATTCTAATTTGTTCTTACAAGCTAAGTAACATAATGTTGCATATATTTAATTTAACACCTCATGCAATAGAAACATTTAAGTACTTAAAGACTAGTATTACTTAATAAAAAATGAACTATTAAGGTAATTAAATGAAAAAATAATACACGAATAAAAAAATTCATCATCATCATCATCATCAGCTTATTTTATGTCCCCACTGCTGGGGTACGAGCCTTCCGTATGGATGGATGGGGAGAACGGGCCATAAACCGGGCCCAGTGCGGATTGGTGGTTGTTCACGACTGCTAATGCAGCCGGGACCAACGGCTTTACGTGCCTTCCGAAGCACGGAGGAGATCGAGATGATAAATGTTTGGTCACCCATCCCATGACCGGCCTTTGCGAAAGTTGCTTAACCTCAGCACTCGCGAACCGGGCGCGTTAACCACTGCGCCATTAAGCTCCTCATAAAAAAATAAACAATGAAAAACTGAAAAATGCCAAATTCAATCACTTATAATTGTGCAGCCACTTCTGCGAACACAACGATTTGAGCCTTTGAGCAATGAATCCGAGTGACTAACTATAAGATGACTATGCTCGTTTAGGAGCCATCTTAGAACAACTGGGTCCAACGGCTTTACTTGCCTTCCGAAACTCGGAGCAACCCTGAAACGCGCTAATCTCTAGAACTATTATTTGGATTTTAAAATATTTTTTTGCATTTGATAGCCAAATTTTTGTGGATGACTATAGGCTATTTTAAAATAGCGGAAGCCTAGCAAAAAAGTCTGAAAACACGCTAAGCGAATACGAAGTACTAGCATATTCGGGCGACGCGTTGCGACGCGATGGGTCGGGGAACAATTACCTAGTTATTAATACTAGTGGTCGCTCAGTGGTCGAAATTCGATCGTAATTTTATTAAGGCTGCACGGATTGTATTCTAAGCAATGAAAAATTTAAAAAGATAGAATGTGAGTTTGGATTGGCATTGACAGATGTCGGCCGCATTAAAGACAAATAATACGTGTGAGTCAAATACATGGTAGTGTGTGTTATGTTGTTTTGTTGATTTAATGTATTTTTTATGCATAATTTAAAAAAAATATTAACATTCGGATAACCTTCTGTATATAAACTATGAGTGTGCGAAATTTCATACTCCTTGGTCTGCTCAATTTTCGTAAAAACGGGTACAAAGTTTTTGCTTCACGTATTAATATATAGATATTGTATTTGTTAAAGCTCTTATCTAACGTAACGCGGATACACTCATACTGTTACAAAGAACTCCTTGAAAAGAATAAAGACGTACAGCACAACATAGTAACACTCAGGGCTCATTTCATACAGTAATTGGATTCCATCAAGCGGTAGAATACGCAAGAGGCTCGTTTGGTTCCTTGATTAACAACATCCCTAAGGCAAGGAACGCCATTCTGTTGTTAGCTTAGGACCCACACTTTCTCAAATCAAATAAAAATCTTTACACACATTTTCGCCGACGTTCGAGGGAAATTGAATTACGTTGTATTCGTTGTTGGACGAGTTAAGTGTGAGTGAGAAATAACAAAACGAAATGGAGAGTGACCCAGTTCAGACGGTTCCCTGTGTGTCTGCCGACGCAGACACAGTGCTGTCTCCCCGGTGCGTTGGGCATGTAAGATTAGAACTATGATGATATCTCAAGTTTGAAGTTGAAGTCAAGTCTCCATATAGCTACGTAAGGCTACTGACGTGATCCTAAGCATATTAATTAAAAAGAGATAAGATAAAGTGTCGAAAAAGTTCCACGAGCGGGATTCGTCCCCGCACCCCATGACTTGCCGGGTCAGGTGCACTACCAACTATGCTATCGTGGCTCAATCCAACTCGCCGAAATTAATCAACTCTACTCTTACTCTGTAAGCCAAAGGAGCCCTATTCAATGTCGACAACTACAGCATTTTCCTTTCGTCTCTATCCAAAGCTAAGTCTTTTTCTTTATTTATTATTATTTATTTTTCTTTATTTGGGAAACAAACAATTACATAAATCTTACAAACAATACAATTCATCATCATCATCATCATCATCATCATCATCATCTCAGCCAAAAGACGTCCACTGCTGGACAAAGGCCTCCAACAAGGATCTCCACAACGACCGGTTTTGTGCTGTTCGCATCCAGTACAAGTACAATACAATTAGGAATAACCTAGATCAGTGAAGTTTCCACATAAACCAATACACAATAGCAACTATGAACAACACAAATCAAAGTCAAAGTGATAATTATAATATATCGACTAAGTCGTAAGAAATTTAAATCACTTTAACTCTTCACTTCACTTTTCTAACTTTTTAAATCTTTTTTAAATTTTTTTAGCGTGCAGTTAAACATATCCACGTGTGACAATTTTTTCTTCTTTATAAAACACTAACTGACTCGGCGAACTTCGTACCGCATTTTTTTATATAGCGTTACTCAGCGCTAATGTAGCATTCTAATGGTGAAAGATTTTTTTAAATCGGTCCAGTAGTTTTTGAGTTTATTCGTTGCAAACATACACATAAAAAAAAAATACAAAGGTTTCCTCTTTATAATTAGTATAGATGAAGTTCGCCTAACCTTTATTTAGTTCCATATAAGCACTTCTAGGTCCTCCCCCTTCCTCTCTTACCTTAAAAAATCAATACATAAATTTTAGATTAAGTTAGGCCACTCATTAAACAAATGAAGCACTACCCGACCTTTAAGCATTTATAATAGCAGCTTCAGGCTTTGTCGTTAAGTAGGGTTACCGCATTTTTGGCAACATCCTATCCCGAGGAAATTACCTTTGTTCCTTTACGAGCCGATCGTGCCCACCCTCTTAATGTATTTTGAATTAACTAATCAATTATGTACGTGGAGACAGCGCCGCGAAAATGAAAGGGGGTAAAGTGGATGAAACTTTTATGTTGTGACGCTATACAACTGTGGTGCTGTACCTAGGCCGCAAAATAATTTTTAATTAAGCGAATGTATCTATTAAAAGGAGGAGCTCGATGGCGCAGTGGTTAACGCGCCCGGTCTGCGAGTGCTGAGGTTAAGCAACTTTCGTAAAGGCCGGTCATCGGATGGGTGACCAAAAATTTATCACCTCGAGCTTCTCCGTGCTTCGGAAGGCACATAAAGCCGTTGGTCCCGGCTGCATTAGCAGTCGTTAACAATCACCAATCCACACTGGGCCCGCGTGGTGGTTTATGGCCCATTCTCCCTATCCATCCATATGGAAGGCTCGTGACCCAGCAGTGGGGACATTAAATAAGCTGATGATGATGATGATGATGATCTATTAAAAATATTTTTTGTAAGTTTGATTTCGTTTTGTAATTGTTTGCTAATTAATTTTTACTGCTAATCTCATCTATGGGATATCGGTCCCCCTTCAGTTATTAAAGTAGTAGATATAAGTAAGTGTAATGTAATGCGAAAGCTGAGCAACGGCCACTTTTTGGATGGGTGATCGAAGTTAGCTTTAGCAAGCGCCTCTGAGTTTCAAAAGTTTAACGAAAACATTATCCTTACCTTACCTTTACTTGTAAGTTTATATATTTTGAGTACAATGGGTTAATACTGAGACCAGTGATCAAACTACTAAACGGCGGTTAAGTAAGTCATATCGTAAATATAAAGTTCCATCATCATCATCATCAGCTCTTTTTAACGACTGCTAATACAACTAGGACCAACGGCTTTACGTGCCTACCGAAGCATGGAAGAGCTCAAGATGATAAACTTTTAGTCACCCATCCGATGACCGGCCTTTGCGGAAGTTGCTTAACTTCAGCAATCGCAGACCGGGCGCGGTAACCACTGCGCCATCTCACCATAAAGTTCCATCAGTACCATATTCGTAGAATAATGATGATGTTAATGCGTCCTTTCTCAAGGCCAACGTATTTCCCTACAACTGTATATATTTTACTAGCAGCCCGTTCCTGCTTCGCACGGGTAGACTTTTTTTTGAATATAACCTATGTTACTCAGCGCTAATGTAGCATTCTAATGGTGAAATAATTTTTTAAATCGGTCCAATAGTTTTTGAGTTTATTTGTTGCAAATATACATACAAAACTACAAAGGTTTCCTCTTTATAATAATAGAATAGACTGGCTGACCCGGCGAACTTCGTAACGCATTTCTTTTTTCTTTTTTTTAAATATAACCTATGTTACTCAGCGCTAATGTAGCATTCTAATGGTGAAAGAATTTTTGAAATCAGTCCAGTAGTTTTTGAGTTTATTCGTTGCAAACATACATACATACATACAAAAATACAAAGCTTTCCTCTTTATAATATTAGTATAGATAAAGATAGTAGATTAGTCGGCGTTCCTTCACTGAGAAGTTCGGTTGTTATCTCTTTGTTTTATAGAAGGGCCAATTTGTTCTCTGGATTGTAGGCTTTTGTCTGTGCACAGACAGATGCCGTCCCTTTTCACCGGTACCTACCTTGTAAGAACCTTTTTGTGTAAACCCGAAGTGGAAATAGTAAAAGTAGGTTTACATTTGAAAACTAAGATTTAATTAGAAGTAAAAAATATTACTTTTAACAGTACATTGTAGTATGTTATCACATCAACAACAATCACACTAATATTATAAATGCGAATGTGTTGTGTGTGTTTGTGTATATTTGTTGCTTCTTCACGCTGCAACGGATGGATGGATTTGGATGAAATTCGGCAGACAGATAGTTTATAACCTGGATTAACACATAGGATAGTTTTTATCCCGTTATTCCCACAGGAATGAAACCCATTATTTACTACTTAGGTCTTGGATTTGATGTTGGGAATAGAACCTATTTGGTAATTTTTTATACTTTTTTATTTTGACAGACATTTGAAACTGTCAAAGCGGTACGAAGACCGCCGGGTCCACTAGTATCACCATAAAGATGAAAAAAAAATTCCCCATGACTCATGTCCTAGATTCGTGGGTTTTATCATCTGCTTTAACGTACCTTCCGAAGAAGAGGAACTTTAAGAAAACTTTAAGAGAACTTTAAGAAAATTTAATTAGGTTTTCTAAAGTGCCCTAATATGAATAGTTCACCCGTCTTGGGACCTAGTATTGCGAAAGTTGTATAACTTCCAACATCGCATACCAAATGTCTATCGAGTATTACGTCATACGCTAGATTGCACTATAACCTAAAAAACCGGCCAGTGCGAGTCGGACTCGCGCACGAAGGGTTCCGTACCATTATCTAAAACGAGCAAAAAAATCACGTTTGTTCTATGCGAGCCCCCTTAAATATTTGTTTTATTCTGTTTTTTAGTATTTGTTATTATAGCGGCAACAGTAATACATCATCTGTGAATATTTCAACTGTCTAACTATCACGGTTCATGAGATACAGCCTGGTGACAGACGGACAGACAGACAGACAGAAGGAAGGACGGACGGCGGAGTCTTAGTAATAGGGTCCCGTTCTACCCGTTTTAAAAATGGTCCGACAAATAGACACCAAACAATTTTGTGGTTAAACTATACACAATATATAATATATATATACATAATATGTACAATAATCGACCAGTGTCCTGTCGCCGACAAGTATAGTTCATGATATTACATAAATATTTTGAACTTTATGTGCTAGTTTTAAGGTACCTTACCTATAAGTATAAAGGTAATAATATAAACGATAATCTGGTACATGATTAATGGGAAATTGTACGAGTATAACACTCTATTGCACGTAAATCAATCATGACCTACTGCCTCCTCTTGCTCAAGTACCTCTCCAATTTGTAAATAACAAGCGCCATTTGCGAAACTATCACATAAGCCTACGGAATATCCGTTTGTATTCAGATGGGGAGAGATCAGGAAGCTGCCAGATACCGCATCCTTGAGCTCAGATTCAGAACACGTGTGAATTTTGAAGGTTTTCCAATGATTTGGAGGTTTGCAAGAGTATAGCGGATTTGTATGTAGGACGTTAGTATGTATAAATATTTTTTTAACAAAGTTTTTTTATAGAATATTAGTCAAATGGCTCCCCTCTGCCTGATGTTAAGCAGAAAAGAAATCCAGATGTGAAGATTGCTAATGGACCAGGATTGTGTCTCAAGTTTCTTCTTCACGTATCAAGTTCACACATCGTTAAAAGGACCCCACGTTATAGAATGGAGTGAATAGGTTATAAAAATCTCGCGAAAGGCAATGACGTATAATCATAAAACATCTAATTTTATGTACCCCTTAACGTCATTATACTATCTATACATATAATAAGAATGTAGGGATAAAAAAATCTGTAATTGCAAGATATAAAAAAAAATTACACAGTGCCTTAAAATCACTTATGGAACACGATAGAATAGTTTAAAAAGAAATTGTTTGTTTGTTTGTTTGAACACGATAAAGTCGAGAACTACTGAACGGATTTTGATCCGGTTTTTACCAAAATGCTAAAAAAATTCCGGAGAATAAGATAGGCTACAAAAAAATACTCGAAAATTGTCACTTCTTGGCGGGAGAGTGAAGAGTCATGTCTGCGGTTTTGTTTTAATTTCTAAAATTTGTGTTATGTCGAATATTAATGTGCAATAATCAGTTGCTGAGCAACCGATTTGAGCCTTAGATTGTTCTGAGGCTTGAATACCACAGACCAAATCTATCTATACATATAATAAAGCTAAAGAGGGTCGAAAGTCTGTACATGGAAGATATTCGAAAAAAAGTTGGCTGGGAATACTTAGAATCGATAACAGAACACGTTCCAACAGTTTTTAGAATTTTTGTCTGTTTGTCTGTTTATCTGTTTGTTTGTTTATTTGACCGCGCATCACGTGAAAATGGCTGAACAGACGAATATATGAAATATAGACATAGAATAGATTTATATGAAACATAGACAGACCATGACCCGGACTAGGATATAGGATACTTTTTATCCCGGTAACAGGTTCCTGTGGGATAGTGTAGTCATCGCGAACGAAGTCGCGTGCGACAACTAGTTACTAAATATGAGTCTAACTTTGCTGGATGAATAGGTTCAATAATTTATTTCATATTATATCAATCCGCAAATATTATTACAAAATCACAAAACTTTCGTTCATTAATGTAACAAGACAGCAACAATAACATTGTTCGGACACGTTGACAAATATTGTTACTGTGCTATTGAGTTACTTCAGTAATATTGGAGAGGAGCCAACTATTTAGTATTTATTCAGTAAATATACGAACGTGGGGCATAGTGGAAATGGTGAACAACGTGCTCAACCCGTTACTAATACGACCTTTGACTTTAAAGTTATGTTCTTTAGGCAATAGAGCGATGCTGGTTTACCAAGTAGCCTCCTTAGAGATCAAAACTTTTTTTTTAACAGTGGAAAGCTTATCGCCGCGTACCACCGCGGCCTGGAAGACGCGGATGGTTATGTGATGCTTTCCCCCCTTCTCCCGTCTCACTGTCCAGGTCCGAAGGCCTTGACAGGGGTTCAGGAGGGGGGCATAACCACTAAAAACCACTGTACTTCCTCTATTGTTGCTAGTCTGAACTGTGACCACCCACCGTCAGTCTGCCTGACGTTAACCCTGGTTACGGCCCGCCCGAGGAATTCTGAGGTATTCGTTGGATAAAGGTTCCCCATACATCCTTGGACGTTGCATCATGAGCTTGAATCCTGCGAAGGGTTCGATATGTCAGTAGGTATAAAATAAAAAGTAAAATTAATAGAGCTTGAACACAATTATATTTGGGAATAGAAACCACATAGGTCTGTATAAACGATTGATTTAACATTGTTATATTCTTTGGAAGCAATGTTTAAATAATATAGCACCGTATATATATGGACGATACGTACTTTCAATTTTTACATAAGTACAGATGACAAGAAAGGAAATAAAACAAGGATAAAACATTATATTCACATGTAGAGCACGACAATAATTGTGAAAAAATTGCCGCTCTTTTTAGCTTACATGAAAAACACATTTGCGAATTAATGTGAAAATTTGTGTTACAGTACTTGTTGTTTTAGGTTAGCAACTTTCGCAAAGGCCGGTCATTGGATGGGTGACCAAAAAATGTATCTTCTCGAGCTTCTCCGTGCTTCGGAAGGCACGTAAAGCCGTTGGTCCTGGCTGCATTAGCAGTCGTTAACAACCACCAACCCGCACTGGGCCCGCGTGGTGGTTTATGGCCCGTTCTCCCTATCCATCCATAGGGAAAGCTCGTGCCCCAGCAGTGGGGACATAAAATGAGCTGATGATGATGATGATGATGATGACTTGTTGTTAGATTTCACACTAATATTATAAATGCGAAAGTTTATGTGTATGTGTGTATATATATTTGTTGCTTCTTTACGCTGCAACGGATGGATGGATTTGGATGAAATTGACCATCTGCGTCAGGTCATAACGCCAGATCAGAACCCGCCGAAGCGCATTCTTCATCCGGTACTTTTAAGACTAGTGTCTCAAGCTAGTTGCCCCGTGGACACGTAAAGCCACTACCTAATATCCGAATAGGTTACCGGAGCTGTAAGCTCGCTCACTTCTCGTTGCTCTAAGTGTGCTCTCTCGGAGTTCCACTGCTCGGGTCGTCCAACCAACTACCAAATGTCCTTTTTTGGTGGCGGAGTTGTAAGCCCATGCACTCACTTCTTAGTACCCATCCAGGCACCTCGTCAGTTCCACAATCCTACGCGGCTGACTTAACAGAGACTTTGCATCTAGCGGGCGCCTCTACTAGTTATCCTGACTAGTACCGGAGATGTTGGAAAACTACTCAATGAAAACCACCGAGCAGAACAACCAACAAAGGGCAACTCACGTGCCCTGCACATCCTTTCCCTCGTGACCGCTATTCGGACCTGCTCGCTGTGCACGAAATGGAAGCCTGGCCAGACCTCAACCAGGCAGACGGCATACAGATAGTTTATAACCTGGATTAACACATAGTTTACTTTTTGTCCCGATATTCCCACGGGAACGGGAACCACGCGGGTGAAACTGCGGGCGGCCGCTAGTTTTTGATAAGATGTAGGCTACAATGAGGCTGACTTATTTTGTTTTTTTATAAAGACTAATAATATTGATCTGTTACACATTCACAACAATTTGGAAAAGTGTTACAAAAATCCACGAGCGGGATTCGAACCCGCACCCTCCAAGATAGTGTTATTGAAAGCGCGCTGAATCGTGGATTTTTTTACATTTTGCCATATTGTTATAAGTTTGTAATAACGTGCATAAAATTATAATATCTGGGGGCACGGTAGTGCCCCCGCCAAGTCGAGCAAAAAAGCGGCACGGGCGTACGAGTACCATCCTTTTCTCGAAACAGTTCATATACTTATCCATAACAATACAATAATAACAGTAATGTTTAACCATCTAATTTACGAATGGGTGTCAGTGAAATTATTATCTATTATAAAATCAAGAATAAAAAATTTACAATATCTTTTACTTGACACGGGCAAAGTCGCACCAATCCATAAAAAAAAGAAAAAAATAATAAAAATTTGTATCTCAAGGCTTTTGTTTTGTAACTCAATCAGTTTGAAGGTAAAACTTGATCGTGTTGCAGACCTTTCGAGCTTATAAAAAGAAGCTGAGAGACGAGCCGCATCTTTATATAGTATTATACAATTTCTAAATTAGAAAATTCTTCTTGCACAATAAATTTCCATTATTTTTAATTTTTCATTCAAATTTTTGATGTGTGACTTTCCGCTCGCTTTCTATATAAGCATTTGTGGGAGTGATTTCGTGAAATCGGACGGAAGTATGTGTAACAGTGTAACAAGAAGTCGGAGAAGCGCGCAAGCGCGCGCCATTTTGTTTTTTGAATCGATATTATGAAAGGTCAGGTATTACATAATTTTAAAACTATACAATAAATGCAGTAAATACTCATTAGAAGACATTAGAAGACATAAATATATGTGATATATTGTGTCATTTGACTATCGAAGGTCATTTTGATATGTCAAATGTCTTCTAATAAGTATTTACTGCATATATTGTATAGTTTTAAAATTATGTAATACCTGACCTATTTTTATCAGAATGTAATGTTAAAATTGCTAATTACTAAGATGAGATGTCAAATGTTACACATCATATGCGAAAACTGTAAGGCTCGCTCGTTTTTAATTTATTTAATCTTATCTTGATGTTTCGAATCGATTGTGTTGTTTCGCGCAAACCTTTCAAAAAACTTTATTTCAAAGTTGAACAGATGTACGTGTTTAATTTACAAAACGTGTAACGCGTTTAATTTACAAAGTATTTTGTTGGACTTAATAACACCCTTAGCGGGTCAGGTTACTGGCAAAATATTATCATCAATATAGACTCTTACCTTCCATATTTGTTAGTTAGGACATAACTAGTAAAGGCTAAAGTGATGATGACTGATGATGAAGTATTCTATTTAGGCCCGATTTTTCAATTCTCAGATAAGTTTTATCCAACGAATAAAATTGTCATTGTGACATATTTTCTATAGAGAATCTGTCATTATGTCAAAATTATTCAATTAATAAACTTTAACTGACGATTGAAAAATCAGCCCTTAGACTTTGTCAAATGAAACCATAAATAATTACGATTAACGATGTTAAAGTAACTTAATCTGTTTAAAGGTGAAACATGATCGTGTTGCAGACCAGTAGGTTTGAAAGGAAGCTGGGAGACGAAGGCCGCATCTTTATACATTATGTTCGATTTCCAATTTTGAAAGTTTCTCTTGCACAATTAGATTTCGCCCAACCGCCCCGGCCGCTCCATCGATTTGCCTACACAGACACATTTGGAGTATTGCCAAGTGTTATTGCATCGGATTCTGGGTACAGTCAGGCTGAAATATTTCGATGCTCCAATTGAATTGAATTAAGTTTGAAAGAGAATAGGAAAAGTATGAGATGATAATATCTGATAATCGGACCGCCCAATTAATTAAGCACATTTTTAAATAGGTATTTTGTATGCAGTAAAAAGACAAAAAAACGACACAAAATTTTATATTATAGAAAGAAAGAAGAAAGCAACCAAAAGCATTTATTATTAAACACTCATATACATGATATCCAAAAGAAATAAGGGAGACAGTAGTCAGGGCAAAAAAAAAATATAACAAGTATATTAGAAGGAGGCAAACGAGCAGGCGGAAAGCAATCACCGCCGCCCATGGACACCCGCAAGACCAGAGGAATCGCAAATAATAATAATAAGTAATACAAAAAAGCTTGTTAAAGAAAACGAAGAGTGTGAAATTAATGTGCCCTGCCTCAACATAAGCTTCTGAGTCATTCGTGGATGTTCAGAATGACGAAGAAGCGTTGATATTTTGGCAGGGCCTACCTAGTTTAGTAAAAAATTATATTAGATGATGCTTAATTAAAAATCCATGCGAGCGGAGTCGCGAGTACAACTAGTGAAGAAATAAAACAAATTATTGTTAAACCGGTCACTGTTCAAATAGGTACTTGCGTTAAACATAAAACGGAGCTCCAAGTTTAGTTAAACATCAATTACAATAAGCCTCCATCTTTATAATTGACTTGTGAAAGTAGAAATGAACTTAAAATTGTCTTTCCTCCAAATTCCAAATTATTTCATGAACAACTTAAGTTCTCTGAAGAATTACTCGTAAATACATTATTATAATTTAAGGATTTACTGGCCTAAAATAAACAATGATTACAAAAACACAAATGTTGAAAAAAATTTCCACGAGCAGGATTTGAACCTGCACCCTTCTGACATTCCGGGTCAGGTGCTCTTCCGATTGAGCTATCGTGGTTCTAACCAGCCCGCCGAAATTATTCAACACTTTTTAGGCCTTTGGCTTTCAAAGGTTCAAATCCTCTCGTGGAAATTTTTTCAACATTTGTGTTTTTGTAATTTGTTCGCAACAAAATTTGCGTTAAAAATTATTTGAACATTTTATAAACAATGATTTTGTATTATTCATGTTAACAATTCACGAGTCGGTATAACTTTGTGTAGCGTACTCAACGTACCTACCACTTAAGTCACTAGGAAGGAACTAGTACCTATAATTATAGGCTTGGCCTAGTTTAGGTACTAGTACATTGTATACTACTCATATAATATTAAGTAATGGGACACAACACTTATCAAATGGTTTAATAATTGTTTCGAAACCTTCAGAAGATCAGAGGTAAATTTGTGTGTCGTTAACTTTAGAAAACACAAATAGAACACCTTATTTATATTTCGCGATTAATTCACAAAATTATTTAGTTGGACTATGCAAAATCTCGGATGGTTAGGGTACTGACCTGATGTTTCTATGTGAATAACTCCATCCTTCCTTGAGATATTGATTTGTTAGTATGACCTAGCAAGCATTGTATTAAGTTGTTGCCTAAAGAATTGTGATTTACGATTTTAGATTTTTAATTTTACAGGAAGTTCTTCCAAACTGGTAGACCTTTAGAGTTCTACAAGAGTTCCTTGGCCGACTGTACATAGAGTCGTGTAGCTACTAGAACACAACGTTTGAGTGTCTTCGGACCGCAGTGTTGCAATTTTATATGTATCAATGGAAAGAAACTGTTATCATCGATGTTCCACGTTTCAGGATTAAGCACATACATCCAAGCAACCATTGGATTCTATACTTTTTAATGTACATTGCTAAGTAACTGACGACCGCCGCAGTCGAGTGGCTTGCACGCCGGAATTCGGGCGTCACTAACTCTGAGGTCTCGGGTTCGATTCCCGGCCAGGTCAATGTCGAAAGCGAACTTTTCGATATTGTGTCGGGTCTGGGCGGTTGTGGTACCGTCGTTGTTTCTGATTTTCATAAAACGAGTGCTTTAGCTACTTACCTTGGTTAAGAACAATGTATGTGATGTCTTATATTTAATATTTAATAATATATAACTTAAAAATATACATACATTTTCACAAAAACACAAATGTTGAAAAAATTTCCACGAGCAGGATTTGAACCTGCACCATTCTGACATACCGGTTCAGGTGCTCTCCCAATGGAGCTATCGTGATTCTAACCAGCTTATAAAATGTTTGGATGGTAACGACGGTAGTTGTTGACATTTAATGGGCGCCTTTGGCTTTCAAAGTAAAAAAAGTAAATAGTGTTGAATAATTTCGGCAGGCTGGTTAGAACCACGATAACATTTGTGTTTTTGTAATTTGTCGCGCAACAAAATTTGCGTTAAAATTATATAAACAAAAACAAGAACATTTCATACATTTTCAGTTTCAGTAAAGACCTCCGTCATTGAAAAATCAAGTTTTGGCGAGTTCAACACACTTGCCAAATACGGTTTGGTTTTCACAAACCTGAGCTATGAAACCGACCATCGAAATATCTGAAACGCTTTGCTCGACCTGGGATTGAACCCAGGGCCTCTCTACTCAGCCACCGAGTCGATTTTAACAAATTTAAAACTTTATTTAAATTTAAACTACTTTATCTCTTAAGCTGTTTTACACACACTTGTACACACGAACTTGACACAAATAAAATACTTTACACAAATCTAGGTCAGGTCTATCCACATTTACAGACCGTCATTATGAACCCTTGGGGTCCGAGGTCGCAGGGAGGACTTTACCTACTACATTGGAAATAATAGGGATGTAGGTATAGTATACTATCCTTTTGTTAATTTAGTAGCAGGTGGCACTAAAATGGCTCATGCTTGTTTCAAATTACCGACTTAGTCCTACCGGGTGTACAACACCTCTAAAAGTATTTTAAAGATGTACCCTAATGTGATACTTTTAAAGTTTCATTTACAACCACACACAAACGCCTGGGGCTCTATTTTGATTCCTTCGGCTCGAGTCGAGCGTTTGGTTTCTACTGATTTTCGTTCGACATTTGACTTTCCATATGTTTGAATCGCTCGACCGCAACGAGTGCCCTCACCCACTCGTTGCAGTCGAGCGATACAAAGCGATAGATAGAATAACCGTCAAAATCAATGCGTTGTGTCAATGTCATGCCACTCGTTTGTTTGTGTCATTGATAATCTTTTCTATTAAAAAACAAAGATTTTTTTAACAGTCAATAGAAACACGGGTATCACGTTCCGTTTTCATTGTGGTTGTTACCGGTTTTCTCTAAATTCTGCGTGGAACGTCATCACATCCAACATTTCGTATTATGTTCGCAGCACCGGATACGAACGATTCAAAAATTCGGAAAATCGGCGTCATGCGACTTGGAAGACGAGTGTGACTTAAGTCGCATGCGACAACACAATGTCATACGTGCGATTAAAAAATAGATCCCCAGGTCGGTTTAAATGGGTGAAGGTATGAAAGTGCTGATAAAGGTGATCGTAATATTCGTTGAAATTATTTAGTAACTGTACAAAAGAGTTTATTTACAGGTGATATAAATATTGTAAATTATAAATACTTATAGTCGTATTGTAGACGTTTTAATAAAGTTTCCCCGGAGTGGTAATGAGGTGGCCTAGAATAGAGAAGATTGGAGGCGCAGAGGGGAGGCCTTTGCCCAGCAGTGGGACAGAATATATTCTACATAAAAATAAGACATTTAACAACACCTTTTGAACATGTTTCCCTTTCCTTTTTATTGCTTAATTGGTCGTTTGTATGTCGTAATAAATTTTCAGAATTTAATTGTAAACTTTATTAGTTGCGATAAAACGTAGACGACTGTACTCTACTCGCTTCTGAATACAAAAACACGGAAGAGCTGCCTTTGTAGCCACAAAATAAAGAGATGTAGAAGGTAAGCTTTCATACAAACGCATTCGAGCAACGCTCACATAGATTACCTCTTACGAAGTACGGACACGGCATCTCGCAACAGTAGCGCCCGGGCTCTTTTAACACTTTAACCCTTTATAGGGCAAGTTGCGAAATCGGTCTATATTTGGACCACTCGTATTCCCCATAGATATAAGGACTAAACTCCTATAAAAAAGATGTTTTGTACGCCGACAATTTTGCCGATATTGTAAGATTGATAAAAAATAAACTATTTGTAATATATCTATATATATTTATTTTATTTATTACACCGGGGTTACACGCAAATCACGTACCACGGACGTCATTTTAAAACAAACGCTAAGAAAGTCAATGCCGTACAGAGGACGTAATCAGCGTCCTGAGACGATCCCACCCACCCGTACCTAGTACGTGATCGGTTGTTAGATTGTTAAGCTGTTGTGAGATTCCGTGTCCAAGAGAGGGTCTAGGTGTGCGCTGCTCGAGCGCGTATTATATTAAGCTTACCTTCTGGGTCTTTTTATTTTGTGGTGTACATAGGTCAGAACATTCAAAGCATGTTCTGGCGTATTTCACTTTTGTTAGCATTTCGGCGAACACAGAGATTTAACCAAAAAAAAACCAACCGTTTTTTAACGTTCTTTTTTCATCTTTGTTTTTTATTGCTAATGCAAATATTAAATATAAAACACTTTTCAATTAGAAAACATAATGCCTTTATCATTAAAAACGTTTTAAATTACTATTGTATTATATCCAGCGATCTTGTGAAAAGTCTTTATAACCTATTTACTAAATCATTACCCCGACAAAGCACATGGGCAGTGGTAGGTACTTATTTACCTTAATGTTTGTTAGTTCCTTAGACTTATTATTGAAAAGCCTCCATTAAACCTTTTTTGCTGATATAATCAAACTCCTTGATATTATTTGAAGCTTTTAGTATAAGGCACTCATTAATAAACATTTATAAATATGACTTTGAAGTATATAAACGTTATTTTGTATTAAGTCTTTCAAATTTCTACCAGCCTGACGTGTTTTTGTATTTTTATTTATTATTATAGTTAATGTATTTCACCTTCTTAGTTTTATTTGTTCGAAACTCAATTAGAGTGGAGAGAATTTTTTTACTTAGAATAGTTCAATATCGTTAACGCATATTTATAATGTTTTCTAAAAACTATAAATATATGTATGTAGAGCATTTGACGACTACGTTGGTATAGTAGCGGTAGCGTAACCTACTTACAGTCGCGGGTTTGAAAACATTTGTGTGTTGAATGTAAGCATTTGGATCAAAGTCTTACATATTTTATGAATATCCAGTATACAGTTCCTTCTCTAGAAAAAAAAAGCATTCATATAAGTTACCGGTATGTAGGTGGACTCTCTAACAAAAACTTCCAAAACAGCTGACGAGTAATGCAGCGGGCGACTCATCGCCAGCTCATATACGTCCCCACTGCAAGGGCACGAGCCTTCCCTGTGGATGGATAGGGAGAACGGGCCATAAACCACCACGCGGGCCCAGTGCGGATTGGTGGTTGTTAACGACTGTTAATGCAGCGTGTCACAACCTCTTCTAATACAGGAAAAATGCGTTACGCATACCATTGAGTCTAGAGAGACGCATATGGTTATATGCGGTATTCTCACCCGAACCCCTTAAGGAGAAAGGAGAGTAAACCCACCAAAAACTCTTGTACAATCCGCTAGGATGATTTGGGACTTATATCAACAATCACCAGTATATCATCAGCCTGCTAAAGTAGCTAGTTACTCAGTAGAAAGTATCAAAAATAGTATATACTTAGTAGGTACGATAAAAAAGGCGGTTTTTATCATTTACCGGTATGTAGGTGGACTGTCCAGCAAAAACTTTCAGGATAACCTAGAGCTAATGTAGTGGGCGCCTTGTGTCACAAGCCTGGCCACGCTTGGCACAGCGCCAGGGCCGGATGTAAATTAATGAATAGGTTGACAAGGCGTAATCGACCTGAAGGAGAAAGTACACGGTATACCCCTGAGTATTTCTTTTTCCTTACATGGCCTTGCAATGTGGTAACTATACCATTACAATTGTTATAACGACTTATCGTATTGTTTAATGATTACTGTTATAAAATTCAATAAAAAAATCACTAAAAATATCAAGTAAGTAGTAGTGTCCAAATAAAGACATTATCTATCTATCTATCTATCTAAAGAAAATAGCCTACAACTGTCCCACTGCTGGGCAAAGGCCTCCAACATTGAAATCAAGTCATCACTACAATTGATTGGTAATGTCTTCATTACCACGATTGCCAAATGCGAGTTGGTGATCGCTGATCACAAACCCGGGCTATGCATCGAAAAATCTGAAACACCAACTAAAACCTTCTTGAACCCAAGACCTTCGGGTATCGGGCCGAGCGCCCTGCCACTGGGCCACCGAAGTGAGACGAGGCGAAAATTATAATACATATTTCATCATCATCATCAGCCTATACTAGTCCACTACTGGACATAGGTTTCTCCAAGTGCACGCCACCGAGCACCATCCGCGGCTACTCTCATCCAGCTCTTGCCAGCTATCTTGCGAAGATCGTCGCTCCATAGTCTGAGAGCGTCCTACACTACGTTTGCCGATACTCGGTCTCCACTCGAGAACTCGTTTACCCCAACGGTTGTCGGTTCTGCGGCTAATATGACCGGCCCACTGCCACTTCAGCTTGCTGATCCGATGGGCTATGTCGATTACTTTCGTTCTCTGTCGGATCACCTCATTAATTTATTTGCTATCTGTCATTCATTTATTTGTTCTGGTACCTTGTAATTGACTGTACAACGAAGAACCACTTGGCCTATATCTTATCGGATGATAAGTATTCGTCAGATGGTAAGTGGCGATAAGGCCGTAGGCTGCCGGAACACAACAATGCTACAAACATTGATATTATGGCGACATATTTAGATAAGATGGATATGATGGTAGCTAGCCGGCGGACAAACAAGCCCTACCAACAACCTAACAGAGTACACAAACATGTGGGTACATATGTTATCAAACCTGGGACCAGGGTCTGAGATTGAACACATACAGAAAGACAAAGTGTTGAGAGACACATAGGCGTCGGAGATTTGAATCAGCTCTCCGATGTACTGACTTACTGCGTAGAACCTGATCACCCATATTGGTGGTCTTAATCGCCAGACCACAGAGGCGGTTAAAACCTCTAATAATCAGGATACAACAATGCTATTAGCATGCTATTAGCATTGTTATAATGACAAGAGAAATTTGATAAAGATGGGGTAGCTGGGTTTTTGGCTTTTTTAAGTCCGAGTAGCTATCTAGTCTTACTTATTTAGTGGATTACGAAATGACCCACCAACTAACCCGCATAGTGGCTTTTGGCTATCAATATGCTCTTGTTTATGTGGGAAGATCCCAGCAGTGGGACGTTCAAATGCTGCTGATGAAAATGATAACGTTGATGATGATACCTTTAAAATTACGTGCGATGATTGAGAAAAAAAAAACGCCTCCTGAATTTCTTGCAAACTCTTCTCAGTCGAAAGCCATCTCAAAATCATGTTGGTGGTAGATTCAGTAGTTCAGTTTGAACTCAATTTATTTAAAAAATGCGAAAGTTTGTGTGTATGTGTGTATATTCGTTGCTTCTTCACGCTGCAACGGATGGATGGATTTGGATGAAATTCGGCAAACAGATAGTTTATTACCTGGATTAACACCTAGGATACTTTTTATCCCGATATTCCTACGGGAACGGGAACCACGCGGGTGAAACTGCGGGTGGCCGCTAGTATATAATAAATGGTATCGACTATGATGCCGTCACTTCCGATTCCAAGACAGGCTTTTTTAAAGATTTTTATTAATGCATTAAATAATACGCTATATTAACATATATAATAATTCTGTTAATATTCCCAGAAAGCTATTTAATTGCTTTTGAGTTCACGTTAGTAATTTGGAGAGTTTGCTGTTTGCTATATACTGGGCATTTTCAGTTCCACCGGACTTTTTTTGGGGGCGGCGAGAAACTTAAACGGTTCCGCAAGCCGTGTGAAACGAAGCACCTTTACAGGTTTTCTAGGGGAAACGCACTAATGCGTGTCCCCGTGCCCTACTAGATTCTCCATGGGGTTCGGATAATATCGGAGTCTAACGGAGCTAGGGATGGGAAACCACGATACCAAACTCGCATTCAACAAGATCATCTGTCCGCTCGGCTACTGTCGCTATTAAAAATAAACTTAATCAAAAACAAGAGTAAAGAGGGTGCGACCTTATTTCTGTTAATGAGGCACCGTCGTCGTAACTCTTTTAAAAGTCGCGCGAAACTTACGCTCCTTTGAAACGTTTCGCGAACTGAGTGGATTTTTGGCGATGAGCCAAATGGTACTTTTAAGCTTCACGCAGACTATTGAGTTATACTTGTACGACCCGTTTACTTTAGTGTTGATGCCACTCTCAAGCTTAAGATTAAGCTTAAGAATAACTACGGTAGCGATTTTTGTCTACAAACTTTCAGAAGTTTGATTTTTTTTTTAATATCTGGGAATATTAACAGTAGTCGTTAAAGGTCACGGTGCCTTGATCTCACCTGATGTTAAGTGATGATAAGGCCAATTGGTGGAAGTGTACTTCACCCGGGATGCTCAACTAGTGAGGCACTGGCTATCTTATCTCTAGCTGCCGGAAGACAACAATGCTACAAACAGTGAAGACATATTTAGATAAGATGGTGGTAGCTAGCCAGGCGGACAAACAAGTCCTACCACCAACCAAACTGAGTACACAAACATGTACCCCCCGCTGGGAATCGAACCCGAGACCTCTGGGTCTAAACCGGTGGTCTTAACCACTAGACCACAGAGGCGGTTATTAGACACATGAGCTTAGTGTTCATGTGTGATAGCTTGCTGATGATGATGATGATGTTGTTAACTTTAATATTTAAAAGTTATAATTTTCCATGAAAAAATATATTTTTTTTTAAATCAAGCAGCCCTCAGCCAAAGCGATCGACTAGAACTAATATTTGCTGACTCCTTTTTTAATTATAGGTGTATTTGTAACTAAAAAGGGACCGGGGTTTTACAAAAATTTCAATAAAAAAATATCCAATTCGACAACGTCACGTCCGACCAATTTTGGAACGACGTTAATTATGGAATCATTTAAAGCGCAAAAACGGCCTTTGTGCCGACAGACGGTTAGATAATGAAAATCGTTTGCCGAATGTCTGATGAGTTCAAAATTAAAATTTTATATTATTATTTTATTTCGAATATATACCTACGTGCTTAGAACAAGAAATCTCCAACGGTTGATAAATAAGAGTTCAAGTACAGTATGAAATGCTTCCCTGGCTCACACTTCTGGCTGTTTCTGAGAATGATGAATTTTATTGGCAAATATGTTATGGTAAAATTGTAACACTTTTTGTTTGTTACCAGGAGACGCTGCTTCAATGTCGTTTTCATTAACGTGATAGAATAGGAAAGAAAAACAGCACTAGACACTATAACAACAACTATACAATGGATTCGATATTTAATTTTTGTTTTATCATTTTTATGAAAAAACTGAACTCATTATTTAGTTTTTTCAGTCTATTGCTTCAGAATTTAAAGTTCATTAGAACCGTAGCTTACTATCAAACAAACCGTTAGCTGGTTAGGCGCATAAATAACAGAGATGTTTCATAATTTTTCTCCTACTAACTCCTAGAAGCACAGTTTAATACAAATATAGTCAGTGCGCAAACAAAATTAATCGCCCATTACACTAAATAATTTCCGTAAACGCAAGAACTCATTAACTTCGTGTCGTTTATTTTTAATTGGATGTTCTTAAGTAATTCACGTTTTCGCCAAAGTTCCCGACCTAGTTCGAGCACGACTTTTGCAAGTAAACAGATAAATTACACGCAGTATGGGTTCTATCGGCCAAAGTTTATGGGGGGCACCCGAAAACGATTGGACGGTAGTTCGGAAATAATTTAATTTACGCAAAAACAATTGCATCGCGGATATATGTATATATTCACATTGCACACTAACGAGGCATCCAATTAATAATGTTGTTATTTCCTAATTAGTTTAATTAATTAGTTAATACTTATTAGAAGACATGTCACACTGACACATCCAATCTGCCGCGCAATTTATAGAACATGTGAACAGTTTCGAGAAAATAGACCGTAATGTCAGCACTTTAAATATCATAATCACAAACCGCCTCACAAACACTGTAAATTGTATTTAATGTTGTCTTAATGCTCTAAGGACACATACATGCGTCTTCTATCTAGATATTTGGTCTGTGGGCTTGCCCGATATAACAAGAATTTTCCATATTACAATACCTTAACTAAGTAACGAGCTATTACTTACTATGTTTTATCGTGCTTATCATAGCAATTTATAAACTTTGATTTAAAAAAAGCTGATTAGGTACGCTGTTGTTTTTAGTAAAATCATACTATGTATATGTAGTGTTTACGACGATGCCTAGTTAAATAAGACACCGCAGAAACAGAAAAATGTATTGGACACTTTTTCTACTTTTCTTTCTGTCTTCTCCTTCTACGGGCCTGCTGGAAGAAATTTCAATGTGAAATAAGCAGCGCCCTTGTACTTGTCTATTCTTACTATGTTCTCCCTTCTGTTTGTTTGTGTGTACATAAATAATATATAAATAAATAAATATGATAGGAATTTTAATTCATCGAACGGTTAGGTATCCTTATTTATAAATGTAACTGTTATAGTACATAATAAGGACCAAAACTATTATATAAGTGCATAGACAAAATAAATAACTTTTTCGTAATGCTGATATTCAGAAAATTCGCTTAAAATTACGATGTTTAGGTAGAGATAATAGATTATACTAGGTATAACAATGTAGGGCGAGCTTCAGGTGCGATTGGGCAAAACAGGAAGCGTCGAGGACAATTCATTTATCTTACCCATTGTCCCGGATCTCTACGAGAGACCTGGATATTATGTAATGCTCTCAAATTTAGCTCTCGGATGTTATAACAATCTTAAAACTACACAAACAATTCGTCAAATCGTATTGACAGTTGCTAAAAAGTATCTCTATTGACTAACCAGTCACCTACTCAATTATTATTTGCACTTCAACATGGTATAAAAATGTTTTGCCATATTGCTCTTTCAAGTTTCAAGGTGCTGCCACACTGCTGTTTAAAAATGTTTACAAACGTTAGGAAACATTTGTTAAGAAACATACGATCACAATGTGAGAAAATGTTTTGATGTTAGGTAATGTTAGTAAACATTTCTAAACAAATGTAACAAAATAAAACATTTGTTATCATTTGTTTGTAAACATATATCTAGGCCACAGCAGGGTATGCGGAGTGTGGAGCCCGGCGTTTTTCTTTTTTTTTTAACAAAATGTAAAAGCTAATCCAATGAGAAAATCTTCTTCCATTTTCGTGTTGTCGTCTCGGAACGTAAATCCAAACTGCGAGCAAGCCGATTTTTCAAATGTTATAAATGTTTGTAAACATTTTCCATCGCTGTAAGAGCACTTAAAACATATAACAATTTATAACAGAATGTAACAATTCCTAACATTTGTTAGTAAATTTATTAGTGTTAGAAAACGTTTGTAAACATTTTGAAACAGCAGTATGGCATTGAACCTTCATGTAACAAAACTGTTGGTATTCCAATAAATAAATGAAGTAAACCCAAAAAGGACTTTGTAAATATTCCTTTTACAACTGACAGAATCAATTTATTTCTCATTTGTGCCCGAAGTAGGGTTTTATAGTACCTAATCCCACTTCTGCCCTTACCATGGAGCTCGTGAAGCAGTATTTTTATTTTGTTGTATTCCTTACTGGTGAGAACTTTTACCCCTTTATTCATAAAAACTATTTAAGCATTATTTAGTTAAATATTGTTTTGTCAACGTCACACAAACGTCATTTTGAATTTGAGAAAAAGTGATAATACAATGATTAACTATGCTTAAATAGCCTTCAACTCATCTAATCTTAAAAGAGGTTAAGGCTGAAGGTGGAAACGTACTTCACTTGGAATCCTCAACTACTGAGGCTTATATTTAGATAAGGTGGTGGCAGCTAACCAGGCGGACTTAGAACAAATCCCACCACTAATCAAACCGAGTACAAAAATGTAGTCCCCGCTAGAAATCGAACCCAATCGAATCGGGTCTGAGCTCGGTGGTCTAAAACGAGACGCTTGTTTTAGGCTGGCACTCTATTGAGATGGACTGAGCTGAGCGGATCTGAGCTGTGTGAAAATGAGCCAATACTAGAGCAGAGCTGAGAAGAGCTGTTAAAATAAAGGGACTCTATTGGTTGATTTCCACACAGCTTCATACAAACGCGCTTGAGTAACGCTCACATAGAGAAACTCTCACGGGCATGAAATCTCGCAACAGCTGTGCTCGGACTGTTCCGAGCTGTCCCGAGATCCTTATCTATGGTCTAGTATGGTAGGGTCTATGCGTGTGTTGCTTGAGCGCGGTATTAATTAAGCTTACCTTCTGGGCCCTCCCTATTTTGTGGCTCAGCTCAGCTCAGCTCAGCTTCAATGGACTGTCACCCTAAATGCCGCCACACGCGTCTCGTATTCACAACTGCGGACTCATAGTAGGGGCCCTTGATCGCTCAGCATCTGAGCCGGCAAACTTTTACACGTCATCTGTGATCAGCTGATCAGCTCTCATCTCCACTCTCTTCTAAGCTATCCGGCAAACGAACTAATCTGTCCATTAGATAAATCCATGTAATGAGAAATGTGTCGACGTACAGTTGAGTCTAATTATGTCTGAACAGAATATGACCCTGTCGTACTATTGTATTAATGGTTTGTGACCGCCTCTGTGGTCTTGTGTCCAGGTCACAGTCCAGGGTTCGATTACACATGTACCCACATGTTTGTGTACTTGGTTTGGTTGGTAGTAGGGCTTGTTTGTCCGCTTGGCTAGCTACCACCATGTTATCTTAACATCAATGTTTGTAGCATTGTTGTGTTTTGGCAGCTAGAGATAAGATAGCCAGTGCCTCAGTAGTTGAGGATTCCAAGTGAATATTATGACTAGGAGGAGCTCGATGGCGCAGTGGTTAACGCGCCCGGTCTGTGAATGCTGAGGTTAAGCAACTTTCGCAAAGGCCGGTCATCGGATGGGTGACCAAAACTTTATCATCTCGAGCTCCTCCGTGCTTCGGAAGGCACGTAAAGCCGTTGGTCCCGGCTGCATTAGCAGTCGTTAACAACCACCAATCCGCACTGGGCCTGCGTGGTGGAGTACGGCCGGTTCTCCCTATCCATCCATAGGGAAGGCTCGTGCCCCAGCAGTGGGGACATATAAATGAGCTGATGATGATGATGATGATGATTATGACTATGTGTGATGAAAGCCACCCATAAGATTTTTTTTTTAATTGTTGCCATGCAATTCAATTTGACAAAAGTTACTTTGACAAGGTACAACGGTGCTTATATATAATATATATAAAAGTAATTATCCCAGTACCGAGGCGGTATTAAGAAAACGGAGCAAATTGCCGTGGGTAGTGAAATAATGAAGCGCTACTTAAGCCCCTGCTGAATTAGCTATCTTTAGTAGTTATCATGAGGATGTTGACCCAGTTTCTTGAAATCTTACGATGTTCCGAACTAGTAGTTACAGTTACCCAACTTATTGCATGTATTACACGAGTAGTACGTAGCAAAGAGTATTTTATAGCTTAGTTGTTGTGTTCCGGCAGCTAGAGATAAGATAACCAGTGCCTCAGCAGTTCAGGGTTTCGAGTTCCATATCATCACTTAACATTAGGTGAGATGAAAGCAAACTGCATACCAGTGGGTAATAAAAAATAAAAAAATGAAGAAGTTGTTATTTTGCCCAGTGCGGATTGGTGGTTGTTAACGACTGCTAATGCAGCCGGGACTAACGGTTTTACGTGCCTTCCGAAACACGGAGGAGCTCGAGATGATAAATTTTTGGTCACCCATCCGATGACCGGCCTTTGCGAAAGTTGCTTAACCTCAGCACTCGCAGACCGGGCGCGTTAACCACTGCGCCATCGAGCTCCTTGCCTGCACATCAGATTACTATAAACTGTAAAATTTTCTCAATACACTTTGAACTTTATGTATAAGGAATATGGCTGAACGAAGGCGTCTGTATATCAAAGTAGCTTGCGTACCTTGTACCTTGTACCGTGATACACATAATCTTCTCTTCTATCTTCTTCTTTAGATATAAAATTCTCGTGTCACATGTTAGTTGCCATACTCCACCGAAACGGATCGATCGATTTTTATGAAATTTTATATGTATATTCGGTAGATCTGACAATCGGTCATATTCTATTTTTCATACCCCTTAGTGATAAGGGTGGTCCACCCCAAACTTTTTTTTAAGATTTAATTTTCCACTAGAAAATGTTCCGCGATTTGTTTGTTTTGTTGTCATAGAAACTGTCAAAGTGGTACGAAGTCCGCCGGGTCAGCTAGTATAATATATAAAAAGCATCAAAAGCATCAACTTCTAGTAAAACTATTGTGACATGGTTCTAAAGTGGTCAATAACATTTGCTGGCTGTACAACGCTGACTGATAGGTTTTATTTCTCTTCTACTAGTAAGCACTTCATCTTTACCCTCGCTTAACACAACACGGGCATACTTAACAATCGTTTCCAAAAATAAAATGTTAGGACCGGCACGATTATTCAAGTGTTTATAGGAAAACTTCCTGGAAACAAAATGTTAAGAAAAACTTCCATCTCCAAGATGGAGCTCAAAGTAATTTACTTGGAAACGGGGGGTCCCTTTAACAAATAATTAGGAGAATAATGGAAAAGATCCCTTTGAAACAATGAAAAATTCTCTAAATATTTCAAACCACCCACCGGCACCGGTGCTTAAGCCTCGCGATCGCGATGATATTCCGGAGCGGGTTGCTCCAACAAAAGAATATTATTTTAAGGCCGATTAAACTTTGTCGGCGAGAGAGAATCTATCGGAATAGACTCACCTACTTAATAATTGACAAAGGGTAAAGAGAAGGATCTGAGTATTAAAGCAAACCCTCTTTGAATACTCGCTGAAACGATTACAGTTACTATAAATAATCGTTTTAATTTAAAGCGAGCAAACTTAGCTTAAAAGTAAAAAGAAAATGTTGACATCATTTGAAAACGACAAAGATGAATGGGAGGAACTAATGTAGACTAACTAAAAATGTTCAAAAAACAGGAAAGAAAGTGGGACAGCCAAGCAAACAAAAAAACTATAAGTAAAAAACAAAAATAAAAAGTGAAAATGTCAGTAAGTATTAAAAAAAAATAAGAACAAAAAAAGGTATTAAAAAGGTTTTCCAAAGAGTCTGCAACATCATCATCACCATTACCATCAACATCATCAGCTCATTTTATGTCCCCACTGCTGGGGTACTAGCTTTCCCTATGGATGGATAGGGAGAACGAGCCATAAACCACCACGCGGGCCCAGTGCGGATTGGTTTTGAATAGATCTGTGATTTTGAAATATAAAGAAATCTGCAATTTAAGGTACGACTTATAATTGCAAGTATCTATATATGCAATTATATAAATAGATAAAGAAGTATTTGATACAAACAGAGCAATATTATAATTGCTATCATAAATTATGTAAGTAACGCAAAGCTATCGTATAGCTTTGTTGTTGTATGGCCATTGTAGTTTGATTGCTTCAAAGTAGTCAAACTATTTAGTTGCTCCACCATTTGGAATAGTTGCCAGTTGGACGTCATGCGAACATTAATTTGTGGTTCTGGTTGAACCAAAATGGAATAGAATAAAAAGTATTTGGTGTGTGATAAAGAAGAAAGAAAAAAGAAAAGAAGAAAAATAAAATAAAAATAAGCTTTCCTACACTCACACCAATTATCTAGCTAGCCCAAGAGAAGCTTCGTTATGAAACTCGTTAAATGGTTACTAGACAACGGATAAACATACTTAGAATACTTAAATACATACTTATTTATTATACATAGAAAACACCTAGACCCGAGACAATTTAGAAAAACAATAATTTCTAAATTGACCCGACCGGGGATCGAACCCGGGACCTCAGAGATGGCGACACCATGAAAACCGGTGTACAAACCACTCGACCTAGGAGGTCGTCAAATATTAATTAACTTCGTTATTGATAAGAAGGTTTATATATTATTTTGTACGAAACATCACCGTGTTGAAAACGGCTAATTGACGTTGAGAAAACATCTGTCTATGTTAGCTAGATTGTAAGAGTTTACTATGAATAGTAAAAAATATTATAAAAACAGTTTAAACTTTCGCATTCCATCCAAAAAAAATGCCTAACACAAACCGTGAACTGCTAACTGCTTCGTAAAGGTGGGTCAAAATGTCGGATTCTTACAAAGGTATGCCATCATTGTAAGAATCCGACGTTCTGACCAAGTTACAGCATTGTTACGGGCTAGCTCCAAGTAGAAGTACCTGCCTTATCATAACTAAACATCAAGTTTCCTGTTGTGGAGGAAAAAACTATGTCAGATCATCATTGGCTAATTTTATGTCCCCACTGCTGGGGCACGGCACGAGCCTTCCCTTGGATGGGTGGGGAAAACGGGCCATAAACTACCACGCGGGCCCAGTGCGGATTGGTGATTGTTAACGACTGCTAATGCAGCCGGGATCAACGGCTTTACGTGCCTTCTGAAGCACGGAGGAACTTGAGATGATAAATTTTTGGTCACCCATCCGGTGACCAGTTATTGCGAAAGTTGCCACAGACCGGGCGCGTTAACCACCGCACCATTGAGCTCCTCAGATCAGATGTCAGTAATTTAACAGAATGTTTATAATTTCATTTTTATTTTTATGTTGCTGCACTGAAGCTGAATTAAATATTTATAAAATACAGTGAAAATTCCTGGTTTTCACTGTATTTTGTAAATATTTTAGAATGTTTTTATTTAATTTTATCCAACTATGTTTGAGTAGGTATATTTCAATTTAAGGTACCAGGAGTACAGAGTTCCTAGAATCTCCACAACCCAAGCCAGTCACTAATTAGTGTGAACCAGCTCAGCCGCTTGTTAACCTAGTTACGGCCGCCTCGCCGTCGACAGTGGACGTCTGCCGCGTCTTTCAAACTCTTGGCTTTAATGAATAGTTATGCCTCCCTAGCCGTTCTAAATGTTCTGCAGATGTTTTAATAGAATCTTTGATGTGAATTTTTCAAACTTTTATCTGGGTTTTAATTTTTCAGAAGTAGGTCTAGCGGTATGTAAGGAGGCGAGCTTCCAGCGAGTTATAATAATTACGCAAATATCATACATGAATAAATGAAATACTACACAAAATCCATATGAGTCGATAACATTGTTGTATGACATTTTCTAACAGCTTAACGTTTATTTACTTAAAAATTTGAACCTGCCCGCGGGTTTGTTTGTCTGCCACAATGTACAAACTCACGAAAGGATTTAAACAGGATAATATTATGCTTTCACTGTACTCAAAATTTTGTCCAAATCCGTTCAGCCGTTAAACGTATTTGAAAAACAAATAAAGAAACATCAATACTACAATTTCGTTGCACAAAAAAGTCATAACATAAAACTTGTACTTACAACTTAACACATCAAACAAATAAATATAGATAAGTGATATTGCCAAAGAGAATTTATTAAAAACTTTTTGCGACATAACTTTAAATGGGCATAGACAACTATCAATTTCGGAGTCCGCTCCCGGCCTCTCCCGGGACCTGGGGCAGGGCTGAATGTCGAAAATTACTAGATATTTTGTTTACGTGAACGTTTCATGATTGATGACAGCGTCGTCGTTGGAATATTATCTTTGGACGGCCTATTTGTTTAAGGGTGCTTAGTATTAAGTATTTTGAATAACGAAGGTAGAGGTATAGTCTGGCAAGAATGAGTAGAACTGTGTAGAGTTATGCCATGTAATTTTTATGATAAACTTAATTAAATTTCACTTAATGCAGCGACTACTTAATTTCTACTTCTATACAGTACTTGGTTTAGTAGATTACCCTCCTTGCATCGTATTCTTCAATGCTGAGGGTCATGACCTCCAGAATATAATTTGTCTCTCACGATGTTCCGCCATTTATTCCTGTTTGAGGCGAGACGTGGAGGGCATCGTAAAATTTGGTGTCGAGGGTGGTGCGGATCTGATCAGACTAACGCATTGGGCTGCTAACTCTTGGTCTTTTGCCGTTGACTTTGCCAGTAATAAGCAGTCTAATCGAGATTGTCCCCGTTTTTCCTGGCTATGTGGCCGAAAAACTCAAGGATCCTTCGAAGGCAGATGGATAATCTCTAAGTTATCTTCAGCTCCTTGAGTATCGATGCGTTGGTCCGATGTGCTGTCCAAGGTATCCGCAGCATTTTCCTCCAGCACCACATCTCGAAGGCGTCAATGCATATGCGATCGACTTTCTTCAAAGTCCAAGTCTCAGCGCCGTACAAAAAGATAGAGAATACTAGAGTGGTCACTAGTTTGGACTTCGTTTTAATAGGGATGTTTCTGTCCGCCCATATTCTGTGCAGCTGCGACATAGCATTCTTCGCCATTCCGATTCGTCTGCGCACATCTTTCTCGCACAATCCGTCGTTACTAATGTTGAACCCAGGTATGTGAAGTTGTCAACTATGTCAAGATTAAGTGCGCTGCTGAGTTCCAACTTGTTAGTGCGGTTTACCACCTTGACTATGGTATAGTAGATTAATGTAGAGTTTATTTATTGATTTACTAGAAGCAACCGACATGCGAACCTACATAAGGAATCTACATGGCAACATCGTACTTGAAATATTTAGCAGTGTTCATTGATCAAGCTTTATTTAGACATAGATGTAACCACCTTCCATACATCTGCGAAAATATCAAGGTCCGGGTTGGCCTGCATGAGTGCGTTGATGTACCAATATCCAGAAAATCTGTAAAACAATCAAAGTACTAATACTTTGATTGTTTCGCGCTCGAGCTCATAGGTAAGGACCTAACCTTACCTATGAGCTCGAGCGCGCGAATACTTGACACAATAGAATTTTGATTATTATCGGCCACCTGGTGGTCGATCGACGCTCAAGGGGATATGAAATTGATGTTTCGTAAGGTGGGTGGACCATGGAAGGCCACTGTAACGAATAAACAGTTTTTATTAGTTCATTTACTGGATAAATGAAAGAAACAAATTATTAATTGATACTTTGTTTTATTGTGTATCATATAAATTACTTTTTTTATTTCTAGATGTAATCACTATTTCTTAAACTTAACTTTTATAAATCTCTTCCAAACGGCTTTGCAAGGAACAGGGCTCCATACAAGGCCAATATTAAAAATCAGTCATTCAACTTAAAACTAGAATTGTAATAATCAAAATATCCGCTTTTACTAAAACTACATAAAAAGCTCTTTCATTTAAACTAAAAATTTAATGGTTAACATATTATAATCTTCTTTAAAAAACTCAACGAACATTTCTTGAACACCATCCTATAACTAAGAATATATTAATGGAAATTATTGTAAAATTATAGTAATGAATATTATATCGATAACAAATAAGTTGCCAATGCATTTTGCAATGAAATTATAATTATATTTTTTAAACTATAATGGCCTTCTTATGGGTCCGTTCTTTGTAAGGCCAAAATGATCCTAAGAAGGCCAAACTAACAATTATCATCTATGACAACATTTTTTTTATTTAATAAAATAATAGACACTACAGACTTAAACTACCTCCATCCCATGTACTACCTCTTTTTCTTGGTTTTGATCCTGAAATTCTTGAAATCTGAAATTATGCGTGTAAAATTTAATCATCTGTTCAATTAACGACTTATTCTTATAGCAATATTTACAGACATAACCTTTTCATAAAAGAAATTTAAAGATATATTTATAATATAATAATTTTGAAAGAAATATCTATTCAGTCTAAGTTAGAAGTTGAATAATCCTTATAAATAATAAAATTATAAACATAAAACGTTGTTTCAACTTTCTTGGTACGTATTTATAACTAAAAACTAAGTGTTCATATTTTCATTATTTGTAAATGTTCCTAGTGAAGCCCATGTACCCTAGCAAGGCCAACCGTCAAATTTTTCATTGGCCTTATAAGGAACCACCGGCTTTCATAGGAACACTACCTATATTTTAACTGAAATCGAAGTAAATTTTTTTTTCTTTAGTACTTACTATAAAAAAATCCTTATATGACAATATACAGTAAAAAAAATTGGATAATATTAGGTTATTCACATAAAAACTTACCATTTGCTGAGCGCGCGAATTACAATTTTAACGTCGACGACCGAAGTCTACATAGCGAGGGACCCCACTGCCAAAATAGCAACGCGAGCGACTCGCCGCCGCGTCTGTGTTCTTGAGATTGATAGAGCCTTGTGTAAGTGGAAGGAATTTGTCATCACATGACTATAACTACGACTTTTTTATAGTTGGCCTTCAAAGAAGCATGGCCTTCCATGGTCCACCCACCTTATGAAGATTTTTTAAAACGTAAAATTTTAAATACTAACGTTGATTCAATTTTCTTAACATCTATTTATGTTAACACTATAAAAACTGTAGGGCAAAGTGTTTGTTTCATTAGCTAAATATAGCAGCCCTAAACAAGTTTATAATGAAACAAAAGGTCAATTCCGCTAACAAAAAAATCTTTTTTTCTCAACAAAAAAAAATTTGGCCATATAGACACAAAATTAAAAATCATTGTTATTACTAAAGTCTAATTTACATAGTCTTAATTAAATGTGTCTGATAATAACAACCAGTATTGAATTTTAGTAAAATTATAGTAATGAATATTATATCGATAACAAATAAGTTGCCAATGCATTTTGCAATGAAATTATAATTATATTTTTTAAACTATAATGGCCTTCTTATGGGTCCGTTCTTTGTAAGGCCAAAATGATCCTATGAAGGCCAAACTAACAATTATCATCTATGACAACATTTTTTTTATTTAATAAAATAATAGACACTACAGACTTAAACTACCTCCATCCCATGTACTACCTCTTTTTCTTGGTTTTGATCCTGACATTCTTGAAATCTGAAATTATGCGTGTAAAATTTAATCATCTGTTCAATTAACGACTTATTCTTATAGCAATATTTACAGACATAACCTTTTCATAAAAGAAATTTAAAGATATATTTATAATATAATAATTTTGAAAGAAATATCTATTCAGTCTAAGTTAGAAGTTGAATAATCCTTATAAATAATAAAATTATAAACATAAAACGTTGTTTCAACTTTCTTGGTACGTATTTATAACTAAAAACTAAGTGTTCATATTTTCATTATTTGTAAATGTTCCTAGTGAAGCCCATGTACCCTAGCAAGGCCAACCGTCAAATTTTTCATTGGCCTTATAAGGAACCACCGGCTTTCATAGGAACACTACCTATATTTTAACTGAAATCGAAGTAAATTTTTTTTTCTTTAGTACTTACTATAAAAAAATCCTTATATGACAATATACAGTAAAAAAAATTGGATAATATTAGGTTATTCACATAAAAACTTACCATTTGCTGAGCGCGCGAATTACAATTTTAACGTCGACGACCGAAGTCTACATAGCGAGGGACCCCACTGCCAAAATAGCAACGCGAGCGACTCGCCGCCGCGTCTGTGTTCTTGAGATTGATAGAGCCTTGTGCAAGTGGAAGGAATTTGTCATCACATGACTATAACTACGACTTTTTTATAGTTGGCCTTCAAAGAAGCATGGCCTTCCATGGTCCACCCACCTTATGAAGATTTTTTAAAACGTAAAATTTTAAATACTAACGTTGATTCAATTTTCTTAACATCTATTTATGTTAACACTATAAAAACTGTAGGGCAAAGTGTTTGTTTCATTAGCTAAATATAGCAGCCCTAAACAAGTTTATAATGAAACAAAAGGTCAATTCCGCTAACAAAAAAATCTTTTTTTCTCAACAAAAAAAAATTTGGCCATATAGACACAAAATTAAAAATCATTGTTATTACTAAAGTCTAATTTACATAGTCTTAATTAAATGTGTCTGATAATAACAACCAGTATTGAATTTTAGAAGTAATACTTAGACTCATTAATGAGTGAGAAAAAAAGTCAATTTCATAGGTAAAGACCCAATACATCCATCTAGATTACTACACGCGTAGATAGTGTTGTAATAATGTAGGTAAAATTAAATTAAACGTTTTATTATTAATTGGCCAATTGATATTTGCCGAAGATACGCTGCCATCCAAATATCTACATCAGCAGTTTGAGATTTTAAATATAATTTCAGATTAAAAATAAGAGCGCCCTTGTAACTTCGCACATTAAGCACGATCTCAAAACATTTGCATCCTAAGTGCTTACGGTAACACGTACTCAAGTTTTATTGGGCTCTCAAACCTTTGCAACCGTAAAATCCACCGGCGACGAATTTAATATTATCTAAATGTACATAACCCGATCTTAGTTTATTTTATGTGCCATTTAAAATTTTCATCTTATTCCTTGAGAGCACTTACGTCCTTTTATGTGTGTAGGAGTGTATGAATTTTCGTACCGTACGCTTCATGAAAATAATAGTCATAGCTGCTCTTTCTATGTAAAGTTATAAAGTATAATGTATCGCTAAATAAAATTTTTACGAGTATGTTTCACCTTTTATAGTCTCACAGTGTAGGAGAAAATATTATTGCTTGTTAATCGGCGTGGCGCGTCAACTTTCGTGAGAAAGTGGAACTAAGCCTCGAGAAGAACGGACTAAAACAAGAAATAGGTATATGGAAGACAGAACAGATCTTCTTCTTTGCCTGGCCCTTTACCATTTTATTTGGGGTCGGCTCTCCGTATCATGCGTCCAGGTAGCTCGGTCCTGGGTCGTCTCTTTGTTGACTTGGGCTTCTTTGAAGTTCTTATTTACTACTGATATCCATGTGATTCGGGGTCTTCCTCGTCCTCGGGGTTTGGTTTCGATATCTAGCTCTTTTCTGGTCATGTGGTCGGATGGTCGCCTCATAACGTGTCCGTACCACCGCAGACGGCTCTCCTGTAGTTTATCTTTGAAGGTGCCTTTTATGTGTGTGTTTCTGACATGATCCAGCCTAGTTACACCACCTGCCCACCTGAGCATCTTCATCTCTGCGCAGTGTAATTGATTTTCGTGCTGCTTTTTGAGTGGCCAGCATTCGGCTCCGTATGTCATGGCCGGTCGGACGGCTGCTCGGTATACTCGTCCCTTTATGCGCACGGGGATTCGGCTGTTGCATAGCACACCAGATAGTTCTCTCCATTTCATCCATCCGGTATTTATGCGATGGGTGACATCAGTGTCTATTGATCTTTACTGATGACTGACCCTAGGTATTTGAAATGGTCCACTTCTGGAATGGAAGACCGAACAGATATAAGGACTTATTATAATAAGAACCGAATTCTTCCGCAATAACGCCTGTATTCCGTGATATTTCCCTTTTTATAATATTGTTATATGTTTAAGGTAATATGAACGCAAAGTTACCCAACGAAGTATGGCGATGATGACTTCCTTCGTAATTCGATAAGCGACAGACAAGCAAGTAAGATCCACAGAAGAGTTGATATGTAGGTAGAAAAGTGTAACTTAAATTTTTGATATTTTTACTACGATTGTGTTTTATAATGTTGACGGTACAGTCGCGATCATTAATATGTAATATGGATAAAAGTCAAGTCAAAAGTGTATCCATGTTATGTGTCATGCTCGTCACTGTACTTACGTGTCGCAATACACTTGCAAACATTTTCTAAACACGGACGAACCTGACAGTATATGTAGGTATAAGGGCAGAAAGGAAATTGGTGCATATATGTATTTAATCTTGCGGTATAATATGTCGATTCAAAACCCGTAGGAGGAAGTCATTTATATTAATGAAAGCGGAACATTAATGAATACTCGGCGTTGTGTAGGATTCCATAAAAAGCTCTGCCTGCTAGCGTGCCATCACAATATGACAGATATAGAAATTTACAAAAAAAACAGGAATAGTACAGGAAACCACTGGTTTTAATTGTAATAATTAGGTTTTCCAAACATAATTATTAGTTTACTAGCGGCCCGCCGCGTTCTTTGCTATATCTGCGTGAATACCCATGTCTCGCGATATAAAAATAAAAATAAAAATGCCAATCGCCATTGCTATGTTAGAATTGTTGTATTCCGACATTTAGAGATAAGATAGCCAGCTCCTGTATGGTTGAAGATTACGGGTAAAGTACGCTTCCATCTTGGGCCTTATCGTCACTTACCATCGTGGGATAAAGGCCAATGGCTTCTTGTTGTGTAAAAAAAATCTCTAAGGTTGGCGCAGCGACCTAATGTGATACTTGGCGTCCGACAATAAGAGCCACCATCGCCACCTGGGTCTGTTATTATTTCAACAACTTTAGCCTTTAGAATTGTGTTTTTTTTAAATTTACACACTTAATTTACACAGTACATTTTTATTGTTTTATTTTTTATTACATGTTTTATGTCACCTTATCAAGACCGTGTCATTACAAAAGTCCCTCAGCGGCCCTCTCCATAATGTAGTAAAGACATTAAGTTGAGACAAGAACCTCGTTGGCCTCACTCAGTTTATGTGTCGTGTTTTTCAATTTTGTTTTTTATCGTTTTCTAAAGTTTAAGCAAGCACTTGCTTTTTGTCACTATGAACCCTATAAAGGGCTCAAAACGTTAGGGTAAAATAATAACATGTAAAAATAAAAACGAGTAAATTCACGTGTTTCATGTCCACGTTTTTTGTTTTTTACTTATTCATTATACAGTATCTCATAGATGTGTTAGGGTTAGTAAAATAATTCTTATAAGTAACTGACAACCGATGGGGTAGGTTAATGTGTTCTGCATTAGAGACCCCGACTGGCAAGCGTAATGTAGAAAGCTTTCTGGGTCATGTAGAGTTGATTTCCGTAGAGTGTTGGCAATACGGAACAGAAGAGCAGAAGATTGGGCTCAGTGGCATTCATTGGGAAAGGTTTATGTCCGAAAGTGGACGGATTCAGTCAGATTATGGTGACGACGATCCAATAGTTGAGCGGAGTATTATACCAATAATAGACTACAGTCATAAAAACTCATAAAGAGGGAAAAAAGACAAAAATCCACGAGCGGGACTCGAACGCAACTCGAACCCCCATGATATGCCAGGTCAGGTGCACTACCAACTATGCTATCGTGGCTCAATCCAACCAATTGTGGCGCCGAAATTAATCAACACTATATCTAGTATCTAAGCCAAAGGAGCCCTATTTAATGTCGACAACTACGTCATCAACATCCGATCTTAATATTTTTACAATTTTTTAAAATTTTTCAACTTGTAATTTGTTCAACTAAATTTGCGTTAAATTATACGCAAATAATCATAAAAAGGGGTTAAGTAATATATGTATTTGAAATATAATTAAAAATTTAAGCAACCTGTGAAAGCAACAAAAACACATTTGCAATTTTCAGCAGTTCACGTTCCTTTGAAAACGAATAGAGTGGAAATCACTCGGATATCCACATCGGCCTCCGCAATATGAGTGGCGTTTCGGTTCCCAAACGGCACGGATGTTTCCAGTTGCATACGCAGGGTTTGGTATGGGCGTTTAAAGCCTTATGGCCCGTTCAGTACCATTTGGAAACTCCGACGCGTCTATAGCATCGAAAACAGCGTAGCCTTTTATGTAAACTTATTCTTATAAAATATTTATTTCGTAGGAAAGCGTTAATCGTGCCAGTTAAGCAACTTTTTAAATATCGGGTAACAAAAGACTGAATTCAAATATTTCAAGCTCTTCCGTGCTATCGAAGACATATTAAGCCGTCAACTTTGTTGTCGTATAATAACGGTCGATAAGACACACAAAGCCGCATTGGGCTAGCGTGGTGGGTTATTGCAAAACCCCCACGTGAAATTGTGGGAAGGATTCAGCCCAGCAGTGGGGCCCAGCAGTGGAGCAGTGGGGCAAGGTAATGATGAAGATGATAGGGGAGTATAAAAAGTTTTGTACGGAAAACAAAATTTCTCATACTCAACCGAATCTCATGTTTGGTCACCGATCCGGTGTCGGCCATGGATAACCAAATATTATTATTTGGAGCTTTCGAGTTCCGCGTGGGCAGACATTTAGAGCCTTTCGGTCCCTTCGGCAACATTTGACTTTGGCCTTGCTTTGAACGTGTCTTAGGCACAAGAAACATCGGATAAGATAAAAATAGCTGTGAGCAGATTTTGCGGGAGTGTCCAACGTTTTAAAACAATTAAGTACAACATCGAAAACTTTTTGTACTAAGTTAAATATATACTGCATGGTGCATTGCTGCTGCGTTAGAATACAAAGCAAATATACATGGAGAGCTGGATGACATAGCAGGTAGCGTGTTATGATTTGAGGTCAATTATCGCCTGGAACTGTTGATTAGCTTCTGTAATTTTTCTTACTGTATTGAATCGGAAATGTTTGCTCGAGCGTATCATAACTGCGTCTACGATGTCGTCTGCAAAAAATAACACCTCTACTAAAAATAATCGAGAGTACCACATTCATTAAAAAGTACTGTAAGTACTCCAACAGTTAAAACATTTTGTTCATATCGGACAGAGCGTATGCTCCGTTTTCGACAGCAAGAAATCAGCAGCAAGAAATCATATTATAATAACTTCCCTGTCCCGTAAGTAACATAATGTATCACATAACAATTATTGATTTTTCTATTGTTGTTATTTTCGGACCAGGCGGAGTTGTTAACAATTATACAACTTACTGCACTAACAAAGTCATAATTACCTACTAACTAACCCATAGATCTTTATAATATAAATAAATAAACTTAACATTATTAATGTAAAAGTCTCCAACAATGACGTCGCTTTTTCATCATTATCATCAGCGTCCTACACACGTCCACTGCTGGACACAGGCCTCTCCAAGTGCACGCCACGTCGGTTTTTGCGGTAGTATAACCGCTAACGCTTATGCTTTAAGGCATTCCAGGCACGAGATGCGAACGCGGGCGTGGGCGGGTGCTACATCGATCGCACGACCCCTGACATTAAATGAAAGACAGGGCTGTGCACGGTGAGGGACGGGCCCGCTGTAAGCCTAGGGTTTTACCCCGAATACGTATAGGCACGCAGACTGTCTCTTAGGTGACCCACTTACTATACCAGGGTTATTTGCAAACATTAATAATCTCTCAACAACGTATTATAATCACTTTATTAAGACACATTTGTTCTATGTTCTATATATTTTGTGAATTTCCATAGAATATGAGTGATTCAGAATGGTTTGTACCTACAAAACGTAATAAAAAGGGTAATTAAATTATTTTGTCTTGTTATTTTTGTATTTACAAGTAACAAAAAGTGACATAACAGAGTGAATACTCTTCTCAACTACCAAGAAGCTTGTCTTTAAGCCTGCGTTGTTTCATCAATGTTTTAATAGAATACCTTTGCTATCCGAAGTTGTCATTGTGATGTTATTATATTAAGATGAAACCTGTATTACTATTGTGTGTAGTAAAAACTATATTTTTATTTTTTATTATTTCAGTTACATTGCTGAACGGAAGTATAACACACGCACTACTAATATAAGTTCTGACACGTGTCTACATGATCTCTAATATCCATTTTATCAATCACACGTCACACAATACCACGAGGAAATTGGAATGATATTTCAATGAAGGAAAATAAATTCTCTAGCGGATGCAATGAAAATAACCGGTATCCGAGATCCATATGAACCACCCGCACCTAGGGAGTATTATCTGACATTATATTGCGAGAAGGCGGCATCCCTATTGAAATGTAGGGCACCCATACTTCGTAGACCACGCACACTCGCACGAAGCGCTACGCAGGACGCGTTCGTAGCACTACCTAACTCTGTAGCGGTGTACACGTAGCGCTCGTAGCTGTTGTAGCGACCGGTTATATTTAACTCGGTAGCTTAATGTTGCTTGTTCTACGATGAGCGAGGGGTGCGTAACATTTTATGGCTTGTTCGCTCTCATGGAACTTTACTTGCGGAATCTTACTGCGGTTCTGTTAGCATGGTTTAGGCAGGTCATGATTAATTGCCTACGGAATTTTGTTTGCTGTGGTAATGTTTCTTTGTTCTTGATATACGAGATCGAGTTTGTCTGCCTAATTATTTACTTGGTTCTCTTGTTATGTAAATTTCTTGTTGGTTTTAGCGTTTGGTTTCGGTATCATAATAAATATGTAGGTACGAAAGTATAAAAAGTTCTAAAATCAGAAGATTATACAATTACGCTTCTTGTATACAAATTAAGGCCATAATATCTTATTAGATCTATTGTTTAATAGCTGTTGGCCAAACAGGCCCATAAAGATCTCTGATATTCGCAATTAAATATTTTAAATTCAAATTTAAAATGCGGCTTTTGGGTGTCATCTGTCATCTTTAATACTAGGACCAGCCACCAACGTGCCTTCCGAGGCACGGAAACATCAAAATATTTTAATTTAACCTAGTTACTTAAAGCATCTTAACCACTTCGTCTAAACATTGCTTTCCAGAGAGAATAACAATAATAAATATTGTTATTTTAACATCAATATTAGTAAAATAAATATTTCCATAAAATACTATTTTAGTGTGAAAAGGTAAATAAGTATCATTTAATCATTGTGAACATTTGTATGCAATGATAATACTCGGAATATCAGTAATCTATCCAACGGCTTAATCTACTTTCGCCAAAGCCGAGCTTTAGAGTTTAAGAATTATCGAAGTCTAATTTCATCTTGATTTCATTCTCTTAATTACAAAGGCCTTTGAAAACGAAAATGGATATTTAATAAAACAGTGATTTACGAGTATATTGGACAGTGACGTGGTTAATGCTTTTCCAGTTAATGTAATTGATGTACGGGCTAAGAAAAAGTAATTAATTAAGTGATGACGAAGCGTAGTGATGGAATTTTTACTTTATCAATATTGACACGTTTCAAGTGTTTATATCTTACAGAGTCTTTTTGCATGAATTCATTTATTTATTTAACTGCCTATGTGGTCTAGGTCCCGCACTCAGTACATCAGTTTCGGAAATCCCAGAGAAAAAAGACGGGTCTCACTTTTAAAATACCTAATTGAAATAACCCAACAATTGAAGAGTTCTAGTATCTATCTTCATACAAAATAGAATAAGAGTTTCAAATAACTTTGCCTTTTGTTTATAAGTGATATCTATCTGCGTGGGAAACTTCGTATTTACATACAAAAGCCTAACTAAAATTTAACGACCTTTATTAGGGCTTTCTTTTGTTAACTTTCTAAAATTTAAATAAGACCCTCCCTACTGAATCTGTATGTATAATTAAGTATTAGAACTTTGAATTTAATAGGGTGAGGTAGGCCATTTATTTTGCATGAGCCTATTATTAGATATAAAATAGTTTTGATAACGTTCATTAGTTAGTTCATTAATTCATTAGCTCTGGGCGGTCTATGTTTAGGAGTCTAAAATTTGCACATCATCGAAGAGATTTGAAAATAGTATCATAAAAATTATAATAACATATTAATTATTTTAACGATATTTCAAATTTTATAGCACAGTCCCTTTGGTTCTCGGGAGCGCCAACAGCATTCTGAATGTGATTGGTCATAAACCTAAGTGTGCCATTCAGAGACACTGGGTGTATGATCATGCACATATACCTATGTGCTTCTGATGGGCGTCATAGGTATATAAATTAAATATTACATTCTTTCTTTTTGTTTATTGCTAACATAGTTTTTTAAGTCTCATTGTTACTAACATACATATCATGGATCAATTGGCTGAAATAAAAGTTTTTTTTGTACGATAATAACTTTTTGTCTGAGATCAAATTCTCTTCGCTTCGTTTATAATTCAGGGTTAGATGAAATAAGTCATAGTAGTTTCGTTAATGTTTTTAACTTCCGTACAATGTAGATATTATATCATTAGTCAAATAAAGTTAAAAAAAATACGGTGCAGTCTTTTAAAAGGTGACCATAAAAAATAGTTAAACAGTTATGTAACTCAACTGTAAAAATCGGTGAAGTGTTAAATGTTTAACAAAAAAAAACAAAAGTAAGGGAATATTTTTTTTTTTATATTGACACGTCATAGTGACCACATCCTGCCTGATGGTAAGCAGCCGATGCAGTCCAAAATAATGAGAGCGCTCCTCACCGTGGAACAAGCACGGTGACAAGCGCACCCACTCATGACGGCCTGCATAAATGCCGTTTCACGCTCCGCTTAAAAGACCCGGGACTATAGGAGCTGGGAAACACATGCGCCGGCAAAGAATTCCAAAGCCGGATGGTCTTACAGAGGAACGACTTGCCAATTTTTTTTGATACGAGTACTGATTGTCTGTACAGTATGATGGTGGTTCCTGAGACCAGCACGTGTAGTCCGGGAGAGGAAAGGAGAAGGCGGATATTTACTCATAAAAAGTTATATAACTCTTTTGTTTCATTTGGAATGGTAGGTTTTGATCTCAAAGTTGTCTGTACCGTTCTGTTTTTAAATTTGTATACAAATAAGCAATAAATAATACTGTTAAATTGACACCATCACAGCTAAAAATCACAAATTCAAAACCTTTCAATTACAGGAAACCAATTTAAAAAGGACACGTTAATATGACAACGTCACAGCAACATATAAGTATGAGTGGGACAGCACCGGTGTACCGGTAAATCGATACAGCGGGTGCGAGCAATGTTACGCAAAGTGCAAAGGTAACTGCAATCCCGTTTATTTGTAGCAAGCCCAGCCAGTCTGCAGGGTCGTGACACAGCCCGGATGACCTGGTTCCCGTAACTCTTACTACTGGTGTATTAATTAGCTTATTACAAACTTGGTGTTGGAATGCTAGATGGATATGACATATAATAAAAAGCTGGGGAGAAGGAAAATGGTAATTGATAATAATTTAGAAACGAAACGAAGCCGATGCGAAAGAAAAGAAGTAATCAATAGGTTCTTCTTAGCGTTTCTCTTCACAACGTGTAGGTTGGACATCATCATAGCCATATTCAGCCTGCTTTACAGTTTCCCAAAACAATGAGTCGGTGTGGTGCTAATCAATACAACTTAAAACAATTAAAACTACAATAGTTCAAAATAAAAATGAAGATATAACGAAAGATTTCGTAACAAGTTCGTTAACGATTTCGTTTTGTTTCGGAATGCACGTAAAGCCGTTGCATTAGCAATCGTTGTCAACCACCAATCCGCACTGGGCAGCGTGGTGGTTTATGACCCGTTCTCCCTATCCATCCATAGGGAAGGCTCGTGCACCAGCAGTGAGAACATAAATGAGCTGATGATGATGATGATGATGATGAAACTCTCAGTAGGTAGGTACAGACGTCTGCACATCAACCTATCCAAAACTGTCAAAATTTCTTCAATACATTTTCAACCTTAAGCTATAGCCATAAAGTCAGTCTATTAAGAAAATTTGACGATGTCAAAGTAAAATGTCCTTTAAATTAAAAGTTATTTTCAAAAGTCAAACAAATCAAGGATTTAAAGTTTTTATTGTCAACTTGTCAATGTTTTTGAAAAGGCACGTTAAGCCTTTTGCTTGAGCTATTTGTTGCTGTAATAATGGCAAAGATCGTCTTAGCTATACTCGTAAGTAGGCCAGATTGGGGGTCTATAGATGGCCCACAAACCCCTTATGATTCCATACTTATTTTGGACATTGCAAAGCATTTAAATGAGCAATTTTTTAGGCCGATACATACTGGACTGATTACAGCTATAATAAGCTAGTTAACTAACTGAAATATATAGCAACAACATCAGCTAAACTTAACGACATCAATATCAACCTAACTAATTCATAGTTAAAAATTCCCAAGATACAAAGAATCGAAACTAGCAAACAAAGCTGCTAGCAAACAATTTTGTAAATTACGAGTTCACAAATGGATTCCTAGTGTGTTGAACGTATCGCAAATTACAACTTTATTCTGTACAGTTTAAACACAAACAAACCTTAACAAGCACACGGTACTATTTTTATTTACTCTCATTTTAAATTTCAACAAAAGGTCAGAGCATACCGGCTGTTTGCAGGACCGAGCTAGGGCTAGGCTCCCCGGTTTGAGCTATCCATCCCTCTCTAACGATTCCCGGGAAAACCTAGATTCTGCATTTGCAATATTGTCGCTGTATCTCAACAGTCGATTGTAGACTTTATTGCACCGATAAATAGCTGTTAAACGACAGGAAATGCTTCGGTGTGTGAGTTATTCGAGGTCCGTATGCACGACCTGTTGCATCGTACGTCACGGCATCTGACTCAAATCAATATCGGACGTACGTGGGTTTAGGCGTTAAATTGAATATGTCGGCCTTATTTAACTTATGTAGGGCATCATAGATAATAATTGGACTGAAGCTCCGCGTCCAATTTCTACTTTCTGGAGCTGTCAGCTGCAAGCACCAATTATTCGAGACAGATTTGATGATACTTGAGATACGGCGCTCAAAATGTTTTATGAGAAAGATCATTAATCTTCTGGTATTCTTGAATTTTCAGCGTCTATGGGCTTACACTTTTTTGGAGATTTTCCAGAATTCTAATACAAGGGCTATGACGAATTAGACTATGAATTTTCAATATTAATTATCCGTAACTATATCATGAATTTGATGAATGGTCCAAACATAAACAAAGCATTGCGACCAATTGGTCGCAATGCTTTGTTGAAGTTCCGCTTATTGTGTTATTTGATTATTGAAAATAGCTACTGGAATTAGTTGTACATGAGTTTCAAAGCATACCATTAATATTCCAAATAGAGGAATCTATCTCGTAGAAATACAGAAATGCACAAGCAATGTTTGGATCACAAAATGGGAAATTCTAAATTCTGAGAATATGCTGACAAAGGCTACATCTCGTGAAATGGAGAATATATTTGTTCTTACTCGGAACCGTAAAACAGAACCGTAATAAGTTTGAGAGAGAGAGTTTTCAACACAATAAGATAGTTAGCTGACAGGCTAGTCAATAAATCAAGTCGTATATCCGGAATTTGTGGGTTCTTTGGGACTGGGTCGGGCAAGGTATGTTCGGGATTTCGGGGTAAGCCAGGGATTGTGATCACCAACTCGCAATTAGGAAGCGTGGTGATTAAGGTATCCATCAATGACTTCGACCTTCGACTTTGTAGCGATGACTTCTTTTATATGATGGAAGCCTTTGCCGAGCAGCGGGATAGTTTTTATACTAGGTATATTGTAACAGTTCCAATATAGGTCGGTAGGGTGCCAGATTACTCGTTTGGTCTAAAGCGTCCCAGTTAACGATGCCATAAAGTATTGGACGTTCTTTGGGAAATGTTGTACGGTACTTATCTTTATCTTTTATGGCATAAAGTAAATAATCACTTTTAAGATTACATTCGAATATACGAGTAGTAGCTGCTAGAAAAGAAATATGGTGGGTGTATGGGTGGTATGGTGCATGTTTGTTTTCTTTTTGTAACGCGAACAATTGTTTTTACTTTTACGTTTTTACTTAAGGCGAAGGGTAAGGCACACTAGCGCCGCTAATGGATTTAATTTGATTTATCTCAAACTGGATTTTTTTCAAACATTGCGGACCTTCCGACACTAGGCAAACATCTATCTATTATTTAATAATTGTGCACTACTTTTAGGTTTGTTTTGTATTCATTCGCTAACACCAAAAGTGGTTATTGTTTGTGAATAAATGCAATAGCTCGTTTTGTAAATAAACCACGCAACAAAAACTAGTGCACAATTATTAAATAAATACCATGGATACTTTTCTGTTGTCGGACGGTACGCAATGTTTAAAAAAAGATCCGGTCCGTTAGTAATTGTCAAATTATCAATTGGTGGCGCTAGTGTGCCTTACCCTTCGCCTTAAACTGTTTAATGATTTTTTGTATATAATTTTACGCAAAATTTCTGGCGTACTTTTTTCAAATTGTTTTTATTATTATTTTCGCAGCAGCATTTATGGAGAACAAATAAAGCGCCCTTCACTCGGATTCCTCCACCACTGACGAATTGGCTATGTTATCTTATCTCTAGCTGGCGGGACACACAATGCTCTTAATATTATGGTTATGGTGACTTTAAAAAAAGTTGTTATGAAAGGTAATCTATTTCTTCGAAAAATAATTGAATAATGATAAACACAAATTAACATATAAATAAGAATAGTCTAAAAATAGATCTTGAGCCAGAGCCTAGAACTTAAACAGCCATGGAATATTCAATTAGTGTTATTTGTTTGCCGGGTCGTCTAGACGTTAGAAAGTCGAAAGAAATATACATCAGGCATATTTGTCATGTTCGTTATTACAAGTTATTTGTCTGAAGAAAAATTTTTATTATTTATTTCTATTTTGTTTATTTGGATCACTAACAACATTTACAATAATACTATGTAAATGTTGTATGTACTATTTACAATAATAGTATGTATTTATTTATTATTGTAGTATTGATGAAACTTAGGTACAAGCTATAAGTAAATATTACTTACAAGTAACATGAAATAAAAATATATACATAACAAATAACAAATTATAGATACATTTTACTCATATAAAAGTTTAGAACAGTTCTGTAAACTTTAGACAGAGAATCGAAATTAAAATCTAGTGAAATCACAAAGACTGTTAAATAATTTACTTATACGTGGTACAGGAGAGATATTGTCTCTGCTTCTATTCTATACTATAATTTATAAAGCTCTCCAAATGGTACACAATGTCGCCCTCTTATTGAATACTAGTTGTGCCCCGCGGTTGCACCCGCGTTAATTAGTGAACAATATAATTTTCCCGTTTTTTCAACATTTTTCATTGTTGCTCCACTCCTATTAGTCATAGCTCCCCTACACGTGAAGTGGTGATGTAATATTTTTTTCTTGTCTACCCCATAGTGTAGGGTGTCATTGGATAGCAATTTCAAAAATTTTTGATTGAGGCATCCATTTGTGAATTATTAAGCTTAAGGCTGCCTGTCCATTGACGCGGAGCGAGGCAGCGAAGCGGAGCGAGCGAGTATTGCGGAGCGGAGTTGCGAACTGTGTCTGTCTATTGACGCGGAGCGAGGCAGCGGAGCGGAGCGAGCGAGTATTGCGGACTGAGTAGAGCTAGGCCGTGTTCTCGCGTTCGTTTCCCCGCCGCCACATTCCGCTCCCCCGCTCCGCCGCCTCGCTCCGCCTCTCCGCTCCGCTGCCCCGCACCGCTGCCACGGTCCGCTTCCGCGATATTATAAAGAAGCAAAGTCCAGATACGAGGACAGTTAGTAAGTGGATCAGGATTGTGCCTCAGTCACTAGCCGACCTCACCTTGCCAAGCTGCAAGTTGCGTCTTCAAACATTTGGTATGGAAGGTAGTAGGGATTTTTTAAATCCGATTAGCTGGCTGCCGCCATCTTATCTATGTACATACATAGATAAGATGGCGGCAGCCAGTGGTGGCATCACCATCACCAGTTAGAGTCAATATAACAGAAATAGGAGGATGTAGCCTTCCTGGTAAAGTGTTTAATGTCGAACCAATAATTAGTTGTTACATTTAGTGAAGTAACTTGTAAGAATTTTTGTTTACGACGGCATTTTTAGCGTCACCGTACTTTTGTGGCAGCGAGAAACTTAAAGGGTTTATCAAGCCTTGTGAAACGGAACACCGTCAGAGGTTTTCTAGAGAAATAGCATCACGCACTAGTGCGTACTAGTGCTTACTAGATTCTCCGAGGGGATCGGATCGGTGAAAGACGTCCGCTGCTGGACAAAGGCCTCCCCCAAGGATTTCCACGACGACCGGTTGTGTGCCACCAGATATAATTGTTTATTTCAATGCTCGTACAAACAACTGTTGGTTGGTAGGTTAAAATCAATAAAAAATAAGTCTGAGTGGGAGCCCTACACCGGCTTTTAACAATTATTTAATAGGAAAATGTAATCCTACCTGCGAGAATATTATATACGATGTGTTTGTTCGTTGAACTACACAGACCTGAATCAATAATACATTTTACATGAGAGTATTCGTTTTGAATCAGACAAAAGCGCTTATATTTCCAATATTCATAATGTTAACGAGAACCGTGTTAAAACGAAATGGACGCATTGCAGCGTTTATCGAAAAGGAAATAACAAATACGACGAATACAACTTCAATTAGAGCAATGGGAGAAATAAAATATATTTTACTAAAATGAAAATTCTACATTTGGCATTAAAAAATAATTGTTTATTATTTTAATTGTTGCATTCACATTGCTTTAGGTAATTTTACTAGAAAAAATCGACTAGTCCCAGGATTACCTGGGAACCCCAAACTCTCAAAGAACCCTACGACTACGTGGGGTTCTTTGAAAGAGTTTGCTGAGTGAGGCCATCTAATGCCTTTACGGCCTAGCAGGACCTTTTGTGGGCGGCGAGAAACTTAAAAGAGTTCCTCAAGCCGTCTGATATAAACATCCTCCAAAGTTTCTAAAGGGGATGGCATCCCGCAAGCGTGTCCCCCAACCCCTACTAGATTCTCTGAGGCGTTCGGAACAGATCTAGATTGAGACTACATCAAAAAGTTGGAAAAAAAAAGTTTATAGATCGTTTCATTAACATAAACAAACCGCTTACATTATTAAACTTGACGCTCTCTTTATTATTTATTAACCAATTTCGTCTGACTAATGCGCCGTTGTTGTGATGATAATTTTTAATTTATTTTACAAATTAACGCTTTACCGCCGGCACGAGAGGTAAATGCTAAAGTAATTCTAATATGGTCACGTTGGTTGTTAGCTGATTTATTATTAATGCTTCGGCTCGCACCGATACGTAAAGCCCCCGTTCCTAATTACATTTACGTTATTAAGCCTGTGAAAGTCGTTTGCGACGTGGATGAATTATTGTTGTAATATTAAATAAAGGGATGTTTTTTAATATATTAGGTAGGTATGTATATCGATGATATCGATGCATGGATTTAAACTTCACAATGATGAATGACGACCGACTAACATTACAGAACTAGACTGTCATCATCAGTATTATAACTATGGCATTTTATTTACTTTGAGAAACTAAGCGATTCTACTCTTGTATTGTTTCCTGTCATTTTCTGAAAACAGCGAAACCTGTAAAGAAAATTGGAAAGAAAACCTTTGCTAAATTACTAGCGTCTTGTCATTACTATGCAGTTATTCTTTACCATAATATAAGTATTATATTATTACCTACCTAAGGTCACTTGCGGGATTAAAACGTGGAAACAGTCCTCATCATCATCATCATCATCATCAGCTCATTTTATGTCCCCACTACAGGGGCACGAGCCTTCCCTATAGATGGATAGGGAGAACGGGCCATAAACCACGCGGGCCCAGTGCGGATTGATGGTTGTTAACGACTGTTAATGCAGCCGGGACCAACGGCTTGACGTGCCTTCCGAAGCACGGAGAAGCTCGAGATGATAATTTTTTGGTCACCCATCCGATGACCGACCTTTGCGAAAGTTGCTTAACCTCAGCACTCGCAGACCTGGCGCGTTAGCCACTGCGCCATCGAGCTCCTCAGATACCGATAAAATAAAACTCAACACACACAAATTATTTGAATCGGATAAAATAATGTTAAGCTAACTAATTTATCATTATCACAAAATTGTATTATAATAAAAGCAAGTACATCCGTAAAGAAGTGGTTCATTTTAATATTTAACCCTTGGACTGACAAAGCTTAATATATTTTTCATTAGTTTTCAATCTTATAGCAATTACTTAAGATTCAAATTGCGGCATCTATATTGCTATTAATAGCTAAAAGTATTTAACACTACCTATGCAAAGGTAAGGTTCCTATTTTTAACCACCTCTGTGGTCTAGTGGTTAAGACCACCGGTTTAGACCCAGAAGTCCCGGGTTCGATTCCCAGCGGGGGTACATGTTTGTGTACTTAGTTTGGTTGGTGGTAGGACATGTTGGTCTGCCTGGCTAGCCACCACCATCTTATCTAAATATGTCGCCATAACATCAATGTTTGTAGCATTGTTGTGTTCCGCCAGCTAGAGGTAAGAAAGCCAGTGCCTCACTAGTTGAGGATCCCGGGTGAAGTGCGCTTCCATCATTGGCCTTATCATCACTTAACATCAGGTGAGATCAAGGCACTGTGCTTACCCGTATTTTCTAAAAAAAAAAAAGAACAGACACAAAACAAAAATCCATTAGAGTTTTTCTATATAACGAAATCAGACGGTCCAAACAATGTCGGCCATTTTGTTTTACTCCACAAATTGTGCAATAACACTGATTGCTCTCAACCCGTCCAGACTTATAGGAAAAGTTACACCGCTGTTATTTATCACTCGGAGCGTCGCCTCACGCCGCTTCCGTCGTAAACTCAGGATTCATAACCTACATCCTCGCTGTGAGACAGTATCAATCAGTATGACGTCTCCCACTGTACATTTTACAGCTACCGCGCATCTGCCAAGAAAAGATTTCCCCCGTGACGCGGTTAACCCGAGCTGAGGTTCAAGCTTTTGAAAGCGCCATCTGGTTCTCTGTACGCGATACTCAGGTCGAACGCCCGGTGCCCCGAAGAATCGAGTACAGAAAGTACCAAATATGGAATATGTCCCCAATGTGGACCAATACATTATTCAATAAACTAAATTATCTGAAGTTCTTGTACCATGCTTATACCAGCTCTCCTTCTCTCCCTCGTACCCGCCACGGGAAACGTATTCTATATTGGGAACGTCTCTAACTTGCAGAACACAGTATTGGTGTAATTTGTTGTTGTAACCTTGTTGTAATGGTGTCATGGTTTAGATTGAAGATGATTGTAGTTAGCCATGATGATTGAAACAAGCCTTACCACCAATTAAGCCAAGCACAATTTGTACTACCGCTGGAAATCGAATTGGAGAAATCTGGATCTAAGACTAAAATTGAAAACAAGTTTTTTTTTGTTGAACCTAGGTCGAATTTTTTATCGTTTGACCTACTGCCACTAGTTTATCTTTAGTTCGCACATGTGTTCCAACAGAAGCTGTAAATGTTTTGGCGTTGAAAAATTTAAGAAATATGTGCGTTTTGTAAATCTTTTACATTTGAAGCAGATTCGAAATAGTTATGGTCTTTAAAAAAATACGGTAACCAACGATAAATCTTCTTTCAGTCTTACTCATTATATTTACTCTTCTTCCTTTTGTTACAAGGTGAACAACATTTGCTATGGTTATTTCTTTTTGACCTAATTTATTTACTTTCTTTGAAATTGAGCATTTCAATATTATTATTTTAGGCTGACACCCGACCGAACGGCATATATGTTATGTAGAGAATCGATACTTCGTACTATCAAAATAAAAGTGCAATAAAATGTATTAACCATGTACACATGACGCAAGGAAGTGTGTTGGGTCCACTTCTATTCTTGGTTTATATCAATAATTTACCAAACGTAACTTAACCATTGATGCATCTTATTTGCCGATGACATATCAATGATAGTAACGACGACGGTAAATTGAAACTGGAAGACCATAAAACTGACATTAATAATACCATTATATCGATTATAAATTGGCTTGAAAACAATAATTTGTTTATAAATATTAACAAAACTAGTTTTATAAATTTTAATAATTCTAATAATTGTCAGGCTCTTAATATTAAGTGAAATGGACAAATGCTTAATAATGCAAATACAACTAAATTCCTAAGTATAGAAATTGACCAAAAATTAGATTGTAAAAGGCGAGTGGAAGTTTTGTGCAATAAAATTAATAGATTTACGTTCGCTCTTTATAAACTGACCAAAATAGCATCTAGAAGTACCTACCACTCTTACAGCCAACTTTGCTTACGTGGAATCAGTTATTAGGTTTGGACTGATCATATGGAGCAATAGCAGTAATATAAATAAAGCCTTCATTTCTCAAAAAAAATGCGTAAGGGCAATATGTAGTACTGCGTCAGATGACCCGTGCAAACCACTGTTTAATTAATTAAAAATTCTGCCATTACCTTGCATTTACATTTTTGAAACCGCTAAATTTGTAAAACTGAATATGCACTGTTTCAACCAGACTAAGGATGTATATCCAAGAAATAATGAAATGGTAATAGATTGGTCTCTGTACCTAGTTATTCCAAAATTCACAGATTTCGCAGTCCCCGCAAGAATCGGAGCATTGAAAATGAATACAACAATTTACGAAAAAAAAAAAAAAATATTTTAAATCACACAATTCCAACTTGAATGCACTTCTCGCCTGCATCCGCATCTTTTAACACCATTACCATGACGATCGGTCAGTAATCAAAGGAGCTACATCACTTTTTATATACGAAAATACCCGTTTTTCTACAATACAAAATCTAAAGGGATCAACTACAGGTCACAATTATTAACCGATTTTCAACATTTTTTCGCCATTTTGTAGCTAAACTAGGACCCTTTTTTTATTTTTTTCTTAAGCCAGTTTTTTTTAAATATTTTCAATTTAATATACAAACACTCCCCAAAAACCCGATTTTTTTTTACATTTTTTAGAATTAAAAAAAAAGTTTCCAGCCTATTTTCAAAATTCAAACGCTCACACATGTCTCGATAAATTCCTCAACTCTTGGTACTATTTCTATCTCGATTCTTCCAAAATCCTCGGTGCTATGGCCAAAAATACGTCTCAGGCGATTTGCATCTGATAACCATTTTCAATGGTAAAAAGCAGGAGATTTCAGAAATAATGCTATTGGATGTGTATGCAAATTTATAATAAGATACCAGACAATATTAAACAATTGCCTTTTAATAAGTTTAAGACTGCTCCGTACAGATGGCTATCCGATAAAATGTTTTACAGCACTAATGAATATTCATCTAGCAAATTTTAAAGCATAATGCTCATGAATAATAGTCAGTGCAGTTGTTTATATTCTTGTTGTGTTGTATTATTATTCTGATTCTTATTGACATTTATCTCATTTGTATTTTATTCAATTGTTTTGACATTGAAAATAATTTGACCGCTGTTTTGAATTGTAAATTGTAAAAACAGTATTTGACATCTGCAATGTAAATGTTAAAAAAAAAACAAAGTAGTACTTGTTGCTTTTAATCTATACTAATATTATAAAGCTGAAGAATTTGTTTGTTTGTTTGTTTGTTTGTTTGTTTGAACGCGCTAATCTCAGGAACTACTGGTTCGAATTGAAAAATTCTTTTTGTGTTGAATAGTCCATTTATTGAGGAAGGCTATATAGGCTATATTACATTTAAGATAATATTTGCATGCTATTTTTAATGGTTTTAATATTATAAGACCTCCAGTGTACCCTAATCAAATGCATATAAATGATACTCTATTATATTCTATTCACACTATTTTAAATGCAACAGCTGCGGTTAAGGTCAAAAAATTGCAACATCTGTACTTACTCGTACTTTTATCTAATCTGTGGTCTGAAAGGAATAAGAGACACAAAAAAGATTTAACGCCACATTAAGCCTTAAAGGCTTTTCATAAAATGTCTATTCACTTTGCCAAAGCAGACTTTAGCAACACTTTTTAAACTAATTATGTATGTAAATAACACTTTAAAAAAATTTCGGCTAATGTTTGGGACTTTACAAAAAACATACGCAATATATCTTACTAGAAAACAATTATTAATGATAAGCACTAGAAATCTTGAGGTTTGAATACAGAATTGTCTCAAGTGATAACCCAAAATCTCGTTTGATTGTACTTTTTTTTTCAATAAATATGAGTATGAGTAAGCTACAATTTGTTTTTTTTTACTTTCCCAAAAGTAATATTTTATTTTGTTTTGCCTATGGTAATTATAATGGTTACTTACCCATGTGTGTAAAAATAAATAAAAAGTATTTCTATTCTTCTTAAGCACACTCAACTAGACTATTACAGTTAATGCCTAAAACCAGCTTAAACTTTTACGTGGGGATGGACTAAAAAATTGACCCAAATTACGTGGTTCAAGTCCTAAGTCGTTAAGAGGCTTATCTTCTTATCTGCCTCGGATTTCAACGAAAGCTCAAGTTGGTACAGTTCACTTCGTGATTTTAGTATAGAAATCAAAATTGATTGCTAATATTAATTGTAATCATAGAGCATAGTTACTGCTTTATAAGATCATCAACTTAAAAATTTATATATTTAAATATGCAACATGAGCTCTGTTGAGACTTGGGAGCACTGCAACGCATTAATAAAATTTAAGTTAAATGTTACAATTTCAATAAGAAAACTTCAACATAAAATTGTTTAATTATTACAATTTAATTAAAATTAACGTACGTGTTACAATTTCAATTAAAGGCAACATTAATATGAACTGTGAAACTTATACTTTTTTTATTTATTATAATTTTGAAAAAATCGGTTGAACTGCTGTCAGTATAAATAATGTTAAAAAGCTTCCTTTTACTTAAAATCTCCATTATATTTTAGACGAATATTAAAAGATATTAGAATATTCATCATCATTATCTATTAGCTCACTACTGGGTTTAGGTCTTCCCACATGTAAATCAGCACAGGAGATAACCCAACGCTGCACGGCACGATACTTGGCTGTTTAGTTGGCATTACTGCAACCTTACAACAACAACGGACCAAGGGCCTAATGCGCCTTCCGAAGCGCGGACATAATCTGAATTCAAACATAAAAACTTTCGTCTTTTTAAATCATGACATCACTAATATCACAATAAGCTATTACCTATTGCAAATAAGCAGTAAACAAAATCATATCATTATCATCATCACAAGCTCATTTATGTCCCCACTGCTGGGGCGCGAGCCTGCCCTATGGATAGATAGGGAGAACGTCCTCAAACAAAATATATCCATTTGATAAAAAAAACAGAAACAATCATTGACAAGTACTACTTTTATTATCACCACTGTACTTTATTCTCGTGTTCGAGTTTCAATTTAAAACCTTCTTTGTCAAGGTTCAAAACAACTTGAACGAAACGAAACACATCGAAAGGTCCAAACGTCTAGACGCGTAACAGTCAGACTTAAATTTCGCAAAGGGATTGTTAATTTTAGAAGAATCCAAACAGAGTTTTTTCCGAACTTTGTGTGTTATTTGCTAAAAATATAAAAATAGCAATCTCGGTGCCACACATTATTCACGATTTCGCTCAAATATTTCATCTTACTTTTTAAGGTGAAGTATTATTTATTTTAAAGAATAAAATTAGACAAAAGCGAGCAACCTACCCCCATATTCATAAAAACTATTTAAGCATAATTTAGTTAATCATTGTTTTGTCTCTTTTTCTCAAATTCAAAATGACGTTTGTGTGACGTTGACAAAACAATATTTAACTAAATAATGCTTAAATAGTTTTTATGAATAAGGGGGTTAGTGTCAGGTTTCAAGGTAACCAAAATCATCATCATCAACATTATCATCATAGGCTTACATTATGAAACAAGCATTTTTTTATGACGCTGATCTGACATACGAGCTAACCCGCATGCTGGACCATGAACCTCAGCTAATAAACTTTTGAGACACCAAGGGAGTCACGCACGCGTTTCGAACCTGAAACTTTTAAGTGTCTAGTGCGATGATTTCTATTCACCCTTCGACCACGTCAATAAAAAATTGGTTTTATATGGCATTGAAGCAGTGCCTTCTGATAACAAACAAAAAGAGTTAATGTTGCTATACAAAATCTTTAATTTCTACATTTCTACAATTCTACAAGTTTTCGTAAATCTGGTCGAATAGCAAAATAAAGAAAAATCAAATTGCCATGTATTTTTACTGGATCTACTGCCTTCTAAGCCGAAACACAGCAAAACAATGCTGCTTGGCGGCAGAAAAAGGTTTCATGGTGGTCACCATCATTCGGAATCTGGGAAGAATTTTATCACAGACATCATCATCATCAGCTCATTTTTATGTCCCCACTGCTGGGTCACGAGTCTCCCTATGGATGGATAAGGAGAACGGGCCATAAACCACCACGCGGGCCCAGTGCGGATTGGTGGTTGTTAACGACTGCTAATGCAGCCGGGACCAACGGCTTCACGTGCCTTCCGAAACACGAAGGAACTCGAGATGATAAATATTTGGTCACCCATCCGATCTTATCTTAGCACTCGCAGACCGAGCGCGTTAACCACTGCACCATCGAGCTCCTCAAAGCGTCAAGCGTCAAGCCTCAAGCGTCTATTTATAAGTTTTGACAGTTGCTTAAGAGCGTTTACGCTGCACATGAAGTAATTTAGCATTTTTACGTCACCTAATGAACATCTGACATGTTATGGTTTAGTTAAATAAGACGTTACAGCTAAAAACGGCCACTTTTAACTGTAACGCCGTATTTAACTAAACCATAACATGTCAGATGTTCATTAGGTGACGTAAAAATGCAAAATTAATTCATTCAAATAGTTTGTTGATCATAATTTGATTTTCTATCTCTAACTACTAGAAATGTTTTTTTTTATTGGCGGCGCTAGTGCGCGGAGTAAACGCTTTTAAGTAGTTAGTAAGGCAAATACGGGATAGCAACAATAGCCGTAGTTGGCAGACGAATTGAGGAGCTGGTGATGTTGGAGGAAGTGTAGTGTACACATGCCAGTACATCTAACTACCAGAAACTGTCAATTTCCACAATAGACTTTAGACTTTATGTTTATGGGATATGGATATGCCCATCTCTCAACCCTCCCCCTCCAAATTCCTACTCCCTCCTCACGATCCAACTCCTTCCTCAAGGCCAGCAACGCATCTGCGATTACTTTGGTTTTGCGGGTGTCCATGGGCGGTGGTGCTTACTTTCCATCAAGTAACCCGCCTGCTCGTTTACCTCCTTTTAACATTAAAAAGTATATGTATATATTATGTATATTGACAGTTTTGGATTAAACCTATCCTGTGCAGGCGTTTGTACTTGCGTAGTGTACTAGTGTACATATTGTGGTAAATCTGGAATGAGGTTTTTATTTTTATTTTTTTTATTTTTATTTTATTTTCTTAGGTGAATCAACAGTATCAAAAAAAGAGTAGCTATGCAGTTATACATCAGAAAACCAATGACAGATTCACACTAATAGACTTAAAATAGCAAGGAAATTATTGAGCTAACAGAATAAACATGTTTGTATAACTATTATATATTTCATTATTGTTGATAGACTGAAATTCTGCGGTTTACTTCTTGCGCGAAACGGTTAAACCTGCAAATATGTATAGGCTAGGTTAACAAATAGGGCTTTGTTCCTGTTTAGAGCCACATGGCCGAAAATAGCTTCAACTTGTTTGTTCACTTACGATCGTAACATTTAAGTGTTTCGACATTTGTTTGATTTCAACAACAGTTTCTGTTATTGCTTAATTTTCTGCGGAGTAACTAAAACTAAAAGAATTCCTACAATAATATTAAAAAATTGACATCTTTTTTTCTGTATGTTTGCGATGGAAAGTGTAACGTCTCCAGCGTAGACCAACGAAACGATATGGCGTAATAATCTTCTTAAGTGTAGATACCTTAATACTGTAGTTGTAAGTTATTGTTAATCAAGAAAAAACCAGCTGACGTTGGTACTCAGAGTCAACATTTACTAAACCTTATAAATTATTTTTAAAAGATTTATCTTTACATAATATATAAATCTTCTGCGCATGTGTGTTATTGAACTCCTTCTAAACGGCTGGACCGAGTTGGATGAAACTTTCTGTGTGTGTTCAAGTGGATACGAGAATGGCTTAGATTTACAATTGGACCCGGTAGGTGGCGTTGTTATAGGGGTCCATCATGGGATACGGGTGTTCTTAAGCGGACGAATGATTTGTTTGTTTTGTTGTCATGGAAACTGTCAAAGCGGTACGAAGTCCGCCGGTCAGCTAGTATATATGTATATATATTTATACCTAGCTCGGCAAATGACTCCACTCCACCTGATGTTAAGTGGAAACGAAGTCCAGACGCAAGAACGTGTAGCGTGAAAACAACGCAGCATTAGTCACCGTCACCCTGCCGTTATTCATGATATAACTCTCATATATACTCATACATACTCATTAATGCGCTATTAACTCAATAATAACATCATCATCATCATCATCATCATCATCATCATCGGCCTGTCTTAGTCCACTGCTGGACATAGGCCTCCCCTAATGAGCGCCATAGCGCCCTGTTCTCAGCTTGACTCATCCAGCATCTGCCTGCAGTCTTTCGCAGGTCATCATCCCACCTGGCCAGAGGTCGTCCTACACTACGTTTACCGAGTCGTGGTCTCCACTCAAGAACACGTTTACCCCAGCGATTGTCGGTTCTTCGCCAGATATGGCCGGCCCACTGCCACTTCAACTTGCTAATTCTTAGAGCTATGTCGATGACTTTGGTTCTTTGTCGGATGTATTCTTTACGAATCCTATTCTTCAGAGAAACTCCGAGCATAGCTCTTTCCATAGCTCGCTGAGCGACTTATAGCGACAATAATAACAATCGTGTTAAACTGTTAATTAAATGTGCTGAAACTGGAATGAAACAGTAATAAGTATTTCGGGTTCAAAAAGGAACAAAGCCTGAAAGGAATTATATTTTTATCTGCTACGAGGCAGGAATAAATTGCCGAATCTTTGCATTAAAACGTAGACCTATTTTTGAATGAAACATAAAAACAAAAGCCTGATTTTCCGAAGTCGAAAACGTTTTACGCAGAAATTGTCTCTGAAGCTAACTAAGCTTGAAATCGTTTGTGAATTTCGTATGACTTTATGTGTTGCCTTTTATAAGCTTTTAGGTACATCTCAGAAATCGTAGCCCTCCTATTTAACGTAGGCGTAAGACTAAATGTGTATGAATAAAACACACGCCCTATTTCAACTACTACGATTTCACTGAGCTCACCCGGGTACATTCAAAATTCAAATTTCATTCAAAAAAAAAATCTAAATTAAAAATCATTTATTCAGTTTAGGCTACAAATAGCTCTTATGAATGTCACTATGCCATCGGTTCGTAAGTCTACTCTGAGTGGGAGACCTTGTACTTAGAAGAACTGGCTAGAAACTCAGTAAGTGTCAAGCTCTTTTCTCCCTTGGAAAATGTCCTATCCTTTAAGGACACTTTCCATCTCAAAAAACACACAAAAAAAACGAACGAGCTTTACAGTAGTTGCATAATTATGATGTGTAACATTTGACATCTTATCTTTTGAAATCAATATGACAATAGGAAATCTAATATATAAAATTCTCGCGTCACAGTTTTCGTTGCCATACTCCTCCGAAACGGCTTGACCGATTTTGATGAAATTTTTTGTGCTTATCCGGTATCTATGAGAATCGGCCAACATCTATTTTTCATCCCCCTAAATGTTAGGGGTAGTCCACCCCTAAATTTTTTTTTAATTTTTTATGGCAAAACAACGTTTGCCGGGTCATCCGGTATCTATGAGAATCGGCCAACATCTATTTTTCATCCCCCTAAATGTTAGGGGTAGTCCACCCCTAAAATTTTTTTTTATTTTTTATGGCAAAACGACGTTTGCCGGGTCAGCTAGTAGAATATAGAATTAACAATTACGTATATTTTTTTACAAATCATAATGAGAATGCAGTAAATACTCATTAGAAGACATTTGACATATCAAAAGATGACAAAATATGTCACTTAAAATAATAATGTTTTATTTTTATTATCGATTTTAAATACGCGCTTCCGATTCCGTATATTCAAATCATAAAGAGAATGCAGTAAATACTCATTAGAAGACTGTCACACTGACACATCCTATCAGCCGCGCAATTTATGAACTCAGTAAAGAACATGTGAACAGTTTCGAGAAAATAGATCGTAATGTCAGCACCTCAAATATCATAATCACAAACACAGTAAATTGTAGTTAATGCGTTCATAAATTGTGCGGCAGTAATACATTGTTACGATCACATTTCTACGAAATCACTTGACTGCCACAAATATTACTATCTACAACGGACATTGGGCTTAAACTGTCGATCACTGGTGGCTGTTACGGATCATACTGTTACGTACTTCCGTCCCTTTTCTACGAAATCACTCCCACAAATTGTATATATAGAAGGCGAGTGGAAAGATGTAACACATCAATAAAGGATTAGAAAGCTGCACTAGAGTGCCTATTGAGAGTTTTATTCTACATTCGATCATGTATGGCATTTCAAGGCATTGTCAACTCCTGGTGACATAAGTACAGGAAGAGTTAAAATTTTACAAAACAATTTCACGTTTTCGTTAACCGGTTCACTGTCCCGCAGACCATATATGGTTGGTAACAATTGATTTAACCATTGTTATAAGTTTTGGACAGTGAACCTTTTAACATAATCCGTAATTGAATGGCGAATAAAACTCGCTCTCAGCACTCAGGGTACCAAGTGCGAGTTTTATTGCGATTTGTATAGCATTAAAGCAGCGCCTCTTGGTGACAACGAAATGAGTTTTGTTTAAGAAGAGCAATTTTGCCTTACAAATTGCTTAAGTGCTCAAGTTTAATATCGATGATATCTCGATCAGTCTCGACCTTTCTGATACTAAGAAAGGCAGATTAAGCCGTTTATCACGGTTGTTGTCTTCTTAATGAGTTACGGCTTTATCGGCACCACCTCTCTCGGCAGTGTGGTGGTGTTTTCGATGATGAAATCTATAAGTCTTATTATGTAGCTTCGTCATTCTTTAAACATAACGAATGATATCTTAATTCTAAAAAGACATATTTTCCTATTTAATATATAAATACACACTAGCTGACTGCGTACCGCTTTGACAGTTTTCATGACAACAAAACAAACAAATCATTCGTCCACTTAAGAACACCCGTATCCCATGATGGACCCCTATAGCAGCGCCATCTACAAGGTCCAATTGTAAATCTAAACCATTCTCGAACCCACTTAAACACACACAGAATTTTTTTATAAAAAACGGTCCAGCCGATTAGAAGGAGTTCAATAACATACACATGCACAGAAGATTTATATATATAAAGATACATATATTTCCCCCTTATACCTAACAGTGTTTAGAACAAGCAAAATTACCTACCTACCTATAGACCTACACTCATATTTATTGATTAAAATCGCCTCAAAATATTAGAAAGTTTTTATTAGATTTGCGATAAATACTAATATTTGACAAACATAAACTCCGACTTGTTTTTATGATCTGAGACTCTGACCTTAAGTTTATTATTAGTAGGTATATTATTACTGATATTACTTACAAATAGGAGGTGACAAGATAAGTCCGCCCCCTCATATCAATAACTTTCGCTTGGCAAAATAATCATACGATTATCCTACACAATCATAGCAAATACAAAACACTAGCAATTTGGCCGCGACTTCGTCGACGTCGATTTCGTATTGGCATGTATTGGTTACAAAAAAAAACAATTTCTAATTAAATAAAACCTTTTTTATCAAAATAAAATATAGCCTATGTTACCCGCAATGAAAATAACATTTTATCAGTGAAAGAATTTTTGGAATTGAACCAGTGCTTCCAGAGATTACCGTCCTCAGACAAACAAAGTAACAAATATTACTAGTATCTTTATTAGTACCTATAGATGAAAAGGAAATGATTAAAATCTCACATAAAAGTCTGCGAGAAATCATTAAAAATAGAGTAGAAAGCCGATCAAGATTAAAGAGCCAATATCAATATCGACACAAGTCGATAAACTAGTTATCTACTTTAAATCGACGATTAGAAGGTTTTTTTTTAGAGAGTTTGCTGATTGGCCTATTATGCATCGTAGTAATTTATCATCATCGTATTTATATAACGTCCCACTGTTGAGTATAAAATCCACATATAGACGTGATTTATTTTGGTAGAGTTTTCTGTTGGCTTCAGACGGCCTTTACAGCGTTACCGGTCTTGTCATGGCCTTAGGTTCAAAGCCCTAGAGCTTTGTAAAGCGTTATAACCGTAACCCATCGAATTTGGTTTGCGCGTTCGACCTATTCTTGCTCATATGCGTGGGATGTCTTATAGATGTTTATAGATACTTGAAGCGAAACATATTCAGATTTATGCATCAGCATCTATAAATTAAATTAAATAGGTAACAATAATAATAATATACGGCCGACATCTGTCGGGCATGCCGCCGTCCCGGTGAGTCACCCAGGCATATTATTTCCGGTTGTTCTCATCTGGCTAACGGTGAGTACTTGCACAGACATAAACTTGTAGCCAGGATTATCCATCAGCAACTTGCTCTTCGATATGTCTTGTAGAATCTGAGGTGCCGTAGGTACTATAAGTACAGGCCGGTGCCAGTTCTCGAAAATGGTTATGCAACGCTCTACTGGGATCGATCTGTCATCACGGACAGGACTGTTATTGCAAATAAGCCTGATATCGTGTTGACAGATCGATTGACGCGCCAGGCAAAGCTCATCGATATCACCATTCCGCATGACGAAAACCTTGTGAAAGCCGAGAAGGGCAAGCTTACTAAGTACCTTGACATGGCTCACGAGGTGACCGCTATGTGGGATGTGGATTCGACGATCATTGTCCCCACAGTCGTATCTGCAAACGGCCTTATAGCGTAGAGTCTCAACCAACATCTCAAGAGACTTTCGCTGGATAGCTGGATTAAGGGTCAGATACAGAAGGCAACACTCCTGGACACGGCACGTATTGTCAGGAGGTTCCTCACTCTGCAGCCCTGACCACCGGTAGCTTGGGCCCTGCCCCGCTGCTGGTGGTACTCTAGGATTAGGTTTTTATATTTAAATATTGTAAAAATCTAGTTTTAAGAAAGAAAATAAATAAAGGAGATAATAATAATAAATTCATTTATTTTAGGCTACATAGTTACAAGAAATAACAGACCCGTATATAAACGTAATATAAACAATTTTGTAAGTAAATAAAACTTAATAACTATAATAAGTATGGAAGGTATCGAAAGGTTATGTGACGAACCGTCGTCGTCGTTCCTACCATATTAGCTTTACTTAATTAAACTAATAATGACATTTTATTTAAGGCGAAGGGTAAGGCACACTAGCGCCCCTAATGGATTTAATTTGATAACTGCTAAACTGGATTTTTTTTAAACATTGCGGACCTTCAGACACTAGACAAACATCTATTATTTAATAATTGTGCACTACTTTTAGGTTTGTTTTTGTATTCATTCGCTAACACTAGAATTGGCCATTGTTTATGAATAAATGCGATAGCCCGTTTTGTGAATAAACCACGCAACAAAAAGTAGTGCACAATTATTAAATAAATACTATGGATGCTTTCCTGTTATCGGACGGTACGCAATGTTTAAAAAAGATCCGGTCCGCTAGTAATTTGTCAAACTATCAATTAGTGGCGCTAGTGCGCCTTACCCTTCGCCTTAAGCACCTACTATAATCAATCAAAGCGACATTTTATTTTCTAAAATAAAATCGATGTGGACATTAGAAATGTGCTTCGAACCAATTGCGCTACTGAGAAATTCAATGTAACTATATTTTTCATATTGCCAACCAAATTTGAAGCCTTGACTTATAGGAACATGGTTCAAATTAGAACAGATATCATAGTGCAACGTTTGATTTGGCGGGGCCTGTTCTAATGGACACTTCGTCTATAAGCCGGCCTGTAAGACTCAGTAGTTTTATAGGATAGGACGCGAAGTCCCACCCGCACTTATCCCTTATACAAGTAAAGCCATATTGACTGGTCATTCATAACCACAGATCAATTATGCCGTACAGAGGTAGCATTTGTAAATATTGAATAAGAATACAAGATGGCAGAAAGTTTGAAAAACTTAATACAATAAAGGTGTGGGTTCAAAATCGCTTGTAAAATGTTTTCAACACTTTTTTTAGTTAAAAATTAACCTAAAGTTACAATTTCAGTTAGTGTACTGTTTCTAAGTATATATAATTATTTATTAAAATTATTTTACGTAATATTTTACTACTGAATATTCGTCTTAAATAACTTCGTGATAAGAAAACAAAATATAGACATTATTCAACGAAATTATAATAACATGAAGCTTTACTAAAAGATCAGAACACGACTGTATATAAGATGGGAACAGAGAGTGCTATTTAACGGTATAGACTGTCTCGCCTAGTTAACATAGCATTAAGTCGACTAAAAGCGACCGCCGTAAAGGAATAATTAGGGAGCAGCGGGATTCTTATTGGTATTAATATAGCTCAAGCCCACTTAACCTATATGAATACCGTGTCTTAATTGGCAAGGATATTGATGAAACCCATCAGGAGTCACATACACTTAAGCAGTTATGTGCATTAAGTCTTAATACCCTTTAGTGCGGTTAATTACCTGCTTCCATACTGAGCCATGTTATGTGACACATATTCTTAAGGTAATAACAGTATACCATTAAATAAGCATTTTAAAAATGTTCAATAAAATACTACTTCGCTCAATTTATCGACGGACAAACAGCAACATGACTACTAAAGCTAAACATTGAAAATAAATATAGGCTTAGCTTTTACAATATTTTATTGAAAAATAACGCATTGCAACTTATTTTTAATTACTGCTATTTTTAATTATTTTTTAAAATATATTTTTATTAAATTGCGGGCGCTTGAAAAACGGTAGGCGCCTTTGGGGCCACGGAGCCAAAATGACGTTTGTGGCGATGATGACAGTAAATATTAAGTACAAATATTTTGCTATCTTAATTTAATCTTTATGCTTAAGACTAAAGGTTCACAATAAGCTGAAGTTGTTGATGCTATCCAATGTTTTTTCAGATTTTCTTTTACGAAATCGACCGTAATTTTATTAAGGCTGCATGGATTGTATCCTAAGCAAGATCCTAAGCAAGATAGAGTGTTAGTTTGGATTGGTATTGACAGATGTCGGCCGCATTAAAGACAAGCAATACGTGTCGTGTCAAATACATATGCGTGTGTGTCAAATACATGGTAGTGTGTGTAATGTTGTTTTTGTTGATTTAATGTATTTTTGTGCATAATTTAAAAAGTATTAACATTCGGATGACCTTCTCTATATAAACTATAAGTGTGCGAAATTTCATACTCCTCCGTCTGCGCAATTTTCGTAAAAACGGGTACAAAGTTTTTGCTTCACGTATTAATATATAGATATGAGCAAACAGGACCACTTTTGAGAGGCATTTTTGTTCCGGATCCTTTATCTAGCTTAAAATTGACCGAAGCCTCTTGGTAAATGTCTTTGAAATGTCTGTTTTATACATTACTCTGTGTTTTTACCAAAGAGAAACCCGTAGCAGAATCTCCGTCGAGCTGAAAACTCTCGGAATGGTTGGAGGTACTCGAGACCAACTAATAGATCCGAGAATTATGGTGCAAGAAAAGAAAAGGACTTTGTTTGTCCGATTTTGTGCATGATTTCTTTTCACAGACGTTGTATTCATTGAGAATTTTTAATTCTCCCCTTGTTGCATATCTTGTTTAAAGAAGTACACAGACAACACTTTGTATTGGTGATATTCATATTATATATATTCATATCACCAATTTAGACTCTAAACTGTGAAAAAAGATACTAATGAACATATACCCCCTTATTCATAAAAACTATTTAAGCATCATCATCATCATCGGCCTATCTTAGTCCACATACATACATATAGGACATAGGCCTCCCCCAATGAGCGCCAGCAATTTAAGCATAATTTAGTTAATCATTGTCTCTTTTTCTCAAATTAAAAATGACGATTGTGTGACGTTGACAAAACAATATTTAAATAGTTTTTATGAATAAGGGGTTAATATTTATTGATGAACGCCTCGGTGGATGAGTGGTAAAGCGCTCGGCCCGATACTCGAAGGGCCCGAGTTCAATTCCCAAGATAGGCAAAGTGTGTTTCAGATATTTCGATGCATAGCCCCGGCTTGTAATCACCAACCCGCATTTGGCAAGCGTGGGTGATTAAGCCGTATAGCAGCGATAACTTGATTTCGAACTTGATGTTTATAGAGGCCTTTGCCCAGCAGCGGAACATTTATAGGCTATTTACTTTACATAACCCTTAATTTGAGATACTTTTTGGCTTTACTTCGAAATCGATTGATTATATCTTAAAGTAAGTATGGTCCCATCACTACCAGATTCTAATGAAGTTATTTATGGATGCACATACATAACATTTTAGAGATCTCTTGGCGGGAAAGTGAATAGTCATGTCTGCGGTTTTGTTTTATTTTCTAAAATTTGTGGTAAGTCGAATATTAATGTGAAATAATGATATGGATGGCTTATTAAACGTTAAGTGTTCGTGAGTGTGCATGAGTCTTGGCAAAACAAACAAAACATTGCAACGTCACTTTTCAAACTTCTCTCAAGAAGTCCGCCCGAGGACTTAGTAAAGCCCCATATCTTTACTGAGATACTCGATGGGTTGGTGGGTATATCACTTCTTACTTCTCATTTCTATTATCATTCATCATCATCGTACATGAAAGAAATATTGTTTATTAAAATAAACTATGACTATTTCATTGGCTAAATGCTTGTGCAAAGCCATAAAAAAAAAATTTTAGATTATTATTTGCTCTCATTTAGCGGCATAGTATAGTTTTTAACTGACACAGAATACAAGTAAAATTTAATTTTTTGTTTTATTTAAATTATAATCATCATTACTTTGTTAATTGTTGTGTTCTGTGAGTTAAAATAACAAGTTAGTATAGCAAGCTCCATTCCGGGTGAAGGGCGCTTCCACCCAATCTTATCCCCACTTACCATCAGGTAAAATGTCGACCTAGAGCAAATAAAAAACAAATACATTTTCTTATTCTTTCTGTTTGCTAGTGAACAGGTTCCTTTATAAGCATAGAAGGTATTAAACATATTGAAAATACCTTAAACAAATTCAATTTAAATTAAATGTTAGTGCGCAAAGCGAAAATGCAACTGATATTTAATTTCCTTTTAAGCTTCCATAAATGAAAGTTAAGAGATTTTTTAAATTCAATTGATTTGCGGAATTGAATTATAGGAACTTTAAAAGATCTAACTCCAACAGTAAGAGTAGATACATAGAATACATTTTAATATAGATTTACTTAACTAACGGCATAAACTTCAAATAAAATTCAGTAGTTAAATTTATTTGCATGTTAAAATAAATTTTAGCATATTAAAATATTGGCAGCCTGACAAATAACTTATTTTTATAGTACATACTAACATTACACCTGACCCGGTATGTCATGGGGTGCGGGTTCAAAACCCGCTCGCTCAAATTGTAATTTGTTCGCAACAGCGTAGAATTATATATACTTAACCATAACTATACATACATATCGTCGGGAGTAGTTCAAAAGCGCGTAAGTACTATTTGGCGAATACAGCATAAGCGTCAAACACCTGTTTTTTTCTAAGAGAATGGGTAGGATAGAAAATTAAATATTTAATTATTTACTTGGTAATTTTACGTACCAATCAGAACAAAGCAATTGTTTTGGCTCCTATATGTAATAATGAAGTTATTTTCTAAAAGAACTACGTATATCATAAGTTAAAAGCACTTACGCTGTTTTGCTTTATCCATATTTAAGAGAGTTTGTGCAGAATCCACCAATGCTACTTACGCGGTTTTGAACTATCCCGACGATATTATTGTTTTTGCCGCTTCTGATACCTATAATTAGTTCTAGTACATAAAAAAATCTGAGTTCATATAAAAAATGCCAACTATCCAGGACAAAGAAGAAGCCTGTACCGTATGACATCACCGGGTTCTGACGTCACGGCATATGTGGGTCAATAGGGCAGCCCGGGCGAGCTAGATGCGGGTCACACCAGGCCCTAACCTTGATTGCTGGACTGAGCGTGACTCTGGTTAAGCTGCTTCAGATTTGATTGCACGAAATTTAAAAACGTTTCATTTTTGAATTTTAACAAGTAAACGTTTATATTATGCCTCATTAACCAGTATTGAGGAAGCAATTTAAAAAAAAAATTAAAGACGTAACATTCGGCTTCAACCTTCATTATTATCATCATTAGCTGCTGGGCTTAGCCTTCCACATAAACAATAAGACAGTTACAGATTTGGCCATAGCCCATAACCTACCTCACGTGTTCTCTTCACGGTAACACAAATGTACAGTAGGCGGCAGATAAACCTACCCAAAACTGTCAAATTTCTACAATCAATCTTGAACTTTAATGTATCGTCATAAGGATCAATATTCATTGGAGAAATTTGACAGATTTGGGTAGGTTGATCTGCCGCCGTATGTACATGATGGAATTTGAGCAGTAGCTAGGTATGTATAATGTACTTATGGTATTCAAAAGACAAGAGTTGACTATTGTCTCATATTAATTTATCATGGTCATCATCAGCTCATTTATGTCCCCACTGCTGGGGCACGAGCCTTCCCTATGGATGGATAGGGAAAGGGCCATAAACCACCACGCGGGCCCAGTGCGAATTGGTGGTTGTTAACGACTGCTAATGCTGCCGGGACCAACGGCTTAACGTGCCTTCCGAAGCACGGAGGAGCTCGAGATGATAAGTTTTTGGTCACCCATCCGATGATCGGCCTTTGCGAAAGTTGCTTAACCTCAGCACTCGCAGACCGGGCGCGATTAACCACTGCGCCATCGAGCTCCTCTACCACCACAGTATAGGGAATTGTAATTATCCTTATTCTGTGCTTAAACTGTAATATAGGTCCAGACCTCGATCAACGTAGTTTCAGCCATTTCCTTTGTCTTATTTCATAATTAGTATCTGTTTTCTTTAAATTATTGTTTGGATTGTTCTCTACAGTAATTTTATTTTAGTGTTCTGCTTCATAATTATCAAAATAGAAAGACGATGAAACATGTTTATATTCATGTATTCTATTCTTTTGTACCTGTTGTTGTTTTTGGAGGAGCTCGATGGCGCAGTGGTTAACGCGCCCGGTCTGCGTGTGCTGAGGTTAAGCAACTTTTGCAAAGGCCGGTCATTGGATGGGTGACCAAAAACTTATCATCTCGAGCTCCTCCGTGCTTCGGAAGGTACGTTAAGCCGTCGGCCCCGGCTGCATTAGCAGTCGTTAACAACCACCAATCGGCACTGAGCCCGCGCGGTGGTTTATGGCCCGTTCACCCTATCCATCCATAGGGAAGACTCTTGTCCCAGCAGTGGGAACAAAACTTGAACTGGTGATGATAAAGCCGCAAGGAGGTTGATGATTTTATTTTGAAATAAGAAAAAAATTACTAACAGTTCGTGACGTCATAGATAGTGACGCCGCTTACGTTTGAGGTAAATAGAGCACCCTGGGCGAACGGGATCTAGGTCACGTCTCGTGGCCTAGCCTTGATGGCGGAACCTAGATGAAAACGTACCTTTCTGAAACGTCGAAACAAAAGGTTGGATACATGAAACGGGCCTGAGCTGATCAATGTTAGCGTTGATGTTAGCACTTTCAGCTTGCGATTTTACAAATTAAGCAACTTCTGCATTGACTGGTTAAAGGAAATGTGACCAAAGGAAAATTGTGAGCCCTTTCGAAGTCGTTGTGCATGTCAAGCCATTGGTCCCGGCTATTGTTATAATATTTCAGTCGTTTATACCCACCAACCCGCAATAGGCCAGCGTGGTTGGGTATGGTCCAATCTCTTTATAGGTTGATGAGGGCGATGACGTGATTTATATGCAACTTTACAAAGTATAAAGGCAGAGTCCAGATAAGTAACAAAATATACAATTTTAATTTTATGTAAATGATCGAATGTGCACTTGCGGTTTATTGTATAGTGACGTACATACACTCTTATGTAAAAAAAACCTGTATTGTAAATTATTGTAATTAAATAAAAACCATTAAAATTATTTTAACAGTTCCTAAAGTCAAATTCTAGTGTTTTCAGAGATTCCATATTAATTTAATTCAAAACCTTGTTTTGTAAACGGGTTCCAGCTTTACTGCCGACGTCTTTCGGCTTATGACAAAGGTTTAGGGGGCTCGGGGCGCCATTTTATGACAGTCTGAAAATAAGATCACTTCATTTGCAGACGCATGTTAAAATCAACCATTTACCTTATAAACCTTAGTACAAAACCGCCTCAGTGGTCTAGTGGTAAGACCACCGGTTTAAACCCAGAAGTCCCGGGTTTGTAGCATTGTTGTGCTCTGGCAGCTAGAGATAAGATAGCCAGTGCCTCAGTAGTTGAGGATTCCGGGTAGAATGATCGCTGTATATTATATTCTCAAATGACCACATTCGTAAAACATCACATTCGCAAAACACGATATCCGCAAAACATTATATTCTCATCATATCAAATTCTAATATATAGCATTCTAATGATGAAAGAATTTTTCAAATCCGTCCAGTAGTTTTTGAGTTTATTCGTTGCAAACATACATACATACATACAAAAATACAAAGGTTTCCTCTTTATAATATTAGTATAGATTTATTTTACTTTGATGCTTTTTTTCCTTTATCCACAGTCCACTTCTATCTTTCCTAAGTCTCTATCACAACAGGTAAAGCGTTCATATTCCTCACAAAGACTTTTGTAACTTGTAACAAAGACGTCATACGATGCTCTGAAGTCTCAATGCATTTCCCCCATTGCCCCTGGCGCGGGGGCCTGTATCGCGTGACGTCATCGTCTCTCTGACGTCAGAGCTGCGTGCGGTTCAATAGCAGCCCGGGCGAGCTGGATATAGGTCACGCGTCGAGCCTGATTATCATCAACAGCATATGATTAATGGCACCGGCAAATGGACTGTGTCACTGTTTTGTAAATAACATTTTTGATTATACTTACCTACTTGAATATGATAATAGATAATAGTTACAAACACTTAGGATACCAATTAGAGGGAGCACTCGTAACTAATATGAAGGTGTAATAACCGTGTATTTTATGTATTAAAAAAATATTAAAGCCTCAAGTTTGCTAATTCAATAACGTATCAATAGTGTGTCGGTAGCCCGATTTTGATATTAGAAGCGTAGGAAAATTGTTAAATCTGGCCATCGACATACGATTGTAGACGTTTTTAAATAGCAGAATCAGTAATAGTAACTTTATCAATTTTTATAGTCATTCACGTTTGGTTGAAAATAGCACCTACTTAATCGACTCGGTGGAACATCGAAAAATAGATAAATTTAGATATAAAAGTCTGCTTTTTCTACATTTCAATAAATTGTAACCTTTTGGCAGTTAACAAAGGTCAGTGTTCGATTATGCGTCGCCTACGCAAGCTGGCTTTTGTAATGATGACGAGTGGTACTTGTGGTAATTGTTTTTCCTAATTTTTAGCAATATTCCAAGCAATAATACAGTTTAAAGGGGTAGGAAAACGTTTTAAGGGTGGATTTTACCAACATCCAATTTATACGCGAATAGCTATCCCAGTAAGTATAACTTTACTCTTATGATTTAATCTACGGCTAACTTTGGTTTCATTTCACCAGATTAATCTATGCGTAAGTTACTCCGTGACGATGAACGAATGAAACGAACGAAAATATTAACCACCAAGCATAAAAGTACATTCATACCATGCCTGACAAATGGCGCTGCATATTATTAATAATTATGTCTGCTTGACGTTTTGAATAACTTCAAATATTTTGTTGTGTTGATTGATTGTTATATATTAAATAGTTTAGCTGTAACCGGAACATGGACAATGTAGGCCAATAAAGATGTTTCAATACGACACATACGGCTTTGAAGCACAGAGAACAATACCTAAAACAATGTTATTTTATTTTCGCCTCTTAACTTAGCTTTTCATATTGAGTTTTGATCAATAAATAAATCAAAAAGCATAATAGGTACCAGGCGTAAATACCATCAACATGAATGAAGGACTTTATTTCTTCTAGATAGAGAAGCATTTGAATCGAAATATATAATAATCGAAATATATTATTATTATACTAATGTATACAAGTTATAAGTACATATATGTGGGAGAACGATTATTTTTATTATCCATGTTTTTGTTTATTTTATTAGCGGTAGCAACACCGGAGTTGGAGTCTGTTACAAATTACGATGCAAAGTTGTCAAGATAAAAATAAAAAAGATTTTGTGATTAATTCGACCACTCTTTTCTTCAACGATCCCACATATATTACATTAATGTTTTATTTATATACTATTGATATTATTATTATATATATTTAATATGTAGTTTTGTGGGGTTGCCACAGTACAAATCTGTAATGCCAAAGAGTAAGTTATATCATAAAATGTTATTAACAATTTAATAGTTAATGTAACTTCAAAGTCAATTAATTGTCAATTTATATGCGTAGAACATATATATCGCTCATGCCCAAGATAAGATAATAGTGCTTATGTAATAAACGTCTACCGACGTCCACAACAGTTCTCTAACTAACTTAAGCTACGATTTAACGGAATTAAACCTCGTTGAATAATCATATTTATCAAGCGAACTTAACGAATAAACACCTATAAAGTTTCTCTACAGTAACACTTTAATTAAGTTAACGCTGCTTAATTACCTAAGTGCATAATATACTTTAACCAATTACCTACAGAGTTCAGCGACTTAACTGGTTTACTTCAAAGCTTTGTAGTTATTTTGAACACCGGCTGACTTGAAAAAACATGATTATTTACATATAATTTTCACGCAAATATTGTTGCGAACAAACCACGCTAGCATAGTTGGTAGTGCACATGACCTGGCATGTCATGGGGTGCGGGTTCAAATCCCGCTCGTGGAATTTTGTCTGTTTTCAAATCGAAAAATCATGTTTATTTAGCATCATGGAAACATTAACAACGTAATGTTTAAAAGCACCAATTTATGCCAATTTTAAAATTCAAAATCATTTATTCAGTTTAGGCTACAAATATTTAGCTCTTATGAATGTCACTATGCCAATGAATGCCATTTGGCATTAAATCCGCCTTTTATACTGAGTAGTCTATTCTATAATTCATTAAAAAGCACTCCATTTACACGATATGAAATAATTTCTTTTCGACGTACGCTATAAATGGCATTATTAATAAAGTAAGCCACACAATCAACTCGACACAAATCGGGAAGACACATTTTATGTAATAAAGGAAAATTTGTAGTAATAAAATTTATTGCAAACTAACTCATAACAAAAACACAAATGTTGAAAACAACAAAATTTCGCGACAAAATTTGCGTTAAAACATTATTTGAACATTTTATAACTCATAACAAATTAATTTTTCTATGTAAGCCACCTACTCGTTGCTTAATTAACGGAACAAAAAGTGAACTAATGGAGGTATAGCAAAATTTTGTACCTAGGTAGTAACCATGTAGCTAGAAGAAAATTGAGCAAAAAAAATTTGTTAAATTTGTTATTTAAAAGTCAACTTTCTTACGTAAACAGGATAGGTTTCAATGAAATAAAATTAAAAACTCATTTAATCTTATACAATATCTTCTAAGTAAAAGTCTCTCAACGTTGCATTTACACAATTTTGACAACGTGTAACAAAAAGGTGTGGTCAAAATGAAAAGATCTAAAACGTATCCGATTGATCTTGTATGTATTGTTACTAAGACATATACAGGTTGACTTTTTTATCACCGTCCAAAACTTCTGAGATGACTCCCGTGCGTGATAAAAACTTAGAGCATTAAACCAAATGGAGACGCCATGCGCACTAATTTCTATGAAAAAAAGTCTGTCATATTCTGCGGGGGACGAGGTAATGCACACAAATACAGTTTCACACTGATGCATTTTTCAAAGACGTCGCTACGCACGCAAACGACAAAATTATTAAACACTAGCATAAACTAGACGCACACTAATAAATTCACACACAGGGATAACCTGTCCGTGCACGAGTCTGACGGCAACTTTATGTAAACGTCGATAGTGCTTGACACTATCGATTTAATTTGTCGATACCAATAATAATGACATAGCCCGAAAAGTTGCTAAGCTCAAGTGCCCCACATCGCTCGCAGGACTGATGGCCGCTGGGGCGGCACAGTCCTCGAGTGGTGACCGCGTACCGGAAAGCGCAGTGTCAGCAGGCCTCCAACAAGGTATACCGACGATCTGGTAAAGGTCGCGGGAAGCCGCTGGATGCGGGCTGCACAAAACCGGTCGTATTGGAGATCCTTGGGGGAGGCCTTTGTCCAGCAGTGGACGCCTTTTGGCTGAGATGATGATGATGATGATGAATATTAATGTGATTTTTTTTGTTTAAATCAGGCTCTTCAGTATGGTTAATTAAGGTAGACACTTTGCTTTTCTTTATTGTTAAAGTCGACAGTTATTAATTAGGATAAGCCAAAATCTGCAAAATATACCTACATAATTTTATTCCATTCCAAGGAGAATTGTTGTTTTTAAGAAAAGCTGCAATCTTATTCTTTCATTATGGAAAAATAGTTTGCTACTTATATAACCGACTCTCAATCAAGAGGAACCGAAAAATTTAACAACATGTATATATAGTACTTTCATGGTTCCATAAAGCAGATCAATTCTTTTTTGTAGGTAACGTAGGGTCTTAATTTTTCAGATTTCCAAATGCAATTATTCGAGAGATTTTTTTTATTTCTATATAAGTTTCCAAATAAGGCTGAATTTAAAAGCAAGAGACTTAAATTAAAACAAACATATCAATATACAGGTATGTACCGAACTCCAGAATGATATCATACACACGAACAGCGAAAAATACCTAATGCTGTCAAGGTTTAAACTGCTTTCTGAGGTTAAATCTTTGAATGATGCAAAGTTCTTTAATGCATCAAAGCTACTCTAAGTGTTCATATAGTTAAAAAAAAAATTGGAATAAAAAACGTAATCTTATAGTTTTAAGTAAATGTTATGGTGTAGGTGTTGTTATTTCTGTCAGAAATTAACTATTATTTTGATGCTTATAATGTTGTATTAATTTAATAGGTCTTTATTTTTATTTTTTTATTTTTTGTCATCAGTTAAGCGGATCTTTAATTCACAAAGGAGACATAAATCAATAACTTCTTTTGATGCATACAATAGGCCACCACGACTTTTTTGGTATGTTAAACTTTTGTCATTTGGCTCCCCACATAAACTCTTTATGCATGTACTGCGTTTAATTTTTTAGTAGAAAATACTACGAAGCCCGCTTTATATTCCACTACCTTTTCTCCAAATGGAGATAAGTATGTTCCGATCTCTAATAATTTGTTTTTTTTTTTAAATTTATTTATCTATATTATTATTTTCCTATAATAGCCAGAATAAACATTATGATGAAGTCGATATCAATATTTTGTTTTTGTACTGTCACAGCTCTAACTTTGTTGCAGTGTGGCCAATGTAATTAAATTAAAATTTCCTATTTTCGGGATAAGTGATGGGACGTAATGAAGTAGACCGATCATAAACATACAGTTTCATAGTATTGAGAATTTTTAATTTTTTTTTTTTTTTTTTTAATAATAATAAGAATTTTTAATGCAATTAAGTTGAAAAAAAATCTGTAAAAACAAAATAAGTTACAATTTATAAGTAGTGATCTATCATTAATTAAATAAGCATTTATAGTAAAAATACAGTTTTAACTTTATAGAACGTGAAATATAAATTGTAATTCAATGTTGGCTCATTCAACTTTAAAAGTTACGCAAAGTTGCAACTTGACGTTTTAGTGGCAACACTTTTTGATTAACAATATTTTTTCAGTTTTTTGCAAATTTTGTGCATTATTCAATAAAATTAAGACAAAATAATAGTTACAGATGAAAAGTAACGTTATCCCTTTGTACAATCGACGTTTCTGATCGCTTTTTACGTGAAAACACGCTGCAATTTGGCATTTTTTGCTCAGGTCTTATCGCGTGCACCGTGATTTGCAAATGACGCTGGTACACGCTGGAACTAGTTTTATATAACGAGTATGATCGGCGGTCATACTCTTTTGGCAGAGGGGAACGCCTGACAGTGGCGTCTCCAGTTGGTTTAATGCTCTAAGGATAAAAACGAACAACTCTTACTATTGGACCAACTCCCTAACTCGAAAATAAAATTCAGCTGTTCTATACAAAACATCAATATTCATTCGACCAAAATGTAGAACAGCTTTTTTTCTAGAATTTAATTTTTGGACGGTGATAAAAAAGTCAACCTATATATTAACTTTAGCTGTCATGTAAATACTTGTATTAGTGAAGTCATACGCATCAGGCGTGCATAAGCAAGCAGCAGTGATCATAAATGTAAGTACACAAAGGTTACTAAACCACTAGGGCTGTGACTTGTTTATTTTGATTGTGACATTACAATTGAAATATTTAATTAAAAATCGCATAACAAATTAAAGTTAATAATTTTGTGTTAGTAACTCTGCAGACTGAGACGTGGTCGCTCACTATGGGCCTTATCAGAAGGCTCAAGGTCACTCAAAGAGCAATGGAGAGGGCTATGCTCGGGGTTTCTCTGCGAGATCGAATCAGAAATGAGGAGATCCGCAGAAGAACAAAGGTAACCGACATAGCCCGAAGAATTGCTAAGCTCAAGTGGCAGTGGGCAGGGCACATTGCTCGCAGGACTGATGGCCGCTGGGACGGAGCAGTCCTCGAGTGGCGACCGCGTACCGGAAAGCGCAGTGTGGGTAGGCCTCCAACAAGGTGGACCGACGATCTGGTGAAGGTCGCGGGAAGCCGCTGGATGCGAGCAGCACAAAACCGGTCGTTGTGGAGATCCTTGGGGGAGGCCTTTGTCCAGCAGTGGACGTCTTTTGGCTGAGATGAACTCTGCATATAAGATCTAGATCGGATACACTTTGGATTTTCATTTTGACCACACCTTTCTATCACTCGTTGTATATAACAAATATCTAAGGACTTATTTATTTTTTATTTTATTTTATTTATAGGAAGTTAACAGGAGTTCTCAGATTATTTCGGTCGACAATGGCAACTCTGTATTAACGAAAGTAATTATACTTTGTATATCTTCGAAGATGATTATCAATTTATTTACTTGCAGCAGTACGTAGTCTGGTGCCGTCCTTGTCACATATTTTAAAGCTACTAAAGAAAAAAATATCTCTGTCTCCATCCCTCTCGCACTACACAACCAGTCGCCAGACGGCCTGGCCCTGTTGTGCGCCGCCATTACGTTTTTTTGTGCGGTCCAAGTCACACGTCCGCCTTGTGGTGGAAAAAAAAGAACTAAAAAGTTAAAAATAATTTTAAAATAAGAGTTCTTCTGTATTATCCTATATTATTCCTTCCTATATTAAGGTAGTCTTTAAAGATTTTATAAGGACCCTTCATTTAAAAAATCAAATTTTTCTTCTGAAACTCTAGAGTTTCGGAGAGTTAGAGATGTCTAGACATCTGCAAGTAAATAAATTGGCATCTTCGAAGAGATACAAAGTATAATTTATAATTAAACGAACTTACCTTGTGAAGTTCAATGATAATTATACGAGTTTCACGGAGAAGATAATTACCATACTCTCACCCAACACAACTTCGCATACATTCACTTTCCCTTTGAAAAATTTGATTTCAGTTAAATTTCAGTCTCTAAAATTAATGGCGGCGCACAACGAGCCGTCTGGCGACCGGTTGTGTAGAGCGAGAGGAATGAAGACAGATATATTTTTTCTTTAGTAGCTTTAAAATATGTGACAAGGACGGCACCAGACTACGTTCTGCTGCAAGTAAATAAATTTCTTCGTGATACTCGTATAATTATAATTGAACTTCACAAGGTAAGTTCGTTTAATTATGAAATAAAAGGTGCCGTTAACAGAATATTTTAATTTGCTTACTGCTATTTAAAAAAAATCATTTAGATAAATAAATAAAAGTGGAGGTTAATAGAAACAAGCGCATTCTAACCTGCTTGCTGCTAGCTAAAAAATATATTGACGTATGTAGGATTTTATGAGCGGCACTCACCCCGGCTCTAAATGTCAACGCAATTTGGCTCAAATATCCAGCAGCGTATCGTTTATTGGTCAATTATTGCCACGCGAAAATCAACCTAATCCCCAACGCCTGTACTTCACTTGGGGGCGGGGGGATAAGAATCCTTTGGACCCCTACACCCTTGACCTGATTTTGGCTCGAGATTTTTGTGGTCACCACACAAACCAAGTTACGGCAAAGGGCCGGCTTTAAGGGTTATGAGGGGAATCCGAAGACATTATTATTACATTGTAATTTTTGTTAAAGACGAAATAAAAGTACGAATATTAGATATCGACACGGTATATCATATTATTTGATTTAAAATATTTTTATTAAAAAAACGATACTATAAATAAACATTATTTATGCATTTATAAAATACAGTAAAAAAATTAAATGCCTACCCGACCCACCCAGGAATCGAACCTGGGTCTTCTACAATCCGGGCGGCTGCACTGCACCAAGTTCGATTCCTGGCTGGGTCGGGTAGGCATTTGATTTTTTTACTGTATTTTACATATATTTAATTCAGCTTCAGTGCAGTAATTAGCACGTAAAAAAATGCACTTAAGTGCTTTATGAGAAGAGAAAACAAAATAGAACACGAACATTTATAGGTTTGGGATCTATATTAATATATATCATATTTTTTGTACCATCCTAACTATATGATATTGCAAATTTTAAACACTACATAAAAAACGAACAATGTTTGCAACAGGCACAAAGAAAAAAATTGAAATATTATACCTTTTTATTAAAAAAATATTTTAAAGTGAAAGTGTTTTGTTTTCCATTCCAACCATAGAGTTCGTAAGGCACGTTGACGATCAAATTATTTCATTATAATATTTTTTATCCTTACTTTTGTCAGGGCATCACCAATCTTGTACTTATAATAAAACCTATAAAAAAACTATAGTCAACACGCCGACCTACCAAGAAGACTGTTATAACAATAAAAAGATTATCTTAATTGCTCATTATAATTCTTTTTGATTTCAATAAGCTTTTTATGAAAAGAAAAACCGCAATAGTTATTGCGGTTCTAAGTATCATAAATCCTATTAGGTCAACAAAGGGCTTTACTACCAAAGCTACGCCAGGCCTTCAAAGGTATCAGTAAATTGAATCGTTTAAAGGTTGCCGTTGACAATACATATTTTTAGAGTCGGATACTACCGCGTATACCACGTTATAAAGGTGTTTCATTGCCACACCACCTAGAAGCTATCAGGATACAAAAGAGTAAATTTTAAGCTACTTACAAATAAACAATTTTTAGATTTTTCTTAAGGGGGTGCAGCGCGGACGCAAAACTGCGAGTTTCAAGTTTCTTTATAATAGCGAGCGAGCGGCGCGTGGCAGTGGTGTGACAACGGCGCAGGACTACGAGTACGCACGCACACTAATATCTGTACAGAGTAGGATGGTGATTTAATTACAGCAATGTTTACTTTCGTATAATCATAGGCGTTTGGGTAAAAAATAAGAAAAGTCTTAATATTTTCATATTCATGTTTTTTTATTGAAAAATAAGGCAACAGTGACCTGCGGAATATCAATACAAACATTTTGAAGTCGGATCATTGTTTCATTTGTGCTCTATTTACAAAGTTTCTGAAGAAATAAGTTTTTAGATATCATTACTTCTACGTATTGTTTATGCAGTTTCTGGGTATCTGTTTCAAATTCCAAGAAAACCATGACCTAGTGAAAGGATCAAGCTAACCTATACTAGTCCTTTTAATGTATAAGACCTATTCAGCGCCTAGCACCGGTGACTTAAAAACACGTAAATTTTCAAATTCCGCGCTGCACCCCCTTAATCTATACCTACTTTTAACAAAGTTTTTTTTATATTTTTAAACTATAGTTACAAAATGATTGTGTAACAAGCAAGTAGGTAACTCAACATATTTTTATATACTTATGTATTTTATTAACCATGTTGTCTTTTAAGTTGCAAAAAAGTATTTTTTGAGAATAAATTTCTTTAAACCTAAACCTATAAAGAGGTAAAGTTTGCAATTTTGTTTGTTTCAGGAGGGTAATCTCTGGAAGAACTGGCCCAAGTGAATTTTTTTTACGGTCATAAAGATACAGTCTTTGCATAGTTGGTACCATAGGCTATATTTTATTTTGATAAAAAAATGTAGTTACATTATTTTTGTATGAAAAAATATTAAATCGACGCGGACGTCACGGGCAAAATACTTAATAAATCCGCTTTATACAACGTGTAACAGAAAGGTGTAATAAAAATGAAAAGATCTAAAAAGTACCCAATCAATATCTTTTAAGCTCTGAGTTTCTCTGAAGGATCGACTTCGGAATGAGGTGATCCAACAGAGAACGAAAGTAATCGACATAGCCCATCGGATCAGCAAGCTGAAATGGCAGTGGGCCGGTCATATTAGCCGCAGAACCGACAACCGTTGGGGCAAACGAGTTCTCGAGTGGAGACCGCGTATCGGCAAACGTAGTGTAGGACGCCCTCAGACTAGGTGGAGCGACGATCTTCGCAAGGTGGCTGGCAAGAGCTGGATGAGAGTAGCCGTGGATCGTGCTCGGTGGCGTGCACTTGGAGAGGCCTATGTCCAGCAGTGGACTAGTATAGGCTGATGATGATGATGATGATGATCTTTTAAGCAGAGTTACTAATCCATAGTGTACTTTACTTGTTACATTTTTCTATGGTACTGGTATTACACATCAAAATAAACAAGTCACCGCCCTAGTGGTTTAGTAACGTCTGTGTACTTACATTTATGATCGATCACTGCTGCTTGCTTACGCGCCTGACGCGCATGACTTCACTAATATAAATATTTTATTTTATTAAAAATTGCATGACAACTTAAAGTTAATAATAATGTCTTAATAACAACACATACAAGATCTAGATCAGATAAACTTTGGACCTTTAAATTTTTACCATCATACCTTTCTGTTACACGTTGTACACAGATAATAAGTGATAATTTAAATATGGGAAAGAAAGGAGAATAATAGTATTTTTTTATATAGAAGCATAGAAGATGGTTAATATTTATTACCTGCCTGGGATCCCATCATACAGTTTTTCCTTTAGTTGATGGCATCGTGCGATTAGCACATTTAGCCAGTGTCAAAGTAATTTTTCTTACAAGTAATATATAAATAAACAATATTTCCTTCCTGTATGATTATGATGAATGATAATAAAAATGAGAAGTGAGAAATGATATACCCCCCAACCCCTCGAGTATCTCAGTAAAGATGTGGGGCTTTACTAAGTCCTTGGGCGGACTTCTTGAGAGAATTTGAAAAGTGACCTTGCACTGTTTTGTTTCATTTGCCAACACTCATTTCACATTAATATTTGACTTAGCACAAATTTTAGAAAATAAAACAAAACCGCAGACATGACTCTTCACTTTCCCGCCAAGAAGTCAGTAGGAAACTTTTTTTTTCAATTCTTGTTTTCGTTAGTAAATAAAACTCGCACTAGGCACCCTGTTCTCAATTTAAGCCACACCACATCCGGTTGTCTAGTTAAATCGTTAATGTTTACGCCAACAAAAACGTGTTTTTTATATATATATATATATTTTAACTGGAGCCCATTAAATTCAACAACTATGTACTTTGTTCCCTTTCCACAATGAGACAATAAATTGTGTTCCAAAAATAATTGGTGAAGTTGTTCGGAGAAAAGTAACTTTTTTGGACAGCGAATCCTTGTTCACGTAGAAAAACACGTTTCCTTACAAAAGGAAAAAGAAAAGAACACGAATCGCAGATATAATCATTAGGTTAAAACTACGCACAAAAAATGTTTGTAGCATTGTAGTGTTCCGACAGCTATTGTAGAGACAAGATAGCCAGTGTCTCCGTAGTTGAGGATTCCGGGTGAAGCGCGCTTCCATCTTTGACCTTATCATTACATAACATCAGGTGGGATAAGGGTCATGTTGTTGAAAATCGAAAACTCTAAAGCCATATAAAAGCACACCGTTCGTTGATCTAAAGTATCTAAAACAACAAAGCTAAAAGACATCATCATCGTCATCCCACCACCACCATTATCATCGTCATCACCGTCATCATCATCATTATTCTCATCATCGTCATCATCATTACCACCGTCGTCATCATCATCATCATCATCACCATCATCATCACCATCATCATTATCGTTATCACCACCACCACCATCATCATCATCATCATCATCATCATCATCATCATCATCATCATCAGCCTATATTATTAGTCTGCTCCTGGACATAAACCTCTTAAGTGCACGCTACTGAGAGTACTGAGCACGATCAGCGCTATACAAGTTTATAACAAAATAATTAAGAGAAGACCACCATCTCAGTCTCCCTGGGACTACGGCTCCGTTCAAGAGTTGAAGAATGAAACTGGTTAAGGGGGTGCAGCGCGGACGCAAAACTGCGAGTTTTAAGTTTCTTTATGATAGCGAGCGAGCGGCGCGTGGCAGTGGTGTGACAACGGCGCACGACAAGAATACGCACGCACACTAATATCTATCTATACAGAGTAGGCTGGTGATTTAATTAGAGCAATGTTTACTTTCGTTAAATCATAGGCGTTCGTGTAAAAAATAATAAAAGTCTTAATTTTTTCATATTCATATATTTAATTGAAAAATAAGACAACAGTGGCCTGCGGAATATCAATACAAACATTTTGATGTCGGATCATTGTTTCATTTGTGCTATATTTACAAAGTTTCTGAAGAAATAAGTTTTTAGATATCATTACTTTTACGTATTGTTTATGCAGTTTCTGGGTATTTGTTTCAAATTCCAAGACAACCATGGCCTTGTGAAAGGATCAAGCTAACCTACACTAGTCTTTTTAATGTATATGACCTATTCAGCGCCTAGGACCAATGACTTAAAAACACGTAAATTTTCGCGCGGCACCCCCTTAATGACTAATTGTGATTAGTCAATAGAGAACCTTTTTAGCAACTATGAACACAATTCTTTCAAAGAAAATTGTATGGGAATGGGAACTATGACGTCACTATTTTGTTCCGTCAATTTGAGTGTTTATTAATAACTTTTCAAACTACTACAAGTCGGTTAATGTTCTATAAACTGTTTTGTGATTTAATTTATACGTGTAATCTGTCGTCTGCTGTCATCATCATCATCATCATCATCAGCCTATACTAGTCCACTGTTGGACATAGGCCTCTCCAAGTGCACGCCACCGAGCACGATCCACGGCTACTCTCATCCAGCTCTTGCCAGCCACCTTGCGAAGATCGTCGCTCCACCTAGTCTGAGGGCGTCCTACACTACGTTTGCCGATACGCGGTCTCCACTCGAGAACGCGTTTACCCCAACAGTTGTCGGTTCTGCGGCTAATATGACCGGCCCACTGCCACTTCAGCTTGCTGATCCGATGGGCAATGTCGATTACTTTTGTTCTCTGTCGGATCACCTCATTCCGAAGTCGATCCTTCAGAGAAACTCCGAGCATAGCCCTTTCCATAGCTCGCTGAGCGACTTTAAACTTGTGAACCAGTCCTACCGTGAGTGTCCACGTTTCGGCTCCGTATATCATGACGGGTAGGACGCACTGATTAAAGACTTCTGTCTTGACTTTGAGGAGTATGCGACGTAAAAACCCGACGTAATTTCCCATATGCTGCCCAGCCTAGCTGTATCCTTCCGATAGCCTCTTTCTCGAAGTTGTTTCTACCCAATTGCAAAATCTGCCCGAGGTAGACATATTCCTTAACAACTTCGGCTGCTGTCCGAATGTCAAATACAGACACAATAGAATTTTAATTGTTTGTAGGATGGATCTGGCACTAAGCAGACGAAAGGTTAAGTTCTGGAATTAATTATTGTTTGACAACAACATTCCTATTCGTAAAATTTGTTTCATTTCAGTACGTTAATACACGTGTTTGATATTGCATGCCCTCTATTCATTGACGTGCCAAGACGGAAGTTATGTTCGAAATAACTCGAATTTCCAACTTTTCCTTTGTGCCAGTCACAGCAATATGAAATAAAAGAAAAATAAATGAACTCATTGTGTGTGTTTTGGTATGTCGTAGTTAAAAAGTCTGAATCATATATTAACTTTAATGTTTTTAATAATTTGAATTTGGAATTCCAAATCGAGTATGTAATGTGATACTTTAATTCTTTTTGTTAATTAAAGGGACTTTATAAAAATTGTATATGCCAGTCGTATCGAAAATATCACACTTTATACATTTGTTTATAATTACAATCAGTAGGTGCTAGGTACTTCAAATATAGCCGGGTTAGTACATACTTTCTTATAACTCTGAAACTACAAAACCTTCAAAGTACACTAATTAAAAGGTAAACCTATTAAATAAAAAATAGAAACCCTTTTTTATTAAAATCCATATCCACTAGTAAAGTTGGTTAAACTAGTAATACGAGTATAACATAAAAAATAAGAATTAAAATGACGTTCTTGTGTGTTTGTAATGTAAATAGATCCTGTTTACGGGTGAAATTTGTTTTTTTTTCTATCTAGGATATTTCATAATTCTGCACTTTGGAAACAATAACATATAAATGAAACAACTTTTACGGATCTACTCGCGTTTATTTTACTATACATTATGGGAGAGGTCTCCCTGTGACCACGGACCCTGCAAAGGATCCGAAACGTCAGGATAAACATTAAATAATGTATAGTAAAATAAACGCGAGTAGATCCGTAAAAGTTGTTTCATTTAAATGTGTAGTGTTCGCGTAAACTTTAGAAAACAATAAACAATAACATAGTTGCAAATATAGTTTTATATGACATAAATTTATCTTGGCGTTGTATATTGTATACTTTTTGTTATAAACCATGCTTAAGTGAAATGCATTTCGCAGTTGAGATGAAAGCCAGCCATCTAATATTCTTGTCCGCCAATCTTCTAAATAGATTGCTTTATGGGCTTTTTAGGGTTCTGTAGCCAAATGGCAAAAAACGGAACCCTTATGGATTCGTCATGTCTGTCTGTCTCTCTGTCTGTCTGTCTGCCTGTCTGTCTGTCCGTCCGTATGTCACAGTCACTTTTTTCCGAAACTATAGGAACTATACTGTTAAAACTTGGTAAGTAGATGTATTCTGTGAACCGCACTAAGATTTTCACACAAAAATAGAAAAAAAAACAAAAAATTTTGGGGGTTCCTCATACTTAGAACTGAAACTCAAAAATTTTTCTACGTGTTCTTCAAAAATGATATTTAGGTTTCTAATATCATTTTTTTCTAAACTGAATAGTTTACGCGAGAGACACTTTCAAAGTGGTCAAATGTGTGTGCCCCCCCTCCCCACCCTGTAACTTCTAAAATAAGAGAATGATAAAAATAAAAAAAAAATATGATATACCATGCAAACTTCCACCGAAAACTGGTTTGAACGAGATCTAGTAATTAGTTTTATTTTAATACGTCATAAAGTACGGAACTCTTCGTGCACGAGTCCGACTCGCACTTGGCCGGTTTTAATGTTAAGTTATCCTGACACCAGCCAATATCATTTTAACTCTAAACACAAATCACAAGTTACACACAAAATCCCTTATTTACATACTCCTACGTATATCCATCAAGTTTACGACCAAATAACTTACATCATCAGTTTCAAATCGACCTATTTATTTCGTTTCGTGAATCGTGACTGATGCCATTCAGTTCTATTTTTGGGTCACCGCTTAACATTGAACTTGTCATGTTGGACACAAAATAAGGAGACTGCAGAATGTAAGCTTCGTACATGACGCACTCGAGCGACGCACACATAGACAATATTACACGGACACAGAATTTCGTAACAGCTGCGCTCGGAATGGGTGTCTAGTGTGTTTCATTTGATATTCGAACACGTTAAGTGTGCGCCGACCAAAAAAAGCCAAAAGTGTAATCACGGTTAAGTTGATATATGATGATGATGAAAAAACTATCGTATTACATTAACAAAAATATTTACCCCTTATTCATAAAAACTATTTAAGCATTATTTAGTTAATCATTGTTTTGTCTCTTTTTCTCAAATTCAAAATGACGTTTGTGTGACGTTGACAAAACAATATTTAACTAAATAATGCTTAAATAGTTTTTATGAATAGGGGGGTTAGCGTAAAAGGGAACGTGTTTACAATTAGTCTGATTCATAAATTCATAACACACTATAGTTTTTACTACAATATCATATAAAGTTGGGCAAAAATCATGAAATCGAGTGGCGGCGCGGCGTTTAGTTGATATCTTATAGTTTATCTAAATAATTATACCTCTAATTATGTTTAAACAATCATCAATGTTGTAACTACAAATCTTCCGTCTCACATTTTCGATTTATCGAGCGGTTTTTGAAATTATTATTTTTCAAATTATCACGTTAAATTCCACATACAAAATTAGTAGTAAATATGGACGAAGACATTTTTAACAAAATATATGACACCCGTCACATACCCCGGCGCACTGTTAGTGAAAACGGAAATTAGTATGGCATTGACGCTGCGCCTCCTGGCGACATACGAGAAGAGTTATAATTTTGTTAAAATTTTCGTTTTCGTAAACGTAATCGAATGAATACGGATAGTAAACAAAACTTATAGTAGGCACTCAGATACGAGCTGTATGAGATTCAGGGTGCCTAGTGCGAGTTTCATTCGCCATTTGATGACGTTTGTATGGCAAAATTTTAACTCTTCTCGTATGTCACGAGGAGGCGCTGCTTCAATGCCCCCCCCCCCCGCATTTACAGAATACACTAAACATGCACACTAACTTAGGTCCAAGACACCGTACTCGTAGAACAAGGGTACGAAGAACCGGTTCACACGCGCTCTATACCAGGTGCAGACATGTACCTGGGCGCTTCTCTCCTCCTCCACGGCCCGGTCTACCCGAGCCGAGGTCCAAGCCTTTAGAGGCGCCCTCGGGTGGTTCCCCGATCCGATCCGAACCCTTCGGAGAATCTAGTAGGGCACGGGGACGCGCACTAGTGCGCGATGCCGTTCCCTCTAGAAAACCTCAGAAGGTGATTCGTTTCACACGGCTTGAGGGACCCTTTACGTTCCTCGCCGCCCCCAAAAAAGCCCGGTGAAGCTGAAAATGCCGTCTGAGGCAATCAGCAAACTCTCTCAAAAAAAAATGCTTCAATGCCATACTAATTTTAGTTTTCGTAATCGTAATGAAATTAATACGGATAATAAACAAAATTCACACTAGGCACCCTGTGTCTGTAAGCCTACGTATGCGTTCATCTCGAGCGCATTTGTATTTGTTTGTAAGCTTCTGCAGTTTCCTTACTTTGTGTGTTGCGGGTGAGCCCCGAGGGAGAGGTTTAGCACTGTTGTTGCGTTAGCGTTGGCTTGATAAGAATGGCATTTGGCATCCATTCGGGGTCGCCCGGTCATCCGCTTATTAATTCAATATCGATTGCTAGTAATTAAGTAATTGTGGCTTTTTTTAATCCCGTGGTTGGTTGTAGGATGTCTAATGAGCTTTACCTATATATGGCTTGTACATTTACAACATTATTAGGTACCTTTTTAATTATATTCTATGGTTCGCATAGAATATAAAAATTATATTTTAATGTTTTTTTTTATTATTATTTGTAATATGGCTTTAATTGATTGTATTTAATATGAAATGTAATTATGTTTTTTGGTGTTACCACGTAAGCTATTTTGGACAGCCTCTCTTATAGACATGTATTTCAATATAGATTTTTATTTTTGTTGTTATGGCAAAATATCTATTTAGTTGTTATCCGACTAACAAAAAAAAACAATCGCTACGACATATACATTAAACGTACATACGATTTTAAACTTTAATGAGCAACATAAAAAGGTTAGTTTCGCTTGTCGCTCGCCGTAGTTTATTTTTAACCACGTTATAGCGCTTAAGTTAAGCGTGCACGTGCTTGTTTCACCATAGCTGCCGTAAGATGGCGCTAGTCGTCTGTCTTCTGAATCGCGCTATTGAGATGTTGCTTCAAAATGTATAAGTAGTTACATTTTTCTCAGTTTATCAAGACCTTACTTCATAGGATCATTTCTATAGTAAGCTCTTCGCTAGACCTTCACAACATGTGAGGCTCCACTAGCCGCGTTGATGAGATGTGGCGCAATTCCTTGAGCGTGAGGTTGACAGTTGCATTTGCAAGTAGTCTTCGATGATCGTTCTCTTCCCTTCGGGGGAAGCGTGAGGTATTGTCGCTGTCTGAGCGGTATTTTGTAATAACTTTTAAATGATTTAAATATAAGTAAGCGCCAAGCGATAATAGATGCGGAAGTCACTAACTAGTAACCGCTTATCTGCGTATTTCATATAATGGCCTTGAGTTAATCTTTAAATCTATATTAATATCTATCACAGTGTTAAAAACCGCCAGGGAATATGAATGAGTAGAAATTTAATCGACGTTCCAACGTCAAAATGTACATACAATATGTCATAGTCGTAATGTTCTCGCGACCATAATGAATAATGATCCTGTGGCACAAAAGTACACTGCCAAAATGCACAATCGACATAACGTGTAATGGCATCAATGAGTAGAAATCAAATTGTATTTGGGTTAATACGCTCCAACGTCAAAATGTCCACACTATCGGTACAGACACCCGGCTTTGTCACGGCCACGAAGCCAGCACCAGAGTCCAATTCGATGCAAACCTCCACCCATCCACACTATACGTAACAAGTCCACGGCGATATCACGGTGGTGTTCGGTTCGGCGATTTGCCACTAATGTGGATCCACCTTAAGGGCCTGAGTTGGCGAACGTTTAGCGTCGCGTCCGACGAGGCGGGCAGCGTCAAAGTTTTGTGCAGCATGCACACTGCACTCAGGAGTACTCAGGACGATCACATACAATTTTGTTTGTGTTTAACACACGCCGCACGCCCCGCCTCGCTGCACATGACTATGACATATTGTACATTTTGACGTTGGAGCATATAAACCCAAGTACAATTGGACTTTTACTCATTCATGTTCCCTGGCGTCGCAGGGTTGTCACATTCATTTTTTAGTCTATTTTATATTTTGCTTATTGGTAGGTACGTTTATGTATATTAGGATCTTTAAGTAAAAGAAATATAAGTTTACAAAACGTTTTATTCTTAACAAAAATACAGTACTACTACTTAGAATAAGAAAGAATAGGCATCAAAAATATATTTTTTATTAAGTAGTTTACCAAAAACATATACAAGAATATAATACTAATAGTCAAAACAGAATCAACAAAGGAGATACAACATTTATAATCTCTCACAAAATCAACTTTTTGTTCATAAACATTCTACGGCGGACGTGTCTCATGACGTCACAGTAGAATACCGCTCACTCACTCACTCTTTCAAACTTTGAAGCTTTATAACTTCATCTCAGCTTGTTTGTCCACCTAACAACATAAAAAGAAAACTGTGCCTTGAAGTATTTTATCTAGCTAGAGAATTTAAAAAAATGTGCATATGCTAAAGATGTGAAACTGAAAGATGTTTTCTACATTTTGATTTGCTTGATTTAATATTTCTGTTGTTAAATTTGATTATATAGTACATTCTCATTCTTATAAATAGTGTTAATAAAAATTTCTTCGGAAAACATGTGCATGGTTTTGTTTCAAATTCAATAATATTTAATTGGTGATATAATTTACTGCCAATATTATTACCTACAATTGTTGAAAACCAAGTGATACCCATAATTAATTTACTTAAAAAAGTCGCTTCCGCCATCTTGGATCTCGAAATGAGTGTTGTATTCGAAATCGGCACCCCCGAAAACCATGGAAGTGATACCTATAACTATTTTACATAAAAAATCGCGTCCGCCATCTTGGATCTCGAAATAAATGTTGTATTCGAAATGGACACCCCCGAAAACCATGGAAATGATACCCATATTGATTTTACATAAAAAGTCACATCCACCATCTTGGATCTCGATTTTAATAGCTAATTAAGTCTTGCCTAAATATTAGCGAATTCCAAAATGACGTTTATCCATAAAAAAACATTTTCAATGTTATAAACATAAATTAATATTAACTACACGCGTTATAATACAATGCGACACTCCTGACGCGTGTCCCGAGTGAAGTGTATGGAAAGCCCGAGTCGCACCGCGCCCCGCTCGCCCCGCACACCCCTAACGATTGCTCTCTCTAGCCCGTTAGCCGACTGTAAGAATTATATTATAGACTGTGCTAATATTATAAACCTGAAGAGTTTGTTTGTTTGTTTGTTTGGTTGAACGCGCTAATCTCAGGATTACTCAGGAACTACTGGTTCGAATTAAAAAAAATATTTTTGTGTTGAATAGTCCATTTATTGAGGAAGGCCATAGGCTATATATTACATCTCGCTGTGACTAATCGGAGTGGAGCAGTTCGCTAATTAACGCGGGTGAAACCGTAATAAAAAGCAAGCCATATCGATGAAGCACTTACAAATATTTTGGATTATATGAATTTGAATGCAGATTTCCTAACTTCCGCTGCCGATATTCCTCAAACGAGAAGGCATAGCCGCAGCCGTAGTGATTTTATTTTTATTTTTTTGTAAATGACCCAATGATGCTGTAACTCCTTTCAGGGCTTTATGAACATGCATAAGCCATTAAACATAATCTGACTAGAAATGGTTTCCTGAGAATCTTGTTATGCAAAACTTAAATACAAGCTTTCGTAAACAAAGACTAATATTTGTAGGTGCCAAGCGTGAAAATCTCAAGCTTACGACTATTAACTACAATTAGTGCGGAGGAGCGCTCACCTGCCCTAAGGAGTCTGTACGCTACTGACGTGTCCGTTTAGCTCCCGATGCAGCAAATGAAACAAATTTAAACAATGATATAATAGTTATGTGCCTGGGTATACAGACATTTTGAGAATGTGACGATTTGCGAAATAGACGTTCTGCTATACAGACTTTTTTCTAATTAGGCTTAGGTACTGCTCATTAGACGTTTCGCGCTGTTGGACGTTTTGCTGCTTAGACCTTCTGATCGTAAAGGCCCTAGGCCTTATGCACACAAGAAAGCTAGCTAAAGGAATTTTGAACCGGTGATAATAATTCTCACATTAAATACATTTCTAAAAAAATTTAAAATGGACTTTTTCTTGGCCTCATTTGAATTCCTAGGGCTAAGAAGAAGCCGACGATGGAACAAGCTTACCCAGAAACAGCCTATTCACTCGGGATTTAAAAACCTTGGGGTTATATGAACTTGCCAACACAGACGCCCGGCAGGGAATTCCACTCCTTGGCTGTAGGCATTATAAATATTAAAGCAAAACCCTTGATGTGCGTACCAAGCGTTTTTGAGTGGAAAAGTGGGATTTGAGTGTTCCTTCCCACTTAACTTCGAAGTCTGTTAGGGCGTAGGCTGCGTCAAGCGGGCGCATGGTGTTTTCTTTTGATTTTGGGCGTTAAGCAGCCCGCTTGACGGGCGACTCGCCTCACGCAGCGCTGCTCTATGAATTTACACGAAAAACGGCATGCCACGCGGCGCCCGCGCCGTGCGCCCGCTTATCGCAGCGGACGCTTTAAGGGGATGCAGCGCGGAATTTGAAAATTTACGTGTTTTAAGTCACTGGTGCTAGGCGCTGAATATGTCTTATACATTAAAAGGACTAGTGTAGGTTAGCTTGATCCTTTCACAAGGTCATGGTTGTCTTGGAATTTGAAACAAATACCCAAAAACTGCATAAACATTACGTAAAATAATGATATCTAAAATCTTATTTCTTCAGAAACTTTGTAAATATAGGCCAAATGAAACAATGATCCGACATCAAAATGTTTGTATTGATATTCCGCAGGTCACTGTTGTCTTATTTTTCCATTAAAAAACATGAATATGAAAATATTAAGACTTTTCTTATTTTTTACCCAAACACCTATGATTTTACGAAAGTAAACATTGCTCTAATTAAATCACCAGCCTACTCTGTACATATATTAGTGTGCATTCGTAGTCGTGCGCCGTTGTCACACCACTGCCACGCGCCGCTCGCTCGCTATCATAAAGAAACTTGAAACTCGCAGTTTAGCGTCCGCACTGCACCGCCTTAACTGTTTTGAAACTGAAAAGTCTGTAAGTATGCAGCTATAGGTACCTACCTAAATAAAAACATTGTAAGAAATGGAAAAAAATCTTATTTTACATACCTGGTGTCCTATACTTATACCTAGTGTACTCTTTTATTTAAAGTTCACCGGTTCACCAAAACCTGAGGATCGTTTCACTGAAGTCAAAATCTGCTAGATGATAGATTTGTATGAACGCCTTGGTAGTCTACGTGTAAAGCGCTCTAATCGATACCGGAGGAGTTTAATTGCCAGATCGTCCAGAGGGTGTTTCGACTTTTTCGATACATAGCCCAGGTTTGTGATGACCAACCTGCATTTGGCAATAGTGGTGGTGGTATAACAGGATTTCAATGATGGAGGCTTTTGCCCAACAGTGGGGTCAGTACGTAGCCTATTTACTTTGTATGATGACCCGGCAGATATCAATCGTTGCAATAGAAATGAACAAAATTAAAATTATATTCAAATGTAACGGTATACCGATTGTCAGCGCTTGGTCTGCAATCGCGTTTTTAATCAAGTGTAGCTTATTTATTGATATTAAGTTTCGACCATTTATTATCAAGTCTGTGCTCCGTCTAGTCGCTATTGTTTCAGTCGGAACATTTTCCATGCAAATGTCTAGAATGTTGTTACCATATATTTTAATTTTTATAGACTCGAAAGACTACGTTTCCACCTACTTTACATTTTGACCGGTTTCTCTTTATTTATAAGACAGCTTAATAGATTAGGAATATATTTACTTTTTTATTATAGAAAGCTTAACGATCTCTTAGCACTAGTACAACAACAACAACAACAACAACAACGGTACAACGATTATAAAAAAATTTAAGCTCGTACGACTCAAGTTATATAGTTACAAAAGTCTGCATAAATAAATAAACAGGGCAAGCTAAATAAAACCGTTTAAAAACTGCAAGCAGTTATCATTTAAAAACAAAATTCATAATGCCACTTATTATTAGATAATAATAAATGGCATTATGTTTCGACAGTTAGCTACATAGTTATTTACTACACAACACCAACACCAAAATATCTAATAATTGAGTTAATAAATCTAATAATTCTATTCTAATAATTGAATATTCGAGTTCTTATTCGACTCTAATAATTGAATTAATAATTGTGCCGCTCTCGGAGATGATAATTTACATTAATAGTTGCTTAGCACCTCTATTTTCATAAAAAGTCTCTAATAATGCCTCTTTTAAATAAAAAATTATATATCTCCAAGTGTGACAGTAAGACATGACGTCACTTTTACAATTTGCATTTTTTTTTTCGAGAGGTCCTTACTAATTTCTACCTAATTTATGGTATCCCTAACAATGCATCGCTCGCCGCGAGATCCGACATTTTGCATTCGATCCCAACGACCCTATGTTATTAGTTTTCGTTTATATTTTGACGCGCACACTATTTGTGACTCGATATTGTAAGCAGTTTAAACTTATTGCAGTCTCCGATTTTGAACGCGAAGCATTTGCATTGTCTGATTGCGGGATTGGCGGTGTAATAAATACTTTTTTCCTTCTTTGTTTCATTGCAATGAGATTTTGAAATAAAAAGGTCCACGTCCACGTAGATGAAACAGAAAGAGACGACATTACTTACTTGCTTTCTTTTTTGACCTCAAGCTTAATGCTCTTGTGTTACGTAGAAATCAGAAACTACCGTATCACCTTCAGAACTAAAGCTATTCTTCTGAAATACCATGAAGATACCACCTAATTATTACTTAACTAGCTGACTCGGCGGACTTTATACCGCTTTGACAGTTTCTATGACAACAAAACAAACAAACAAAAAATAAACACTTTTTTTAAGAGAAATAATAAATTGATCCACAAAAAAATAGTAGGCTAGCACCTACGAGTAAAATGGTAAGTTAGCATCTAAATGTTGTTTTAGGTGCTAACTTTGTATTTTTAGGTGCTAACTTAGTATTTTTGTTACTTTGGTGATCGATTAAATACAACCCTTTTTTAATAAAAAGTATCCTTTATCCTTCCCAATACCTTTGAGAATATGTGTACGAAGTTTCATGATGATCGGTTGAGTAGTTTCTGCGTGAAAGCGTAACAAACTAACTCACATCCACATTTATAGTATTAGTAGGGATTTTACCAGACCAACAACTATTCAAAACAGTTGCGTATCGAAAATTTCTTCAGCAAACTAAGACTTGTCGTTGCATTAGGTAAGTACCTACCTACTTATAAGATTAGCTAAATAATAATAGAAAATAATGATTGTTAAACTGTAATAACATTCGCTATTCCATTAATTAGTAGGTAATCTTCGTTTCACACAACATTTATAACACACAATCTGAACTTCAACAGCCGCATTGTGTGCTTTTAATTTAACAGCACCAATAAAGTGAGGTTCGCGAGATGAGATAAAAAATTAAAACTTCGAAGAGCGTGCCGCGGAATAACCAGCGCTCGTGAACTTGGACCTTTTTTCCCTTTAGTTGATGGCTTCGTGCAATTAGCACATTTAGCCAGTGTCAAAGTAATTTTTCATACAAGTAATACAAAATAAACAATATTTCCTTCCTGTATGATGATGATGAATGATAAATAGAAATGAGAAGTGAGAAATGATATACCCCCCAACCCCTCGAGTATCTCAGTAAAGATGTGGGGCTTTTAAAAAAGTAGGGGTTACTTTGTAATTCAATACAATTTCAAGTATCTGGGGGCACGGCCGTGCCCCCACCAAGTCGAGCAAAAAAGCGTCACGGTCGTACCATCCTTTCCTCGAAGCAATTCAGACCATTTTCGACCCCCTGTAACTTCGTTGTGGATAAAACTAGAAGACTGAAATTTTCAGTAACCATGCAGGCATTATAAAGACACGTATATTTCAAATTTCATTCAATTTGAACCAGTATTTTAAGAATCATAACGGGTCAAATTTCTTAATTTTGTCACTCACTGACTCACCGATCATCAAAACTCTAAGGCACTTTTAGCAGACATAGAAGCTTCAAATTTAGAATACAATGAGTGTTTAGTGTATAAATCAAGGAAAAACTAAAATATTTTGCAATTTCGGTCCAGTTTTCTAGATACACCAACTGCATAAATAGCTTTGTAATCCCATATAAATGTATAGGATTACAAAGTTACATGTGCAGTTAATGAATCCACTGATTCATGTATAATATAATGGAATAATAGGTTCAGTTAAATTTTTCAATATTGGCTTTATTCGTAACGACGTTTTATTTTATTTATTTTACGGCAATTATTATTATTGCGTGCGAAGCCGCGGGTTTAAGCTAGTCCCATATAAATATAGGCGCATGTTATAGTGCCCCTGCCAAATCGAAAGGAAAAAAGTAGAACTGTCTCTACAAAATACAAAAAGAAATGAGATCCCATCAAAAACAATACTTGTCAAAAAAACCAAGTCTCGCAACTCAGTTGTTCTGCGGTAAAAAGTTGTGAGATCCATGTAATACCAAGTCGGTTATTAATTTATTCAGTCTCTACTTAAGCGACTTTGTCTTAATACGTCCAGTCTCTAAGACCACGATCGTGGTCCATAACATTCTTTAATGTTTTATATAAATATATTGAGACTTGGCCATCGCCTGAAAACACGTGTAAATTCAATCGCCTGAAAACGCATGTAAATTCAATTATTTAGTGCGATGGCCAAGTCTCAATATATTTATATAAAACATTAAAGAATGTTATGGACCACGATCGTGGTCTTAGAGACTGGACGTATTAAGACAGAAAGTCGCTTAAGTAGAGACTGAATAAATTAATAACCGACTTGGTATTACATGGATCTCACAACTTTTTACCGCAGAACAACTGAGTTGCGAGACTTGGTTTTTTTGACAAGTATTGTTTTTGATGGGATATCACTGGAACAATACCCATTCGCCCCTTAGCTCTAGTCAAAGTAGCCCCTTGTAACAGATTTCGTTGTGCAATGCAAAATGGCCGACTTAGATAAAAAAACAAAAAACCCTGTCGATTATGCAAAGCATGTCAATATAACATGACCTTATTATCATTACTATGAATTGTATACTTACGGCCACACCAAATTATGTAATTCGCTCACTGATCACTCGTCAGTCATTGCAACTTCATTCACAATGCATCGTTCATGGAGGGATTACGTCCCGGCGCCGGCGGCCGTGCGGCCGTCCGCCCGCGTCATCGTCGGCCGCGTAACCCGTGCTCGCCCGTCTGCCGTAGAAGTTTTTTACACCACTTTTTTCACGAAAATTTACCGCAAAGTTCGGGACATTATTTTAAATCGAAATTAAACACAATTTAACCACACTATCTATACTTCTGCAAGTAATGGCTGATCTGTCAAGGCTACTAACAGAACAAAAACGAAAACGATACGTTCAAAACTTATTAAATTAGAATTAAAACAAAATTCAAAGTCGCCCCATTTTACGCTATTTGCTTCTTGTAGTCATAATCTGTTATCACATTGTTGATCTGATGATGATGGGAGATACAACTCAACGATCACGAACTAGGGGATTATTCTTAAAATATTATAGGAAGGGTATATACTCGTATATATAGGGAATTGTAGTTGTGTTACTATCAAGTTATTCAGGTAAACTGATGATGGAAGGTATAATTCCTGACGGTTAAGGAGTTGTTTATTTGTACTTGCCCATATTAACTTGTATTTATTTTGGTTTATTGACTTTACACAGTTATTTATGTATATTATATTGTTTTGAGTTTATTATATTATTATTTATGTATATGTATAATTATGTATGTTGCCCGATTACTCGAAGACGCCTGAACCGATTTGGAAAGTTCTTTTTTTGTTTAAAAGGGTATACTTTCCAGGTGGTCCCATGGTCATCAGGTCAGGATCTGATGATGAAACCCTGAAGAAATCGAGGGGAACCTTCGAAAATCGTAGTGGTGATTTTTTCATTACGTATTTTAAAGCACTACTATTTAATGAAGGTCTGGAGTCGATCTGATGATGGAGCCGAAAGACAATCGAGGGAACTCCTCGACGACTTATAGCGATTACCTGGTATTTGGGCTTGATTAATTTGTATTGATGAGAACTTTATACCTAGATGGATTGCGACAGTCATTAGGGGTCTGATGATGAAGACGAAGGACAGTCAAGGGAACTCCTCCACGTTTTACAGTAGCTACCTTGTGCTTGAACTTTATTCATTTCTATTGATGAGAACTTTGCACCCATATGGGTTATAACTAACATTGCAGGTCTGATGATGGAGACCATAGACAGTCGAGGGAATTCCTCGACGATTTAGAGCAGTTACCTTTTGTTGGGCTTACTTCATACGATTCAATATGCCAAAATGTTCAGTTCGTACAAAAATAATACCTAATTAAGATTGAAGTTTTACATAGGAATACCAGTACTTACCTACTAGGCCGTCGTTTTCTCATCCGAAAAGCATTCTTGTTAGGTCTGGTGATGGGTTCACTAAAAATAAAAGTATCTTTTAACAAAAAAAAACCGACTTTAAAAATGAAAATAAAAAAGGAAAAAATAAATTTACTTATCACAAAGTAATTCGGTTTTTTGATTTAGTTAATCAAATGATTAAATAAGTATACAAAAAACAGCTCTAAAAAGCAAGAAATAATATTGAAATCATGTTATTAATTACCTAGATACGCATATCAGTTTTAAAGAAGGTCTATTAAAGTCGGGTCTAAAAAAGTGGAGTTAATGGAACAATTATAAATGTTAAACATTTAAATGAATAAAATGAAACAAAATTGTCCCTCAAACGACCATCAACCATCCGACTTCAATAGACATTCTTTAAAAATTTGCATCAGACTAGTAAGAAATTAATTTCATTAACTTGGAAAAAAAGAGCAAAAAAGCAATTTAACAAAGATAATCAAACTGGCAATATATTATCTGACTGCACCTCAAAAAAAATTACTGTAGAAACTTGTTTAAATATGATATCGTCATTAAATAAAAATTAAGAATTTTGATTGCTTAGGACTTTGCCATGATTTAAGCGTGCGGTTGCCGTTACATTTATTTTTTTAGTAAACGTGGATTATATTTTTTGCTTTTGATTACTTTGTCTGCAAATTTTAAAAATAAAATCAGCAAAATAATGTAATGATTTATTTCTTGACTGTACTTTGGCTATATTTAGAATCTGCGACGACGCAGCTGTCAAGTTTTAAGTTTTCAGTCTTTTTATTCACAATCGAATGGCTCTTCTTAACTTACGAGTACTATAATTGTAAATGAAATAAATTGTTATAGTACAAAAAAACAATTATGATTGATGTAGGTAAGTACCGATCGTATTTATTGCAATAATAAATCACAATAACCATACAAACAAACATAAGTAAGAACAAACTATTCAATTACAAATTTTATAACAAAAGTTTTAAATAAATTATTTATGAAACTCAACACACTCTAAAATACAGTTAGAAAACAATGTTTTATACAAAATCAAACCTATTGGTATAATTCATTTCGAAAATTCTCATGTCAAATCTCAAAAAAAGGATTACAAATTAAAATCGTACCGCAGTATACTAATACAAACAATAGTAATATAAAAATAGATAAAGTATAGAAAAATTTAACTTTTGAATAATATATTCATACCAAATTATCAAAATAAAACCAAATGAAACGTTAAAAAAACATTTAAAACAACAGTTAAAACTATTCTAAAATAAAAACAGCTTAGAAATAATTGAACTATAAATACCTAAAGATTTTTTAGACGAGTACCTATAATAGTTGTCCTACTCATAGTTTCCTATTTCCTTCGAGGACAATATATATTTAAGAATGATTTTGCCCATAAATACGGCCGGCATAATGTTACAGTGAAACATTTTTGAAGTCTATATTTTAACCATAATCATGAAAATATTATTTATTACCTCTTTTGTAAAAGAGAAGATTTGAATTGCAATATTAATGATTTTACTTGAAGTAAACCCTAAGGCTAAAGAGAGCAAATAAACAACTCGATTGCATTGAAGACGGTGACTAAATTGAGCAAACATTCAAAATCGTTGTTTTTGCAGCCCGTTTGAAATTTGTTTCGATGAATATTGTGTTAATTATATACATATATGCCTAGAGCAGCGCAGATGACAGAAACAGACCAACAAATAAACAGGAATAAGCTTAGTCTTCATATACCCAAAATAACTTGATTTAAGAGAGTGTTAGTACTTTTATAGAGCCACTCTAGTGATGTATTTATGAAGATAGATGTATTTATGGACATTTAACTTATTTTTAATATATTAGATATATGTATTAGACATATAAATAGTTACATAAGATCCAACGCCTGATGAAGGCAATAGACACAAGGTGGCAGTATCAAAAATTCAGCTCAGTCCAAATAAACCCCAAACAAAGTGACTTGAATGAAGGCGGTGGCCGTTTCCCTGTGTGCTTCGACGTAATTGTCTCTTTCGTGATCCCAGAGGAACGCCAAAGCATTGTTGTAGCTCTGCGACCGCTTTTGGCCGATGGTGACCACGGAGATGATGCGATAGCGATTGAACGCCATAGTTTTGAGCGTGCGCATGAGTTCACCTGCCAATCTTAAGGCGAGCGCAGGCGAATCCTGTAGAATGTTTGGAAACAATTTTCATTTATTTATTTTATTTTTAAGGTACAGTTTTTACAGTTATTTATACTAGAAATATTGAACTATGTAAAATCTTGAAGCAAAATTACAAACCCACACATGTATAATGCAATACCTATGAAATCATAGGTACAGTCAAGGGCATAAATATATATACATTCCCAAGGCGTCAAAAATATCTGTGCAGTTGATTAGCCAGAAATATCTGTACGGTAATTCGGTCAAAAATATGTGATCATTTTATTAGTCAAAAAGATCTAGACATTTACATGACCATAAATAAATGTATAGTGTCAGTCAAATACATGTAGGCAAATAGGAAGTCATAAATATCTATACACGCAACACTCACATACAAAAGAACAAAACCCAAGCCAAAAATATCTATGCAGTAAAGGGCAATAATATCTATACACGCAATTCTCACATACATAACAAAACCCAAGCCAAAAATATCTATACAGTCAAGGGCATTAATATCTATACACGCAACTCTCAGATACATAAGATCAAAACCCAAGCCAAAAATATCTATACAGTTAAGGGCATTAATATGTATACACGGACTTTATTGCCAGTGGTATAAAGGTGTACCTATAGATATTTTTGACGTATGTGCAAATATGGTTAACTCGATGAAAGACCGTTTGCAAGCGGTGAAAGATGCAGATGGAGGGTATACAAAATATTAGGTTGTTAATATGAAGAAAATATGGAGATTTTATGATGAACGTAGGTAATTTAAGTCTGAAAAAAATAAAATGTGTAGCCTTTTTTTAATGATGAAAGTAATTTACCTAAGTTTTTCAAATAAAAAAATGTAGTTTTAAGTAATTTGTTTTGTTTGTTGCTAAGTATCAAAAATAAACTCCGGTGTGCACAAACGTTATAATTCTTTACAAGTATAAATTATTTTAAAATACCCGACAGCTTCTAAAAGTGACCTATATTAGGTACTTAGGTCGACACCTACTTTAAAATTTATGTATGTATCTACTTCTTTGTGATGTTTATATGAAAATGATAGCTTAAAAGTGTTATAATACCTACGCATATATTCAGAATAGGCAAAATATTAGCTTTCATTTCATACCCATATTGTTGCAATACAAAATATTATTTATACTACACCTGCTTGGAAAGTACCTTGATACTTTATCAAATTTACGGTAGAAAGTACGTCATTGCATATCGAACAAATATGCGGGGAGAAAACGCAAAAACCACGTAAGAAATGGATTTTCATACACTTTTCTCTCCCGCTCAGATGCGTTTTCTCCCCGCATATTTGTTCGATATGCAATGACGTACTTTCTACCGTAAATTTGATAAAGTATCAGGTGTAGTATAAAGCACTATGTATCACTCGAGAGAAACTGCGATTCCCGATCTCGGGTGTTTTAAAGCCCGAGCCGCAGGCGAGGGCTTCAAACGACACCCTCGGCGGTAATCAGTCACTTTCTCCTCTCGGTGAACAATGTACTATTCTAGACCTCCAAATTTTTTTTCACGGATGCTGTATTGAAATAATTATTATATACCTACACTATGTCACACCGGCAGTTAAGAACAAATCTAATGGTACCTCACAGGTCAAAATACATACATACATACATACATACATACATACATACATACATACATACATACATACATACATACATACATACATACATACATACATACATACATACATACATACATACATACATACATACATACATACATACATACATACATACATACATACATACATACATACATACATACATACATACATACATACATACATACATACATACATACATACATACATACATACATACATACATACATACATACATACATACATACATACATACATACATACATACATACATACATACATACATACATACATACATACATACATACATACATACATACATACATACATACATACATACATACATACATACATACATACATACATACATACATACATACATACATACATACATACATACATACATACATACATACATACATACATACATACATACATACATACATACATACATACATACATACATACATACATACATACATACATACATACATACATACATACATACATACATACATACATACATACATACATACATACATACATACATACATACATACATACATACATACATACATACATACATACATACATACATACATACATACATACATACATACATACATACATACATACATACATACATACATACATACATACATACATACATACATACATACATACATACATACATACATACATACATACATACATACATACATACATACATACATACATACATACATACATACATACATACATACATACATACATACATACATACATACATACATACATACATACATACATACATACATACATACATACATACATACATACATACATACATACATACATACATACATACATACATACATACATACATACATACATACATACATACATACATACATACATACATACATACATACATACATACATACATACATACATACATACATACATACATACATACATACATACATACATACATACATACATACATACATACATACATACATACATACATACATACATACATACATACATACATACATACATACATACATACATACATACATACATACATACATACATACATACATACATACATACATACATACATACATACATACATACATACATACATACATACATACATACATACATACATACATACATACATACATACATACATACATACATACATACATACATACATACATACATACATACATACATACATACATACATACATACATACATACATACATACATACATACATACATACATACATACATACATACATACATACATACATACATACATACATACATACATACATACATACATACATACATACATACATACATACATACATACATACATACATACATACATACATACATACATACATACATACATACATACATACATACATACATACATACATACATACATACATACATACATACATACATACATACATACATACATACATACATACATACATACATACATACATACATACATACATACATACATACATACATACATACATACATACATACATACATACATACATACATACATACATACATACATACATACATACATACATACATACATACATACATACATACATACATACATACATACATACATACATACATACATACATACATACATACATACATACATACATACATACATACATACATACATACATACATACATACATACATACATACATACATACATACATACATACATACATACATACATACATACATACATACATACATACATACATACATACATACATACATACATACATACATACATACATACATACATACATACATACATACATACATACATACATACATACATACATACATACATACATACATACATACATACATACATACATACATACATACATACATACATACATACATACATACATACATACATACATACATACATACATACATACATACATACATACATACATACATACATACATACATACATACATACATACATACATACATACATACATACATACATACATACATACATACATACATACATACATACATACATACATACATACATACATACATACATACATACATACATACATACATACATACATACATACATACATACATACATACATACATACATACATACATACATACATACATACATACATACATACATACATACATACATACATACATACATACATACATACATACATACATACATACATACATACATACATACATACATACATACATACATACATACATACATACATACATACATACATACATACATACATACATACATACATACATACATACATACATACATACATACATACATACATACATACATACATACATACATACATACATACATACATACATACATACATACATACATACATACATACATACATACATACATACATACATACATACATACATACATACATACATACATACATACATACATACATACATACATACATACATACATACATACATACATACATACATACATACATACATACATACATACATACATACATACATACATACATACATACATACATACATACATACATACATACATACATACATACATACATACATACATACATACATACATACATACATACATACATACATACATACATACATACATACATACATACATACATACATACATACATACATACATACATACATACATACATACATACATACATACATACATACATACATACATACATACATACATACATACATACATACATACATACATACATACATACATACATACATACATACATACATACATACATACATACATACATACATACATACATACATACATACATACATACATACATACATACATACATACATACATACATACATACATACATACATACATACATACATACATACATACATACATACATACATACATACATACATACATACATACATACATACATACATACATACATACATACATACATACATACATACATACATACATACATACATACATACATACATACATACATACATACATACATACATACATACATACATACATACATACATACATACATACATACATACATACATACATACATACATACATACATACATACATACATACATACATACATACATACATACATACATACATACATACATACATACATACATACATACATACATACATACATACATACATACATACATACATACATACATACATACATACATACATACATACATACATACATACATACATACATACATACATACATACATACATACATACATACATACATACATACATACATACATACATACATACATACATACATACATACATACATACATACATACATACATACATACATACATACATACATACATACATACATACATACATACATACATACATACATACATACATACATACATACATACATACATACATACATACATACATACATACATACATACATACATACATACATACATACATACATACATACATACATACATACATACATACATACATACATACATACATACATACATACATACATACATACATACATACATACATACATACATACATACATACATACATACATACATACATACATACATACATACATACATACATACATACATACATACATACATACATACATACATACATACATACATACATACATACATACATACATACATACATACATACATACATACATACATACATACATACATACATACATACATACATACATACATACATACATACATACATACATACATACATACATACATACATACATACATACATACATACATACATACATACATACATACATACATACATACATACATACATACATACATACATACATACATACATACATACATACATACATACATACATACATACATACATACATACATACATACATACATACATACATACATACATACATACATACATACATACATACATACATACATACATACATACATACATACATACATACATACATACATACATACATACATACATACATACATACATACATACATACATACATACATACATACATACATACATACATACATACATACATACATACATACATACATACATACATACATACATACATACATACATACATACATACATACATACATACATACATACATACATACATACATACATACATACATACATACATACATACATACATACATACATACATACATACATACATACATACATACATACATACATACATACATACATACATACATACATACATACATACATACATACATACATACATACATACATACATACATACATACATACATACATACATACATACATACATACATACATACATACATACATACATACATACATACATACATACATACATACATACATACATACATACATACATACATACATACATACATACATACATACATACATACATACATACATACATACATACATACATACATACATACATACATACATACATACATACATACATACATACATACATACATACATACATACATACATACATACATACATACATACATACATACATACATACATACATACATACATACATACATACATACATACATACATACATACATACATACATACATACATACATACATACATACATACATACATACATACATACATACATACATACATACATACATACATACATACATACATACATACATACATACATACATACATACATACATACATACATACATACATACATACATACATACATACATACATACATACATACATACATACATACATACATACATACATACATACATACATACATACATACATACATACATACATACATACATACATACATACATACATACATACATACATACATACATACATACATACATACATACATACATACATACATACATACATACATACATACATACATACATACATACATACATACATACATACATACATACATACATACATACATACATACATACATACATACATACATACATACATACATACATACATACATACATACATACATACATACATACATACATACATACATACATACATACATACATACATACATACATACATACATACATACATACATACATACATACATACATACATACATACATACATACATACATACATACATACATACATACATACATACATACATACATACATACATACATACATACATACATACATACATACATACATACATACATACATACATACATACATACATACATACATACATACATACATACATACATACATACATACATACATACATACATACATACATACATACATACATACATACATACATACATACATACATACATACATACATACATACATACATACATACATACATACATACATACATACATACATACATACATACATACATACATACATACATACATACATACATACATACATACATACATACATACATACATACATACATACATACATACATACATACATACATACATACATACATACATACATACATACATACATACATACATACATACATACATACATACATACATACATACATACATACATACATACATACATACATACATACATACATACATACATACATACATACATACATACATACATACATACATACATACATACATACATACATACATACATACATACATACATACATACATACATACATACATACATACATACATACATACATACATACATACATACATACATACATACATACATACATACATACATACATACATACATACATACATACATACATACATACATACATACATACATACATACATACATACATACATACATACATACATACATACATACATACATACATACATACATACATACATACATACATACATACATACATACATACATACATACATACATACATACATACATACATACATACATACATACATACATACATACATACATACATACATACATACATACATACATACATACATACATACATACATACATACATACATACATACATACATACATACATACATACATACATACATACATACATACATACATACATACATACATACATACATACATACATACATACATACATACATACATACATACATACATACATACATACATACATACATACATACATACATACATACATACATACATACATACATACATACATACATACATACATACATACATACATACATACATACATTCAAAACAAAATAAGGGCCACGAGGTATTTTTTCATTTTGGTGTAAATTATTAAACATTTACATATTGAAAGTAGTAAAATATTGAGTATACAAACTCTTTGATACCTAAACTTTTTAATATTGTAGTATTCATCTAATGCTGGCAACAATTTTAAATAAAATTTGATTTAAAATTATTTTTGAAAATTTTGATTGCATTTTCTTTGACGTTTTGCTTTCCTTAGCTTCTTGGTTTATTAGAAATTATCAGAGTTCATTGATATCTCGAGTCAGAAACATCTTTTGCAATATGCCACAAGCACGCAGGCGTCATATGGACTCGCTGACAGCAACCAGAGCCGTTACAATGATTGAAGAAGGTCATTAGCAGCGATCTGTGGGTTTGCAATTGGGATTTTCTCGAAGAGCTATTCAAAATCTATGGAATCGTTTCCAAGAGACCGGCAGTGTTAGAAGAAGACCTGGTTCGGGCAGAGTTCGCATTACAACAGCTCAAGAGGATCGTTACATTCGATTAAGTGCGCGCCGAGATCGCACAACGACGGCCCGCAAGCTGCAAAATCGTTTACGGCTCACAACGGGTACTCGTGTCAGTGACCAAACTATTCGTAATCGATTGCATGAAAACCAGCAGGCATCAAGAAGGCGAGTTGTCCGTATTCCATTAACCAGAAATCATCGTGCAAATCGTTTAAGATTTTCCCGTCAACATTTGGACTGGGACATAAACCAATGGGGCATGGTGCTCTTCACAGACGAATGCAAAGTTAAATTTTTTAACGACGATCGGCGTATTAGAGTATGGAGAAGACGCGGCGAGAGATTTTCAGAAGCCTGCATCCATGAAGTCGATCGTTTTGGTGGTCCAAATGTAATGATTTGGGGCGGGATAAGCTTACACGGCAAAACTGAGCTCGCTATTTTAAATGAGGGTACTGTTACTGCTCAGCGGTATATTGAGGAAGTCGTCAGACCACATGTGATCCCATTTGCCCAGCGAGCGGGTCCTGGATTCATCTTGATGCAAGACAATGCTCGTGCACACACGGCTTAAGCGACTCGGTTTGTACTGGAAGCGTCTCAAATTCAAGTCTTGCCGTGGCCGGCGAACAGTCCGGACTTAAATCCAATAGAGCACATGTGGGATCAGTTGAAACGAAGAGTTAGAGACGGTGATCAGGAAATCCACAACCAACAGCAACTCATCAACGCTGTTAAAAGAGCCTGGGAAGAGATTCCAATGGAAAATGTCAGGCATTTGATTGAGAGCATGCACTCCAGGCTTCAGGAGTGCGTAACGAAACGAGGGGGGCATACCCGTTACTAAAAGATGAGCATGGAGTATTTTCTTTTGTTTTCAGTAACTTTACATTGTTTTTATTTTTAACCTTAAATGTGTTTTTTCTTCCAAAAGCAAATAAACTTTTTAATCATTATTATTGGAATAAATTTATTGGTCTACACGGTAAAAACAACATTAGTTTTCGTTATGGAGACAAAATAATTTATATTGGTTTTATTATTTTCATGGTACAGACAAAATACCTCGTGGCCCTTATTTTGTTTTGAGTAGTATACATACATACATACATACATACATACATACATACATACATACATACATACATACATACATACATACATACATACATACATACATACATACATACATACATACATACATACTAACGACCTATCCCCAAAAAGCCCAATAAAGTACCTAACGTTATTGTAAGTAGATAGATATTTACTTTTCTTGCAGAATGTCATCTTCCAAAATAATCATCATCATCATCATCAGCTCATTTTATGTCCCCACTGCTGGGGCACGAGCCTTCCCTGTGGATAGATAGGGAGAACGGGCCATGAACCACCACGCGGGCCCAGTGCGGATTGGTGGAAAAACATATATTTTCCATTATTAAATGCACTTTCATTACTATTTCAAAACTACAAACAATAATAAACAAACCATTAACGTCACGCTACTGACACTTATGATGACGCTAATTATCATGGCTTACTACATGTAAAATAAAAACTACCATGGTAGTAAAAAACTACTGAGGTAAAATGGTAAAATTAACACTTCATTTGTGTAGCAAGTAATTTTACTGATACTTTTACTCGTATTTTGTTGGTGCAACGTACATTTACGAATTCGTGAAAGTAACGGAATAGTTTATGTAAAACGTAAAACTGAATTTGTAAATGTATATCAATTTTGGTGCAACCGGCGGTTAGTGTTCTTAAATTTTACGAAATCAGATAAATTAGCGAAATCGAAAGAACTTTATTATTATAACCTACGTCTTGTATTAATATGTTACAAACAAAATTCAGCATCGGACAAACGGTAACGTAATATTTACGAGAAAAGCCACATGAAAATCTTGTATGGTATATGGCTATGAAGCAGAATCTAAAATAATAGGGTGAAAGGTAAAACAAATGACACGTCAATGACGTCACGATCAAAATGAAAATGACAAAGCGATCATGACAGAACGGTACTCTTTTCGGTGATTGTCATAATTCAAAATTAGAAAACTAGTTTGTTTAAATATTTTTGACTGCTGTATAGATATTTTTGTCTGTATAGATATTATTGCCCTTGACTGTATAGATATTTTTGGCTTGGGTTTTGTTCTTATGTATTTGAGAGTTGCGTGTATAGATATTTATGGCTTCCTATTTGCCTACATATATTTGACTGACACTATACATTTATTTATGGCCATGTAAATGTCTAGATCTTTTTGACTAATAAAATGATCACATATTTTTGACCGGATTACCGTACAGATATTTCTAGCTAATCAACTGTATAGATATTATTTATGCCCTTGACTGTACCTACTTTGTGAATGATTTTTTTTTGTTTTCAAAATCACTGCCATGTGCGAGTTTCATTCGCTATTCGATCACGTTAATAACGAGTAACGAGTATTTGTACGGCAGTATTTTAACTCTTCCCGTATGTCTTATCGCTTTTGGTGTTCGCTTTACGTATTGTTTTATAATTAATTTATCTTTTATTACGCGTTTTTATTAAACACATTATTTTAGTGGAGCTATGTACATATGATATTATCATACAATTGTTAATTTTTATCTGTAACTATAATGGATAACTGTGTAACTGGCCGTAAATTATGTATTTATTACCAAAATGTTTGCGGGTTACGCTCTAAAACTACAACCTTCTCACGTAACTTATCTTTGCATTCATACGATGTTGTGCTTAGCGAGACATGGTTAATTAACAGTACAGCCGATGCTGAGTTGTTCGATAACCGGAATCAGAATAGTTACTTTTTTTTTTTTTCATTTTGTTGATGGCTTTGTGCCATTAGCACATTTAGCCAGTGTCAAAGTAATTTTTCTAACAAGTAATACATAAATAAACAATATTTCTTTTCTGTATGATGATGATGAATGTTAATAGAAATGAGAAGTGAGAAATGATATACCACCCAACCCCTCGAGTATCTCAGTAAAGATGTGGGGCTTTACTAAGTCCTCGGGCGGACTTCTTAAGAGAATTTGAAAAGTGACATTGCACTGTTTTGTTTCATTTGCCAACACTCATGCACACTCACGAAAACTTAACGGTTAACAATCCACCATTATTTCACATTAATATTCGACATAACACAAATTTTAGAAAATAAAACAAAACCGCAGACATGACTATTCACTTTCCCGCCAAGAAGTCCGAATAGTTACTTATGGCGTGCGTGTGACAAATTTAACCTACTAAGCAAGCAGTTTGAACTAGACCTATTCTGTACCAGTGTACCATCAGCGAGGCGGCTGTTGAGCGAGCAGTTCTTTGAACCCACATAATATTCGTAACTATATACGAGTATTCTGTTGCGGTAATACCAATTCGCTAATAGTTTTAGCGAGGTTAATAATGCGTTGCTTAGTGCTTCTAGTTTTAATTAATATGTAATACTTTGTAACCCTATTAAAATTTTGTAAACCTTGGTTTTACTAAGATATTAAAATAAAATAAAATAAAATGTCGCCAAGAGGCGCTGCTTCAATGCCACACTAGTTTTCGTTTTCGTAAATGTAATCAAATGAATACGAATAGTAAACAAAACTCACACTAGACACCCAGAGCTTCTTTCATGTGAACATATTTTATTCACACACACCCACCCTTTTATATCGGACTATTAACTTACCATGAATGGTGCAGACATCCGATGTAAAAGGCCTTTTTTAATTCCTTACAGGTAAGCAGTAGCTCGATGGCGAAGTGGTTAACGCGCCCGGTCTGCGAGTGCTAAGGTTAAGCAACTTTCGCAAAGGCCGGTCATCGGATGGGTGACCAAGTATGGGTGACCAAAAATTTAACACACTGGGTCCGCGTGGTGTTTTATGGCCCTTTCTCCCTATCCATCCATAGGGAAGACTCGTGCCCCAGCAGTGGGGACATAAATGAGCTGATGATGATGATGATGATGATAAAGCACTTGGCACTCGAAAGTGAAAGCGCCCTCACCCGGAATCCTCAACCACTGAGTTACTAGCTATATTATCTGTAGCAGCCGGAACACAACAATGCTACCAACATTGATGTGATGACGACATATTTACATTTGAAGGTGGTGACCAGACGGACAAACAAGCTCTACCACCAACCAAACTGAGTACACAAACGTGTACCATCTGGATATGCAACCGGCAGGTTAGGAGTCAAACCCGGGACCTCTGGTTCAAAAACCGGTGAACTTAACCAATGGACCACAAAGGCGGTTAAGAGCTTTCCAAAACTTCTACTAGGATCACAAGATACGGGTGGTTACGCGAAAGATATCCGGGCGGGCTTTAAGTGAATTACCTAGAACTGTCCCACCTGCTGGGCAAACACCTTCGTCATAGAAATCAAGTCATCGCTACAATTGATGGGTAATGACTATCATCTTGCTTGCCAATGCGGGTTGGTATCACAGACCCGGGCTATGTATCGAAAAATCTGAAACACATTTGACCGACCTGGGAATCGACTCGTTAGGGCGAGCTGCAAATAAATTGTATTGTACCTAATTACCCACTAATCAATTAAATTTAGAATAAATATTATTAACGGGATTATTACCATGTTTTTTTTTTGTGTTTGAGTATCCGATATCCGCCATGATCACGGATGTCCTCACATCATCCGTAATGATGGCGCATGCAACTGTGCCGAAATATCGGATACTTAAACACAACAAAAAACATGGTAATAATCCCGTTAATAATATTTATTATATTGTAAGTGACCATGATAGTTTAAAAAGTTATACAATTAAATTTACTTACACTTCCACTATATTTGTGCTTAGAAAAGTTTTCAGTAATAACTGTTTCCACCAATAGAGTCACCCTTTCCACGTGAAATGTTTCAGTTGGTTCCAACTGGTATGTAGGAAGAAACAGCAGGGGCGGTCGTTTCTTTTCCAGGGCGATCTAAAATCAAAGCATTAATTGATTAATTATTTAATAGTGGCACGCACCAGTGTCCGACAGGAACCAGTGATTGACAGTTTTTCTTTTAATCATTAAATAAATTAAAAGTAAAAAACCTTTTTAAAAAACAAGCTTTTATTTAAATGCGTTAAAAAGAATAAATAAAATTTTACTATAAAGTTTTACTATCAACTTATCACGTCATTACACAATTCATATGATATATGTTACAATCAATCTACACAAGTAAATCAATAAAAAAGTGTTGTAAAAAAACACCTGCTTATTTCAGCTGTGGTTTAGTCAGAAAGCTATGAATGACCGCTTTTGTGGTCTTGTGGTTAAGATCACCGGTTTAAACCCAAAGGTCCCGGGTTCGATTCCCAGCGAACATGTACCCTCATGTTTGTGTACTCGGTTTGGTTGGTGGTAGTAGGGTTTGTTTGTCCGCCTGGCTAAGTACCACCATCTTATCTAAATATGTCGCCAAAACATCAATGTTTGTAACATTGTTGTGTTCCGGTAGCTAGAGATAACATAGCCAGTGATAAGATAGCCAGAGCCTCACTAGTTGAGGACACTTAACATCAGGTGAGATCAAGGAACTTTGCTTAACCTTGGAACAATATAAAAATAGTATTGAACTCACTATTGAAGCCCTCTCTGCCCTTAAACTTTGCGATCCGGAGAAGCCATAGGACCGTCGTCTAAGTCTCATCCTGCTCATAGACATGTTAGCCATTGAAATAGACACTCTACTCTTTTGGACATCAGGGTCACCCATCTTTAAAAAATATCAAAAAAATTAAAATTGTAAAAAAATCGTACAAAGTTGAATCAAATACTCAAGTCAAGTCAAATTCTGTCAGTCACGTTATTTCTTTTCATTAAGTTGTTTATTTAAAGATCGTGGTATACATCAAAAAAATTGCCAGTGTTTTTATTTTAGTCGTAGGTTTAGCCAATTAAAAAAACCGGCCAAGTGCATGTTGGGCCACGCGCAGTGCGCCGAGAGGATTGAGATGGGCTACGGGTTCCGTACGGGTTTCTTAGAGCATTTTAATGCTCTAAGAAAAAAGTAGGTAATATGCCATTATTGCATTATGTTATTTTTCTATGTAATATGCTCTCAAATCCAAAACTGAAAAATGTACCAGAAAACAAGAAATTGGTAGGAGGTAGCTTCATGAATTATACTTTGAAATAAAAAAAGTCTTGTAACCTCTAATGAAATCATAGTCAGTGAGAGTGTGATATTCTGCGAGTGTGACTTTGCGCGAGTGTGACTTTGCGCGAGTGTGACATTACACGAGTATGACATTACAAGAGTGTAAATTGCAAGCGGGACATTCCGCTAATGTGACATTATGCGCCGAGAGGATCTCAGTAATGCGGGCTCTAAAAAGAGGGCTTTTATGAACATTTATTTAACGATGGCTCATATACTTAAATGTAGATACTACCGGTTTCACACACCTGACAACGTTATTTAAGTAGTTCCCAATGAGGGGTTTGTACTGCGCCAAGTACATTTTATAAGTTGGTCGACTATTACTCGTAAACTTGTAAAGCCTAGGTACTTAGCTGTGATAGTTATTCTTTTAACTTCGTTGTATATACAACTACCGTGAATTTTTTCACGTATCCAATATCGATATATAAACAATCGATTTGATTAGCAAATATCGATATCTTTTATTTGATATAATGAGTATCATATAAAGAGTATCTTACATACGATATATCGAAAATATCGATATTTTTGATCGATATAATTATCGCAAAATACCTTTTGTTCATATCGGAAAAAATATAGATATCTGGGGGCACGGCAGTGCCCCAGCCAAGTCAAGCAAAAAAGCGGCACGGCCGTACCATCCTTCTCTCGAAACAGTTCAGGCCATTTTCGACCCCCTATAACTTCGTTGTGGATAAAACTAGAAGCCTGAATTTTTAGTAACCAAGCAGGCATTGTATAAACACGGTATATTTCAAATTTAATTAAATTTGAACCCGTAGTTTAAGAATTATAACTAGTCAGAGTTTCTTAATTTTGTCACTCACTGACTGACTGACCGATCATTAAAACTCTAAGGCACTTCTAGTAGACATAGAAGCTTCAAAGTTAGAATACAATTAGTGTTTAGTGTATTAATCAAGGAAAAACTAAAATATTTTGCAATTTTGGTCTAGTTTTCTAGATACATCAACTGCATAAATAACTTGCCACGAGGTTGCCACGACATGCATAAACTAAAATAGACTAATTAGGAAGCGAACTATGCACACACTATTATTCACACAAACAAACTACTTAAAAACTACAAGATTTATTAAAGAAACCACAAGCCGATTTTGTATCAATCACCTTAGGAGATCAATTGCCCCTCCAGGCAATTGATCTCCTAATTCGGTTATCAATATGGAACTTTAAAAAGTAACAAATCCATAAACATAGCTTATTCCTTAGAAACATATGTTATTATTCTGAGGCTTATTCTATCGCCCCATGCACAAAACTATATAAAAAAATTTTGACTGTAGACAGTCTGGAAAATAAATTACATATCTTTATTGTGATAGCAGTGCGAGCGGCTATCACAAAATAATCACAACTAGTGGTCGCCCAGTGGTCGAAATTCGACCGTAATTTTATTAAGGCTGCACGGATTGTATCCTAAGCATTGAAAAATTAAAAAAGATAGAATGTGAGTTTGGATTGGCATTGACAGATGTCGGCCGCATTAAAGACAAACAATACGTGTGTGTCAAATACATGGTAGTGTGTGTAATGTTGTTTTTGTTGATTTAATGTATTTTTTATGCATAATTTAAAAAAAACATTAACATTCGGATAACCTTCTCTATATAAACTATAAGTGTGCGATATTTCATACTCCTTCGTCCGCGCAATTTTTGTAAAAACGGGTACAAAGTTTTTGCTTCACGTAATATTACTATTATAATACTACCGCTGCCTCTTTGTATTGTATTGTAATAATCTCTCTCTCTCTTTCTGTATCGTAATAACAGTACTTCGCCTGTTCTCGCAACACACGACCATTAAATAAGGAGACCCAGAAGGTAGGCTATGCCATTTGGCATTAAGTCAGCCTTTTGTACGTACTAAATAAATAAATAAGCTAAATTAATACCGCGCTCGAGCAATGCACACATAGACCCTCTCACGGACACAATAACTCGGACTATCCCGAACCAGTGGGAGAGTAGCTGTTGCGAGATTCCGTATCCGTGAGAGGTTGTCTATGTGTGCGTGGCCCGGGCGCGTTTGTATGAGCTTAAAAAGCACTTTAATTGAATCACTGTATTTTATGAATATAATTCAGCTTCAGTGCAGCAATTAACACTTAAAAATAAAATAAATATTTACTATAGCGTTGTGTTATCAAATTTGTAGTATTTTTTCTGTAAAGATAAACCTGCATAGCCATCGGTTGCAATAACCGTTGGATAGATGGCACTGTGCCGCTAAAAAGCACTCAAAAATTTAAAAGCAGTGAAGAAATTCAGTGCTTACGTCAGCCTTCCCGGTAGCATAATGATCAGTGCAGCCGCCCGGATTGCGGAAGACCCAAGTTTGATTCTTGGCTGGTTTTAATTTTTTCAGTGTATTTTATGAATATTATTATTTTATAAATACATTGAATATTGATAGTTGTCGCAGACGGGGACAATCATCAACCTAGCTCAATTAAATCCGCACTCTCTTTGGTTGGTGATTGTCCCCGCCTGCGACAACTATCAATATTCAATGTATTTATAAATACTTATTATAGATTTTATTATTTATGTATAAGTATCGGACAAGGAAATATTTCACGTTGCATTCCACATTGCTCAAATTGAATTCTGGGATCGTGAAGCTTGTTTTTACTTTTCAGTTTTTTTGCAGTTATTTTTATGTTAGTCCGGTTTTTACGAGTATATAATTGTCTTTTATATAGTTGTTTTAGCAGTCCGGTTTTATGTTTTATTTTTTACGGTAGAAGAACTGAGTTGCGAGACTTGGTTTTTTTATAAGTATGTTTTTGATGGCATTATTATTTAGTGTTATGATAATAATTATTTTGCTGTTTCTCAGTTTAAGTTCATTCATATCATATAATAATAACAAAGAAAACATTAGGTATCTCATAGTTTTTATTAATTAATTTGTCAATAAAACGTATTATAATAACTTTAAATTATTTAAAATTAATAATTATAAACAAATAACTTCAATAAGTTTTAAGTATAACACTAAAACTAACTTATTATACAAATGAATAATATCGTTAGTACTTTAAAGATAAACAAAATAATAGAGTATTCCATACTTCTCAGTAACAAATAGCAACACTCGTAAGCTGTTTAAAAGAATAAGCTTTTTATTAAACAAAAATGCAATTGAAATAATGTAGTGTCAATTCCGCTAATCACTCGTTTATCAAGCTTAGTTGTAGTACGCATGTGTACAAATCTGTAGGTGGTGGACCTTGAAGTGTTTGCGAGCTGATGTGGTGGTGGAGTGAAAGAGGAATACTTCACAATTTGATTTTATTTATTAATAATATAAAGTTACATACAAAATTAACCAGCGTGGCTGGCGATCCGAAAAAGAGAGACAAAAAAAAATATAGTTTTGTTAGTATGCACCGCCCGTAATTCCACTTACAGATTTAACACTACATATTATTTCAATTGCATGTTTGTGTGCAATGGATTCCCGCAAAGTAACGCCTGATTCCATTAATTATTTAATCAATCTTTTTAATTTTTGCATTTACACTGCTATATGTAGTCACAAGATAATTATTTCGTTTTAGAATAAGCTTTATCTTCACAAAATAAGCTTTTTATCACTTTATACTTTCAATCCAAGTAAATACCTAAAACGGTGACTTGAATGAAGGCTGAGGGAGTCTCCCTCGAAGTGTTGACGTAGACATCCCTCTCGTGGTCCCAGATGAAGGAGAGAGCGTTGGAATAGCACTGGGCACGCCTTTGGCCGATGGTCACCAAAGTTATGATGCGGTACCGATAGTAACCTAGATCCTTGATCGTGCGCATCAAATCGGTGGCGAGGCGCATCGTCAAAGCTGTGGATTCCTACGGGAAAAATATTGCTTCATTAGACACTTTTTTTATAACTTACTAGTAAGCACTGGCCTTCATCTCACTTAATACTAAGTGATGATAAGGCCCAAGATGAAAGCGCACTTCACCCTACTAACATTGATATTATGGCGACATATTTAGATAAGATGGTGGTAGTTAGCCAGGCGGACAAACAAACCACCAACCAAACTGAGTACAACATGTAGCCCCCGCTGGAAATCGAAACCGAGACCTCTGGGTCTGAGAACGGTGGTCGTAACCACTAGACCAAAGAGGCGATTCAAATCAAAAAAATCATCATCATCATCATCAGCCCCTCCCGACCCACTGCTGGGTATAGGCCTCTCTTTGCTTGTGCCATTCGCCTCGATCCTGCGCTAGTCTGGGCCACGTGCAACCCACAGTCTTGGTTATATCGTCGACCCATCTCGCCGGTGGACGTCCCCTTTTTCTGTAACCGTCTCTCGGCCACCTCTCAGTCAGCTTTCTGGTCCACCTGTTGTCACTTCGTCTGGCCATGTGTCCTGCTCAACTTGAGCCTCAATATCCGCTCGCTGGCATCTTGGACATTAGTCCGCTTGCGGATTTCGGTGTTGGGGACGCGGTCCAAAAGTGTGATGCCAAGCATGGCGCGCTCCATGGCTGTGCAACACTAATTTTGTGCATAGCCTCCCTAGTCAGGCATCACGTCTCAGCACCGTACGTCATAGTTGATAGGACACATTGATTAAAAAGATGTGTTTGACATTGTGGAATGTGGGTGGACTTAAAGATGTCGCCTAATTTGCCGAGAGCTGCCCACCCCAGTTGAACACGTCTGGTGACTTCTTTCAACTGATACTCTCTGCCAAAAGATAAAACATGGCCAAGATACACATATGAGTCGACTACCTCTAGTCTCTCGCCCCTAACCATGATGTTAGGATTCGAAACATCAGAGATGTTCGACATAATCTTGGTCTTGCCCATGTTCATCTTAAGGCCTACCACGATAGGTAAGCAGGTCCACGTACCGAGCGTCAATGTTGCAGCGATGAAAATCAAAAATGTATTAAGAGTATATTCTTGGTACTGCATATTTATTTTGAAAGCAGCGTGCAAAAGCGCCTCGTGAGCCAAGAATTAAATGCTTATAGCAAGTGATGTTTATCGTACACATGTACCGTAGCGATCTAAAGAAAATATGATTAAGGCGAAGGGTAAGGCACACTAGCGCCACCAATTGATAATTTGACAATTACTAGCGGACCAGATCTTTTTTTAAACATTGCGTACCGTCCGACAACAGGAAAGCATCCATAGTATTTATTTAATCATCATCTCAGCCAAAAGACTTCCACTGCTGGACAAAGGCCTCCCCCAAGGATCTCCACAACGACCGGTTTTGTGCTGCTCGCATCCAGCGGCTTCCCGCGACCTTCACCAGATCGTCGGTCCACCTTGTTGGAGGCCTGCCCACACTGCGCTTTCCGGTACGCGGTCGCCACTCGAGGACTGCTCCGCCCCAGCGGCCATCAGTCCTGCGAGCAATGTGCCCTGCCCACTGCCACTTGAGCTTAGCAATTCTTCGGGCTATGTCGGTTACCTTTGTTCTTCTGCGGATCTCCTCATTTCTGATTCGATCTCGCAGAGAAACCCCGAGCATAGCCCTCTCCATTGCTCTTTGTGTGACCTTGAGCCTTCTGATAAGGCCCATAGTGAGCGACCACGTCTCAGTCCCGTATGTCATCACTGGCAACACACACTGGTCAAAGACTTTCGTCTTGAGACACTGCGGTATATTAATAAATGTGCACTACTTTGTAAAATAATGTAATACATCACCTGGACATTATATTTATGCGATGTGAATTGTGTGTCTAACATAGCATCTATCTCTTTTAAAATTACAGATATTTTAAACTTTTCCGCTGGATCCAATCGATATGAATTCAAGAACACTAGTGGTGGCCTCCTAAATTCTATTCCAAGCTAGAAAGAAATAATATACATATTAAATATATTAATTAATACATAATAAATTTATACTAAATTGAGCGACATTTAACAATTTTCCTTAATTGGCTTTTGTAAAACATTCATTTTTATGTGTTTTTTGATGTTTTTTTTTATGTTACTGTATCGCACATCATAGACACCAGACCAAAACACCACAGGCGCGTTGGACACCCTGAAGCTCTAAATCTTAGGCCATGTAATATCTCTTCCAGTACCCTACCCTTTATCTCATCACCATCATCATCATCATCATCATCAGCTCATTTTTATGTCCCCACTGCTGGGACACGAGCCTTCCCTAGGAGGCCGAGGGAGAACGGGCTATAAGTCACCACGCGGGCCCAGTGCGGATTGGTGGAAGTTAACGACTGCTATTGCAGCCGAGACCAATGGCTTTACGTGCCTTCCGAAGCACGGGGTAGCTCGAGATTATTCATTTTTGGTCACCCATCCCATCCGATGACCGACCTTTGCGAAAGTTGCTTAACCTCAGCACTCGCAGACCGGGCGCGTTAACCACTGTGCCATCGAGTTCTTCAAACCCTTCATATATTACTATTTTAACCCTGACACAGCAATGTTATATAATACTGCTTAGTGGCAGATATAGGAATTAGAGTGATCGTCATTTGATTGAAGTTCTGGGGAGAATGAGAATGAGGCTATCCTCATTCTCATTCTCTCTCTATGACTCTATAGTCATAAACTCTATTTGTCATATTTTAATTAATGATTAAACTTAAAAACTTAAATGAAGACCTGATAAGGATAATTATAAGAACATCCCAGCAGGTACCGAAAAATCAAATCAAGTCATTTTATTGCTTTATATGTTTACATGTGGTACATTTATCATGTTGATCCAAAATGTAGACATTACTCCATGATGTAGACTTAATTTTTTTGTTAATAAAAGCAAATAGAGACAATATCAACTTTAAACCAGTTTTGTCTTTAGTCCACGTTTTGAAATTAATCTTCATAACTTCTGTTTCTTAGAGTCTAAGAGATTCTTTTTATGTTCACTTGTTTAAATTTATTTATAGAACCGAAGTTTAGAATAAAAATTTATATCGTCTCAAAGTTTAAAGTACTTCAGTTTGATTTCTAAGGTTACTAGAAGCCCATGAGACTGAAAGAGCATCACAGCACTGACCTGGGAAGTCCTTTCCACCGGTCTGATCCCTGGCACACTACCGAACCCGGTTGTATGCCGTCGAACCTTGAGTCTACTAAAAGACCTAGCAAAGGTCATGGATTTTTGACTCTTGATAGACCCTAGGGATTTAGTTTTGTTAACCGCTGCTGTTGAGACGCTTGCTGCGGGTGCATGTTCTTCCATTATTTGTATTTAATTTTAATTGTTGCAAACTAAAAGTTAATTGGGGTGCCCAAACTATTTATTCTCCTTCGATCCTAGTTTTTGTTTTGATACGTAAATTTTTGTTTGCTACAATTACATATATAATGTTTGCATACAATGAATATTGGTCGTCAGGTCGTCTATGTCAGTTGTCACTAAAAGTCGTTCTGACAAATTGACATAGACTACGATAATGTGCCATTATTTATTCATATTATTAAATTACAAAATTAATATCTGAGATTATATAATAAATAACCTAAAGTAACTAAAACTAATACAAAACTAAAATATAGCGTCAAAAAATTCCTTCGCGTCGCAGTCTACTGGTAAAGTACCCAAGAGACTGGTGGCATTGCCACGTTGTATGGCAATGCTTAGCCTCTGGCCAAGGAAAAAGCCAGCCTTTGGGTCATGGGAAGTGTCAACCAGCCGTTTGGAGATGTCATGAAACAAAACATGAGCACTCGGACCCCACGACCCGAGGGTTTCAACCCCAAACGGCTCAAAAATATAATTGCCGATATATATTACGATTAGGTACTTAAAAGTAATTTATCGGACTTCTTGGCGGGAAAGTGAAGAAGTCCGTCTCTGCGGTTTTATTCTATTCTAAAAAAAATGTGATATATTGAATACCAAAGAGAATTTAAGACTACGTTTGAATACTCGTACTAGCCGTCACCCGCTTGCTTCGCTGTGCGAAAATAATAGATCAATGAATGCTAAATAAAATAATAATTAGGTTTACCAACATCATAGATAGCCTATGATTTGCACAATCTCATGTTCTTACTAAGTCAAACCGTTCTTTAGTTATAAGAGGACATACAGACAGACATACAAAAATATCAAAAATCTTAGAATTTGTATCAGTGTGTATCTATAGACAGAGCCTACAGATTTATATAGTAGTTTATAGATTAATGTAAAAAAATGGTGGATTATTAACCGTTAAGTGTTCGTGAACGTGCATGAGTGTTGGCAAATAAAACAAAATAGTGCAACGTCACTTTTCAAATTGTCTCAAGAAGTCCGCGTGAGGTCTTCATAAAGCCCCGCAACTTTACTGAGATACCTAGAAGAACGCCCCTTAATTCAAAGTTGGTAGCTGTTAGCCTTGACATAGTCAAGGCTTTTGATTGGGTCTGGCACAAAGCCCTTCTCTCCAAGCTCCCGGCATACGGTCTGCCTGCTCAGTTCTGCAACTGGGTCGCTGGCTTCCTACATGAGCGTAGAATCCGAGTACTCTCAGATGGCTGCGCTTCGCGGTTCATGTCAGTGACCGCTAGTGTCCCTGGGGTCCGTTCTATCCCCCACGCTGTTCCTTCTGCGTATCAATGATATGCTTTCACTTGGAAATATTCATTGCTATGCAGGTGATAGTACAGTGCACGGTGGGTATAACGGTCACCCAGCGGCTTGGCAGGTCGAGACTGAAGAGAAACGAGTAAATCTTGTCATTGAGCTCAATCGGGTATTGGACCTCATAAATAAAAAGGGGGCTCCAATAACCTTGTTGAGTTCAACGCCAAGAAAACACAGGTATGCGCGTACGTAGAGATATAGCGTCACTCAGCGTCTTCTACCGCTTATACCACGGCGAGTGTTCTGAAGAACTCTTTGACCTTATCACACCTTCTCCCTTCCTCCATAGGAGTACGCGTGCTGCTGTCCAGAGTCACCGCCGTACTGTCTCGAACACTCCATCGCGCACAAAGAAATGTGGTGACTCGTTTCTTTGTCGCACTTCCAAAAGATGGAATAGTCTACCAGCACACGTTTTCCCTCCTTTCTATGACATGGGGTCCTTCAAACGAGGAGTGAAGAGGCACCTTGTAGGCCGGCAGGGTGAGGGTGACTGATGCTGCGTTGTTTTCACGCTGCACCAGTTGTCCTTGCATCTGGACTTCGTTTCCACTTAACATCAGGTGGAGTGGAGTCATTTGCCGAGCTAGGAACAAAAAAAACTCAAGGGGGGACATATCATTTCTCACTTATCATATTATTATATCAACTAAAAGAAAAATTTGGTTATTATAGAGTGATTATTATATTTAAAATGAAATATCATTTTACCTTGCGGTTACACGACCCAAAGTATTTTAATTTCTCAGAAATATCAGCTAAAAAGGTGTAAAATATCCGTGGCATTTCAAAAGTATTATAACGGTGACAGTCAGACAGTCTTCTATTTATTTATTTATTAATTTTCCTTTATTTGGAAAACATACAGTGATGATTAACTGTTAACATACATATACTAAATTGACACTATGCACTTTTACTTACTTACTTACACATGCATTTTTATGTTTCCGCATATATATAACTAAAAAACTTATCCAATTCATTGGCACAAACAAATAGACAACAGTGAACAAATAGGATTAAAATATATATATATAAATATATGAAACTAAACAGTTAAAGGACCATTCCAGTATTACACGCTAAACTATAAGTATAAGGATGTTTTATTGACACTTATCGTTCAAATTAATAAAACATGCCACATAATTCCTCGTCTGTCAATAACGTATAACAATGGTTAAATCCCTCCTCCCTCCCCGTGTGGTGCCGGGTGTAAAGAATTGCACCACCCCATCTCTTCCCGTGGGTGTCGTAGAACCATTCCAGAGGATGGGCAGCAGCGTCTCTCTGTGATTATTCTCACCTTACTGCGATCGCCAACCCGCCTGCCAAGCGTGGCGGTTATGGCAAATTCCCCTCAAAATTATTTATCCTTGAGGGAGGCATTCGTCCAGCAGTGGACGTCTTTTTGGCTGAGATGATGAGATGATGGTTAAATCAATTGTTACGTATCATAATATGGCGTTTCGACAGACTAGGGGATAATTATGCTACATAACATGTTTAGAGATTTATTATAGTCTGGACGTACTTTAATTTCTGGTAACACGTTTTGAAACTTGGAAAGCGAAATCCGCAGTGAAATAACAGTAAAGTATTTTGTTCAACTCCATAATCGATTTCTAAATAAGTTCTGTCACTTCGTTCAAGTCGTGTTCGAGTTCGTAACTTACAGAATCGACAACAAGCAGACATTGCAGATTGCAGACGCAACGTCACCTTGTCCCAAATAAAAGGTATCTCGCTCGACGTTCTGTCGTGAAAAAATTCTCTCTGCACGTCCACAAAGGGTTTTCGGGTAAATGCCGGCATACTCGCGCACTTTTTCGGTTCGCTTTTGTATTCAAAACACGCTTTTTTGGATACACAAAGAAAGTCTACCTGGAAACGTGAAACCACATTCATATGTTCATAGAAATGTGCTTCAATGAAGAGTCGAAGAATATACGGATTGTGAAGGAAAAGATAACAATATCACAAGTAACATGAAAATTGTTTTGAGATGTGTTGCGTCGGGAGACGAAATAACACAACGGATGTCGGTTCTTAACTGATTGATTTATTTAAAGAAGACAGGGTTTTTATAGTAGCCAATACGTGACAATTAGGTTGTTTATAAAGTATTAAATTATAGCTTACAAAAGCTTCTGATTTCATGTATTAGATTACATGCTACCTTGTACCTTTTAAAGAATATCCTTAAATAGAATATTAATTTATAATAAAACAATATCATCTTTGTACATTGTATGACGTTGCGGTATGACGTTGTGCACTCTTCTACAGACTACAGTATATTTATATCATAAATTGTACTCGTAGAGTGGAGGTGGAGAACATAGCAAACATACTGTTTCAATATAACTACTAGTAGTATTATGTGAAACACATTATCACTTCTGCTACTGCTATACCATAGACTAATGCTATATACGTACGATTTATTTCAAAAGCTTCGAAATTGTTTCACAGTTTGTGGTTAAATACTTGCAAACTTTCGCGTTTTATTTTAATGGGGATTAACGCTAACTTCTTAGTAGAGGTATCATAGGCATATGATAGAATAAAAAATTGATACACACAACAAAATACAATATAATTGAAACAGCACAAAGGAACGAAAGTATACAGAAACTCTTAAACTTTAAAAAAATATAATTATAGGATTGTCCTTTAGTAGGTTTTTAGATGAAACTGATGCATTACTATATAGTCCTCTTAATTCATATAGGTTTGGACTAATAGTTAATAACATTACAAGTAATACTCCTTTTTCTAATATTTGTATCTTTTATTGCATGATAATAGAGAGATGTGACATTTCTTTTCGTCATAATGTGGTCACAATCGTGAATTTTCCTAAAACATTTTTGTCACAAAGGTAACTATCGTAGAAAAGCACGACACCCCCAAACGCTGTACTGATTAAGTGCATCAGAATGTAATATCTACTGCACATGCAGAACGAGCCACGCGATTCCATTGAGTCGCTTACATTTCTCGTCCATCTACCCCCATCGCAAAAATGCTGTATAACATTGAAATGCAAGTGGCATTGCATCGACGATAGCGTCCTACGTCAAAAGCTTCGCCCTGTTATAGGTCATTTAAACGAGTGTTCACCCTGCATAGTTGAGATAACAGGAGTGTGTTGCTGATAACGTTGTGTCTATCATGTGTTTTTAGATTATAACTTTTACGGATCTACTCGCGTTTATTTTATACTTACATTAGTTTTAATTAATGTTTATCCTGACGTTTTGAACCCTTTGCAGGGTCCGTGGTCACAGGGAGACTGAGGTGTTGGTCGTCTGATAATTTGTTGGTAGCTTGTATACCCTCATTTAATAAAATAAACGCTAGCAGATCCGTAAAGTTGTTTCATTTCAATGTGTAGTGTTCGCGTAAACTTTAGAACACGTTATGTTACTACGTAATGTCTGTTTATTTATTTGTAATTAGTTTTTTGTAGTCCAGTTTTAAAGATCACAACGGACTAGCATTGCGGGACCGCTCAAGAACTTACTACCTACCTACCATACTATAATTATACTACCTTCACCGCTCTACTTTTCCCCCAGTTGTTCCTTCGATCCGGTCATTCAGGAGGTTTATACCGTACCCAACTTTTCACCTAGATCCCAGCCCCGAAGGTCTCTGCCGCCATTACGCTTGGTGGTTTTAAGCTATAAAATTCCTGAGAATTCATGATTAGTCTGTAAGTAGGTAGTATTTCCCATTCGTATATCCTAGATGCCCCACGCTGGGCTGGGACGTGAAAATATTGTATCAGCTGCCTGCCCGTCTACGCCGTAGATGCTCGTACATCATCGAAGCATCGAAATAACTAAGGACGAGTTTACTCAAATTGTTGATTTTGTTGCTCTATCTACTCCTTGTCGGGAAATAACGAGATAGTATGTATGTATGTATGTATATACTAGATTCGTAGACGTTAAGGATCCCGCTTCAAAAGGCACTTCAGGCCCGTTTTTGTTAACGTAATCGAATGGCAAATAAAATTCGCACTTATCTCGCTATGAATAAGAAACTAAAAATAGAATTGCTAAATAATATCTGATCGAAATTTGGCCTTTGGGTAAGCTACGATTATCACTATACATATATATTTATTTTTGGTATCACAACATACTATAAAACAAAATCGCTTCCCGCTGTCTGTCTGTCCCTATGTATGTATGTATGCTGAGATCTTTAAAACTACGCAACAGATTTTGATGCGGTTTTTTTTAATAAATAGAGTGATTTAAGAGGAAGGTGTATATTTATAAAAACATGCATAATATAGTAAAGAAACACTGATAATATCAGCATTGCATCTATGCGAAGCCGGGGCGGGTCGCTATTACTTACTAAATAGAGATTTCGTCACAGAAATACGAGAGAATTTTTCTTTTTACTATGTTCCAATTGGCAATGGTTAAAATAGCCAAGCACAGTGATACGGGGTGGGACAGAGATGTGACCGATAGTGGATTGGTTTTTTACTTGAATTAGAAACATGAGGATTTGTCGTCGCAAACGATATGAAGATTGAACGTCTCCTAAATATGCATGCGATGGAGATTGAGAGCTCATTGTTGACACTCCTCTTTGTTTTTGCCATTGCTCCTTTGGAAATTTTAGGTTTTATTAGATTTAAATTGGCTGTGGTCTTGGAAATTATTGCTTTAGTTATTATTCTCAGGATATTATGTTTTTACGATGACGGGAAACAATTTCTTTTGTATTTTTTATTCATATGTCTCTCGTAACTCGTGGAATTTTTTTCAACATTTGTGTTTTTGTAATTTGTTCACAACAAAATTTGCGTTAAAAAATTATTTGAACATTTTATATGTCTCTGTTAAATTTCTTAGTACTACTTTTGATTATTTGTGAATCATACAGTAACGAAAGCACAGTATAAAAAACGCGTATTACAGTATTACAGTACATACAGTTCTTTAACTGTGATGAAAGTAAGTCTTCGAAATATCCAAAGTTACACTAACTAAGTAGATATTATTGACGTCATTCTAATAAAGCATTTAATACGGATCTAATTGTGTTTCGGTTATTTACATTCTGAACCCTTTATATGGTCCGTGTTCAGATGGAGTCTTCGAAAAACATCAGTTTAAATTATATATGTAAAATAAATACGGGAAGATCTGTAAAGTGTTTCATTTCATTTCATGTGTAGTGGATGATAATGGCACGTAAGCCATTCTAGATTATATTGTGATCTTCATAATTAATTTTAACATTCAGTAAAGATACCTGATGCTCTATTTGTCAAATGAAGTCACTAACAACATACAACACAGATATAATCAATAGCCTAAAGGTCAGCCAGACCGGAAAGCGGAAATCGACCTAAACGTTGAAAATGAATTAGTTATTTCGGTGTGTGGCTTTATTAGTTAAGTCGAAGGGTAAGGCACACTAGCGCCGCTAATGGATTTAATTTGATAACTGCTAAACTGGATTTTTTTTCAAACATTGCGGACCTTCCGACACTAGGCAAACATCTATTATTTAATAACTGTGCACTACTTTTACATTTGTTTTTGTATTCATTCGCTAACACCAAAAGTGGCCATTCATCATCATCATCATCAGCTCATTTTATGTCCCCACTGCTGGGGCACGAGCCTTCCCTATGGATGGATAGGGAGAACGGGCCATAAACCACCACGCGGGCCCAGTGCGGATTGGTTAACGACTGCTAATGCAGCCGGGACCAACGGCTTTACGTGCCTTCCGAAGCACGGAGGACCTGTTATCGGACGGTACTCAATGTTTAAAAAAAGATCCTGTTGGGGCCAGTGCCCTTTTCTTTAGTGGTGGAGAAAAGGGATTCCTGTCCGTTATTAAATAAAACGTTGAGTGGACTGTAAAATTTGTGTATTGGTTCAAATCAGGAAATGAAAATACAAGCTCGCGCCCGACAATGTTAATGCGTGTGTTGCGTATACGCGCGCGAAACCCGAAGTCCTGGTTCGGCGGCGATCGCCGTCCGTCGTGCCCCGTCGGTCCGCCATCGTTCGTCTACTCCGTGTGTGCGCGCCCCTCCTCGGTGGGCACAGAGCCGATCGCTGCGATGCTGTCGCCGGCAGCGGCCTCGTCTTCACCAATCCGGTCCGTTTGCAATTGTCAAATTATCAATTGGTGGCGCTAGTGTGCCTTACTCTTCGCCTTAAGCTGCAATGGAGTTAATATAGGGTGACTGGAAATTAGTGGCGGAGCCGTTAAGGGGAGGTAGTCTAGGGTTAGAGACCTACCGTCCTTACTTAACCCTTTCCAAGATATTCCTACTTAAAGAGTGTAACCCAAAAAATCGTACAAAACATTTTCAAATAGTAATAAATCCAAAAAAAAACGTGATTTTGGCCTACTTTTTTTTGTTTTGAAACAAAGATATTCTAAATAAGTAATATTAATTGTTAAATCTCCGTAACTGTCATTATTTAATGCAAAAACTGCTAAACAAAAACGGAAAATGTAAAAAAAATACTTTGATGGCTGATAAAACTTCAATTTATTAAAAAAAGTCACTCTTTATTATTACGTACAAAATAATTAAAAAACTTCTACGTTTCGTACCCTTTCGAATGAGATATTAAAGTCCAAAATCGGTTAAGGAACAATGAAGATATGGTTAATGGAAAAAACCCGTAAATCCCGTGTTCCGAGAACAAAGGACTCGGTCGACGCGCACGAGTCGAGATTGCCCCTCCCTCTTGCTCAGTCCGCTCTTACGGTTTACTGTGTTCGGATGTGCTTACTTTCTCTCAGTTTTGATTTTTCTAACGACTTGGCTTTTTCCTGGACTTTTGTATTTGATTCTCTTCCCCACAACTTGGACTGTTTGCTGTTTTCTGTGACTCCGTACGATTTGGCTGTGTGGTTTATCGGACCAATAATGGCAGAAAGAACATCGTTTAGTAACGAAGAATACGCAGATATTCTTTTTTATTACGGAGCTGCCAGAGGAAACGCTGAACAAGCTCGTCGTGAATATGGCGAAGTATTCCCTAATCGTCGACTGCCTGATGCCCGCGTATTCTCCCGAACCTTCCGGCGGCTGCGGGAGCGCGGAACCGTCGTAAGATACCAAGGTAAGAGAAAGTTATTATTATTAAAGCATGTTCAAACCAGAGATTTCTCCATACAAAATGTAGTTCCTTCCTGTACAGGCCACTCTACATTACTGCGCCGCCGCTAGTTTCCATACATGCGCTATAACAAGGTTTTGTTCTAGCGCTTTCGATAATTGTCCAGCTATAAAAATAACCTTTCCTATCACTCTTATTAACGTGCCCTTTAAATTGTAAGATTGCAAAACAAATGTCGCTGTCCAAATTAGTCAGTGCAAAGACTCGCAGAGATGGGTGCCATAAATCATACAAGTAAGATAACGGATTATATCACTTCACACTGAAGCGCGCTATTATTGTTTACTATTTTTTGTCGAAGTCGATGGATTTTGGTAGAGCTTTTGTAAGAATTTGTATTGTGCGGTCATTGTTGACGCACATTGCACTATGTCGACAGACGCATTCCTACTAGAGAAGTGATTCATGTTATGGTCCAACCGACGTGAGTCTTTGCGCGGAGCCACACCAACCTAAACAATAGCCATGGTAGTAACACTTAATTAAAAAAACTTTTTTGTTTTTAGGTGACGCAGGTAGACCTCGGCTGGATGTCGGGGACGACGAAGAGGAAATTTTAAATTATTTCCAAAGAGACCCTACGCTGTCTACACGAATGATAGCTCGCCGTATGGGACGCTCTCAATGGAAGGTGTGGTACACTCTTCACGAAAATGACCTCCATCCTTACCATTACACACCTGTTCAGGCTATAGAAGAAGGGGACCCTTTAAGAAGAATGCAGTTTTGCAGATTTTTAATAAATGCGGACGTTGAAGATAGAAATTATCTCAGAAGAATTTTATGGACTGACGAGTCCAAGTTTGATAAGGACGGCATTACGAATTATCATAATGCTCATTACTGGAGTGAACGAGCCATGGGTAATCCACACCTAAAAAGACAAAAAGGTTCACAGAGAAGGTTTAATCTAAATGTGTGGATGGGTATAATAAAATAACCGCTTGATTGGACCACATTTCCTACCGCAAAACCTCGATGGGGTTGAATATGAAAATTTTCTGAGGAATGTATTTTTTGAATTAATGGAAGATGTGCCGCTAGAAACGAGGCAAAACATGATATTCATGCATGATGGCTGTCCGGCGCATTTTAGGCTAGCTGTGAGAAGTTGGCTAGACCAACACTTCCCCGACCGATGGATAGGTAGAGGTGGTCCAATACCATGGCCGGCACGTAGCCCCGACCTCACACCCATGGACTTCTTCGTGTGGGGTCGAATGAAAACTTTGGTTTATGCCACTGACGTCCCTGTACCAAACGTTGAAGACTTGCGCAACAGAATAATCAACGCAGCGCAGGAAATACAAAGGGAGCTTACAGACTCAAGGGTTGTTAAAACGGGTGTCGTAAGAAGAGCACGAGCTTGTATTAGAAATAATGGTGGGCACTTCGAAAATGAACTGTAGACAGTTTTTTATTTAATAAATTTTTATTCTTCAGTAGTTTGGTTTTTTCTTTCATTTTTATTATTACTCTTATCTTGATGGTTCCTTAATCGATTTTGGACTTTAATATCTCATTCAGGGAACGAAACGTAGAAGTTTTTTAATTATTTTGTACGTAATAATAAAGAGTGACTTTTTTAAATAAATTGATGTTTTATCAGCCATCAAAGTATTTTTTTTACATTTTCCGTTTTTGTTTAGCAGTTTTTGCATTAAATAATGACAGTTGCGGAGTTTTAACAATTAATATTACTTATTTAGAATATGTTTGTTGCAAAACAAAAAAAAGTAGGCCAAAATCACTTTTTTTTTAGGATTTATTACTATTTGAAAATTTTTTGTACGATTTTTTGGGTTATACTCTTTAAGTAGGAATATCTTGGAAAGGGTTAAGTAAAGACGGTAGGTCTCATAGTCATATCTGTCGGAAAAACCCTAGACTACCTCCCCTTAACGGCTCCGCCACTAATTTCCAGTCACCCTGTAGATTTAATATTTTTGTCTGCGTATACGAGTAGGTGTAGACATAGACATGATAGGTATCTATTGACACAATTTTTTTAATGATTTATTTGTTATCAAAAAGAACCACCATAACCAATTTAACAATAAGTTATTTATACATCATCATCATCATCATCTCAGCCAAAGGACGTCCACTGCTGGACAAAGGCCTCCCCCAAGGATCTCCACAACGACCGGTTTTGTGCTGCTCGCATCCATAATATAACATATAACCATATAATAACTATGTAGGTAATATCTGCTATACGCTCAACATTGATTTATCCTAACTTCATTCTTGACAGTTACTATAGTTTAAAATACAAAAGAGAAGTTTTAAAGTTACAATTTTAATAGAATAGAAAAAATAATATAAAGATTTTTTCGAGCATTTTGATGGCGGTGATAAATACACATGATCGGTATCTCAGCGAAGCTTTCTCAGTTTTCTCATAGAGGAATGTCAAGGACCGTGCTGACAGGGAGTTTGTGCAAACTATCCGACTTTGATCAGTCTGTTAGTTTAGGACAACACCCGAGGTTACTTCAAAGGAACAAGAGGTGTTTATGTTAAGTCCTCAAGTTACGTGGAAATTAACTCTTAAGAGGCAGGTGGGTACATAGTCAACTTTAGCTGGCGATGCGAAGAAACTTTATTACCTTAGAAAAAGTTATTAACCACCTCTCTGGTTTAGTGGTGAAATAGAGTACAGAGAATAGGTCTTGAGCTCGATTCTCGGAGGGGGTATTAATGTACCTACTTGGTTTGGTTGGTAGTAAGGATTATTCTACCACCGAGCAAACCAAAGTCTAGCTAAGCTACCACTATAATAGTAGCATTCTTGTGTTGTGTGTATTGTCAACAGATAGAGGTATAATAACCTGTTCATAATCTTATCTTAGCTTATCTTAGTGGGGCCTGCTGAGGTTTCCCTCTCGCAGTAACACTTCGACCTATCGGGATCTTTTGTGCAACCCCATCCTCTCACTCTTCTTCCTCTGTAAAAATAGATGCCATAAGTTTGGCAACGTCCTTAACCCTTTATATAAAAGCTGTTTTTTATAGGAGTTTAGTCCTTATATCTATGGGGATACAAGTGGTCGAAAAATAGAGCGATTTCGCAATTTGCCCTATAAAGGGTTAAGAACGAAGAGCCTGAAGTCCTCCGGATCCTGTTTCTAAACTATTATATTGATTTCTTACCGTGCCAAAAAATAATTGCCAGTCAGTAACTGAATGTTGCTCAATATTTAAATAAAAAGTTGTTATAATCTACATCACATTTCCCTGTTCTAAAGACAAAAGCTTTATTAAGATATATATAAGAAATTATAATTGAGAAAAGGTGTTAAAACAAATCTAAAAGGATCTTGAGCTCGAGGAGCTCGAGCGCGGTGCAAAGGCCGTCAGTGCATTGTTCAATGGCGCAGTGGTAAACAAGCTCGGTCTGTGAGCTGAAGAAGCAACTTTTGCAAAGAGATGGGTGACCAATAATGTATTTACTCGAGCTCTAATGCATAAAAAGGCACTTAAAGCCGTTGGTCCCGGCTGCATTAGCAGTCGTTAACAACCACCAATCCGCATTGAACCTGCGTGGTGGTATAAGGCCCGTTCTCCCCATGGTGTCCATCTATAAGGGAGGCTCGTGCCCCAGTAGTTGGGTGGAGACATAAAAGTGAGCTGGTGATGTAAGTAAATAGCCTATAGCTGTCCCACAGCTGGGCAAAGGCCTCATTCATTGAAATCAAGTCATCGCTACAATTGATGCTTATCGCCACGCTTGCCAAATGCGGGTTGGTGATAACAAACCCGAGCTTTGCATCGAAAAATCCAAAGCACTCTTTGTCCTACCTGGGCATTGAACCCGACCTTTGGGTATCGGGCCGCGCGCTCTGCCACTCGGCCACCAAGGCGTTGGTGATGTGATGTAAATTATTCAGAAGTTATTCAGTGTTGAAAACAAGAACTTGATAAATCTAAAAGGATTGTCAATGACGTCAGGACCTCGAGCGCGGTGCAAGGGCCGCGAGTGCATTGCTCGGAACAAAACACAACTACTTACAATCTAGTGTCACGTAACTTTATACGTGGCTTTCATAACATTGGAGCGACTGAAGTTTAAGCTGAACTTTTTTTTAAAATCAGTTGCGATCCCGACTTAGTTCACGCGCAGTAAAATAAAAGGTACTTTTTTGTATATATAGCATGCCTATTCTTAACTGATCTTTAATATTTGTAAACATATTAAGGCGAAGGGTAAGGCACACTAGCGCCGCTAATGGATTTAATTTGATAACTGCTAAACTGGATTTTTTTTCAAACATTGCGGACCTTCTGACACTAGGCAAACATCTATTATTTAATAATTGTGCACTACTTTTAGGTTTGTTTTTGTATTCATTCGCTAATACCAAAAGTGGCCATTGATTGTGAATAAATGCGATAGCCCGTTTTGTGAATAAACCACGCAACAAAAAGTAGTGCACAATTATTAAATAAATACTATGGATGCTTTCCTGTTATCGGACGGTACGAAATGTTTAAAAAAAGATCCGGTCCGTTAGTAATTGTCAAATTATCAATTGGTGGCGCTAGTGTGCCTTACCCTTCGCCTTAAGATCGGATGGTAATGACGTAATTTTTAACAAGGCTCCTTAGGCTTAGAAAGAACAGTAGAGTATGTTGATTAATTTGCATAGGTTAGATATAGCTACGGTGGTATGTGTATCTGAGGTGGTGAGGGTTCAAAACACGCTTATGGAATTTTTGCCAACACTTCTCCAAAAACGAGTATACCACATTCCTATCAGTAAAGTCGTTGTTTTTGATTTCCATAAAACGAGTGCTTTAGCTACTTACCTTGGAATTAGAACAATGTATGAGATGTGGTTCTAAGTAAAAATCTAAGTAAAATCAAGTAAAAAAATATACTTATACATATTTTTCTTCTTTTTTACTTGTTTAAGACATATCAGTCAGCCTTCCCGGTAGCATAATGGTCAGTGCAGCCGCCCGGATTGCGGAAGACCCAGGTTCGATTCCTGGCTGGGTCGGGTGGGCGTTTAATTTTTTCACTGTATTTTATATAAATATTTAATTCAGCTTAAGTGTAGCAATTAAAACTTAAAAATAGAAATAAAAATCTAACTACCTATCAAAATAAAACGTCAAATTTTTTCATTAATAATACACTATAAATATCTAATTAAAGTTTTTTTATATAATTCTTCTCTCGTATCTCGTTAGTACTTGATGCTTCGAAGCTATTTAACTTTAAACAAAGTCGGTATGACGCAAACTCTACAGGGCCACTGACATAACGCGGAGCAACGCCCTGGAAAATACTGCTACATCTCGTTTGGAGGTGTTTTGTTACGAAAAACCTTTTGAAGGTTTCGAGATAACTATCCAAATATTACACAACGGTTATGTAGTTAGATTTATCTTTATTTACAGTTTAATTAATGTACCAGTAAATCCCAAGCTGATCTGGGTCGTGAAAAAAATGTGTCAGCTGCCTATCTCCTGTGCATGTCGTAAGAGCCGACTAAGGGAAGAGGGATCCAAGATGGTCGCACATCAGGCGATGGGCTAGCAACCTATCACTGATGTTATCTTATTCCACAAAGGCGTCGAGGTTACTAACGGCGAGTGTACTCACAATTGGTGATTTTGATGAACTGTCTACACATTTTCGGGAAAAGGTCGTGAGAGTATGTCATCATCATCAGCTCATTTTATGTCCCCATTGCTGGGGCCTTCTTTATGGATGGATACAAAGAAAAACCCTCCTAGACAAGTGACATAACGTTAATAGAATAGAAATGATGCAAAATTATTAATGTATGGGAATGACATACATGTCATTTAAGTATACGTATTATGTCAATCTCGTACAATAATAATTAAACTACTTAAAATTAAACTTATAAAAAACTATAAACTATAACTACTACTAACTATAAATAAAAAAATTGCCCCAAATCATCAGGCAGAGTGCCCAGTAAAAAATGTTAATATTATAATAATTATGTAGTAACTAGATACAATTTTACTGAAACAAAAATATAATATAAAATAAAGAAATGAAGCCGAAAAGGATCCCATTACATGTTGTGTTTGTCGAAACACCACCAAAACCACTAACGAACTGGCTGTCTTGCCTCTCAACTCGACAGTTTGTTCAGTCAGTCAGTCAGTCGACAGTCAGTTCGTTAGTGGTTGAGAACTCCCGGGTGAAGTGCGCTTCCATCATCTGCCCTACCAAGACCAAGTGCTTACTCGTGAAGAATAATAAAAATAGTTATATAATATTAAAAGTTAAATTCCACAATACCTCCTACACGACTCCTAAAGACTCATAGACGACGACCTCCTTGGTCGAGTGGCTTGCACATGGTGTCGCCATCTCTGAGGTCCCGGGTTCGATCCCCGGTCGGATCAATTTAGAGATACCTGTTTTTCTAAATGGTTTCGGGTCTTTGTGTTCCCTATGTATAATAAGTATGTATTTAAGTATATTAAGTATGTTTAAAAGATAGATAATTGGTGTGAGTGTGGGAAACATTTACATTTAATAAATGTAAATGTAAATAAATGTTTCCCACACTCACACCAATTATCTAGCCCCAAGAAAAGCTTCCTTAAGAAACTCGTTATATGGTTAACTAGATAACGGATAAACATACTTAATATACTTAAATACATACTAATTATACATAGGAAACACCCAGAGTCGAAACAATATAGAAAAACAGGTATTTCTAAATTGATCCGACCGGGGATCGAACCCGGGACCTCAGAGATAGCGACACCATGAAAACCGGTGTGCAAGCCACTCGACCAAGGAGGTCGTCAAATACATTTACAATTTACATTTACATTTACATTTACATTTACAATACCTACATTTCCTTTACCTTCTACTAAGACAGTTAGTGTGAATTTATGTTCTATGTGTCCGTCGGTGCATTCAACTGTAGCTATTACACGGGTGCTGCGCTGCATGCCTGATGTAATCTGTTCTTTGTCGTGCGGTACAGACGTACGGGCGCCAGCACATAAAACTATCCAAAACTGACAAATCATACTAATATTATAAAGCTGAAGAGTTTGTTTGTTTGTTTGAACGCGCCAATCTCAAGAACTACTGGTTCAAATTAAAAAAATATTTTTGTGTTGAATAGTCCATTTATCGAGGAAGACTATAGGCTATACTAAAAAAAATGTTTGAAAATAAAAGTACACCCGTGCGAAGCCGGGGCGGGCCGCTAGTTCTTCAATAAATGTTCAAGCTTAAAAGATGCACTAAAGTACAAAGTATGTGGAAATTAAATTTGTCAGTTTGTGGTAGTTTGATGTGCAGGAATTTTATTTAAATACTAGCTGACCCGGCGGACTTCGTACCGCTTTGAAAGTTTCCATCAATGAGTTAAATATATAACAATGGTTTCCATGACAACAAAACAAACAAATCATTTTGTATTGGAAAAATTAAATTGTCGTTTTTAGTACATACATTTTTTTTATATAGCCTATGTTACTCAGCGCTAATATAACATTCTAATGGTGAAAGACTTTTTTTAAACGGTCCAGTTGTTTATTTTTTGTAAACATACATACATACAAAAATACAAAGGTTTCCTCTTTATAATATTAGTATAGATAATATATTTTGTATATACAGAAAACAATACGTTAGAATATCTATCGGGACAGAAGAATGTGAAATGTGAATAAGAATGTCGTTGGTTACAAAATTAGTAAGGTTCTATATTTTAAGCTGTAGTAGAAGACACATTTTGTAATTGTTTGTTGTTCCAAGTAAATATAAAATAATAATAATAATAAAAGATGTGCAAGACTATACCACAAAGTAAATATACTACATTACACTATACTAAGACTAAGAGTCATTACCGCACTCGGGGACATCAGTTACTGTTCGCGCCAGAAACGCGACGGTCTCATTCGCTGTTCACCCAATCACTCATTCAACTAAAAAAATAAGAAGAGACTTCTAGCAGCTCAGCTCCATCCCCACGACAATCGTATCGTGGCTACGCCATCAACGCCAGCTCGCCAAGTAAGTCCATCATTATCTATTCCTCCTCAGCTCCCTAATCCTTCAGCTCCCGTCGCTGTGTCGGCATTGCCTTCCTGGCAGTCCTGGCAATCCTAAATATAACTACATTTAATGTAATTTGTTCCCAACAAAATTTGCGTAAAATTATATGTAACCATAATTACAATAAATTATTATGATTAATAATGTCAATTAAATTTAAGTATTATTAATATTGTCTTAGTAAGAATATTGTGTTTACGATCAAAAACTGAATTTGTACAAAAAGTTTGTAAACATAATATTGTTTTTATCAACATCATCATCATCATCAGCTCATTTTATGTCCCCACTGCTGGGGCACGAGCCTTCCCTGTGGATGGAAAGGGAGAACGGGCCGTAAACCACCACGCGGGCCCAGTGCGGATTGGTGGTTGTTAACGACTGCTAATGCAGCCGGGACCAACGGCTTTACGTGCCTTCCGAAGCACGGAGGAGCTCGAGATGATAAATTTTTGGTCACCCATCCGATGACCAGCCCTTGCGAAAGTTGCTTAACCTCAGCACTCGCAGACTGGACGCGTTAACCGCTGCGCCATCGAGCTCCTCATTATTTTTATACGAACATATTATTATTAATATGATGCTCACATTTTTTTTATACAATATCACTTACTTTTGCGTAAAATTTGGAATACATTAAAACTCTTTACAGTCGCAAAAGATACACTTTTGCGCTTTCTCATAATACCTACTACCTATTTATTACCTATACGTTCGCCACGTCATTTTTTAAAGTGCACAATAACAAGTATTTTCAATATCTTGAAATGCACTTAAGGAGCAATCTAGTCTCCAAAACATTTAACAAAATTTACATTTTCTTTTACTCGGTATAAGTTGGCAAACAAGTGCGTTTATCATAATATTCGCTTACGTTTACTCTAGCTAATACATACTAGCTGTGCCTGCGTCTTCGTTCACTGAATCTTTACATTATGCATCGTCCATATAACAAATTAAAATAATGGTATGCTTTTCCGCTAGACATAAACTAGGTATCGCATTTATTGTACGTGGTAATAAAGGCCAGGTTTTGTAAGGACTAGTACTCCATGATGGAGTCCGAAATTTAGGAAAATCCGAAGAACCCAACAGGAGACTAACTAACTTTTCCCGGGTTCTGATCAGCTACGTCTGGCTGTCTAACCGAACGAGATGGTCAGACACAAACTTGATTTTCCTGAGTTTGGAACCTTACCTACCTTATCTACGTGGTTTTTCCTAACATGCAACGTAAACCTACTCCCAGCACAAGCGTTTAATTTAGTTGGAGGATAACTGAAATCACAGTAAGTTAAAGAAAAAGTTCAATTTGTTGCTAGATGTCGCTAGGAGCCCCTAATCTCAAATTGCTGTTATTTCTTTGATAATCAGCACATAAACAATAAACTAAAAAAAACTTAAAACTTAAAATAGCCAAAATAAAAACGCTTTACAAAAACATTTATACTCTGATATAATACCATTTGACTAGTAATCAAATATATATAAGAGTATATACGATCGAATTGAGAAACCTCTTCCTTTTTTTGAAGTCGGTTAAAAAATGGAATACCAGTTTAAAGTTTTTCTTGCACCAACAAAATGTCGGTTCCAGATAAAACTTAAACTAACTTTTTTCAAATAAATCACAGATCACTCCAAAAAGGTTGGTGAACATAAAAAAGATGGCGGCGAATTTATTTTCGGGCTAATGAACATTCATACCTAAGGAATGATTGAATAAAATATAAGTTACGGAGTAGAATTTGATCCCTGTGGGGCTGTAACTCAGCGCGTTGCCCGCGGATTTGCCTGGGTACCGTGAAATAGTAATGACTATTGGGCTGCTTTGTTTGTCGACGTCTGTTATGATAATTTATGTTTACCGTTCGCAAAATAACAGGTATCTACGATCAATTTCTATATATTATCCAACTTTCCAAAGACCGGTATGACTCAACGCAATATCTTGGTTTCTGCAAAAGACATCACCTACTTCCTTTGGAAAACCGCCGTGAAATTGCCGATATTTTGTTTCTACTAAAAGCAGCTTCTGGTTCCATTGACAGCCCGGATCTACTGTCACAAATCACTCTTAGAGCGCTTACTAAGCTCCTTCAGTTTAGCCCGCTTTTATATCTGCCCCCTTCCTCTTCCAACTATAGGCAGAACATATCTGGCGTGCGAGTAACAACTTCAATGCCTTATCTAAAAAACTAGATTTTGACCTTTTTAACACAAGCGATGCATCGGCGAAACGGCTCATGAGCCAGTTATTTTTTGAGTAGTTTAATGAATAAATTTAAGTGTGTGTTTTTCTTGTTAGTGCATCACATTGTTATTAATTTTGTTTTTATTAGTGAGGACCAACCATTTTATCGAATAATGTGCCCCGCGGTAATTAGTAATAGCGTGATGTAATATAGCCTATAGGCTATATATATAGGAAGGCTATAGCCTTCCTCAATAAATGGACTATTCAATACAAAAATATTTTTTCAATTCCATACGGTAGTTCCTGAGATTACCGCGTTCAACCAAACAAACAAACAAACTCTTCAGCTTTATAATATTAAGTATAGATAAATGATCTTGGCTGCTTACGATTCTTTTGTTTTGGTCCGAAACTTCTGTTTCCAAAGCTCAATAATATAAATGTTCTCCGACCATTTATCAGATGACATCACAGCGCTCACTAGCTATCATGGAACACCAAGTTTGAAAGAAGCATAATTGCCACGTGACTCGAGTGCCCGCACAGTAGACATATCACCATCGCAGATGCTGTTCTCGCACAACAATCATGTTAACGAAAACGAAAAATTGTGTCGCTTTGAAGCAGCGCCTGGTAAGCAATCGAGGAGAGTAATTTTGCTATACAAATTCTCGTTTTCAATTAAGTTATCGAATGGTGAATTAAACTCGCACTAGTACCCTGGTACTTACCATGCAGGTAAGTTATAAAAAAAAAAATGAAATACTTTTATTTCAGACCATGGTCCATATTCACAAAAAAAATACCAGTTCAAATACAATAAAACTACTTAACATTAAATTATTAAATTAAATTAAATAAATAAAACAGAGTAACCAAATAACAAACAGAAGGCAAACATCCTAAGACTCACTGGCTTACATGTAAAACATGCAATTCAGTGAACCTCTGGAAGACAGCTGCATCCATTCTGTCAGCTATCATCTTCAGGATCGTGTTGCTGCTTCCTAGATCATCAATTTTTTTTACAGTATCTAACATTACAAATCAATGTGCATAGCATAACAGTTAACATGACACAATTCACGAAGCGTTCCGTTCGCTCTACTTCCAATCTTTTTTTTTTGTTCGAGGTTATTTTTTTTTGTAACGCAAATAATTTCTACGAGCCATAAAGTAACAACGCTACTTACTCACTGAGCGCAAAAATCGATGAACCGAAAAAACCCGACAATTGTCATTGACAAACGCAGAAGCCAAGACAACTAAAATACGTATAATGTTTGGTAGTTTCCTTGAGATATTTTCCTAAATCTGTATTAAGGTAGCACAATCCCTTTTTATCCCTGAGAGAATAAGAAGGAAGGTAGCCTCAATAAATAAATCTGATCAACTGCCTTTATATCGAAATCGTATTTTTGTTCTGGCCGACATTACAGATTTATTCTGTTGAAACAGTAATAACTTATAATTGGTGTTACACAAAGTTTATTTTGCAATGGTAGGTTCGTTCATCAAATGGGTTGTTTATTGGAATGGTAGGTGGGTATTTTGATTATAGATTAGTTGTTTTCTGGTGGTAATAGAGTTTTAAAAAGAATCCATCTTGTTGGCTACTTAGGAACTTCTTCTTTCTAGCAGTAAATAGTATGGCAATCTTTAACACTCAACCACCCCACTGGGTTATTTAATTGTAGTGATAGCCACATAGTCACCACATAACTTTAAAAAAATTATTGGCACAGAAGAGATAATAATAATAGACAAGGCACGTATTGTCAGAAGGTTCCTCACTCTGCAGCCCTGACCACCAGTAGTTTGGGCCCTGCCCCGCTGCTGGTGGTACTCTAGGATTAGGTTTTTATAATGTTTTATTGTTTTTATATTAAAATATTGTAAAAATCTAGTTTTAAGAAAGAAAATAAATAAAGGAGATAATAATAATAATACTAGTACTTCGTCCGGCCATGTGGAAACACCTGACCCATTGCTGGTCAGGTGAATCATCAGCCTATATGAATATATAGGCTGATGATTAGTTCATATTTTAAACTAGCTGTGCCCCGCGGTTTCACTCGCGTTAATTAGCGAACGATCTATAGCCTATATATAGCCTTTATCAATAAATGGACTTTTCAACACAAAAATAATTTTTCAATTCGAACCAGTACTTCCTGAAAATAGGGCGTTCAACCAAACAAACAAACAAACTTCAGCTTTATAATTTTAGTAGATTAGATACCTAAAGGTAAAATTTGAAAGTACCAGGCGAGTAGATCAATTAAGAGCTTCTATGTGGATCTTTACAGTAGTCGAGTGCAAGTACCGTGAGTCGTCTCAATCCTCTATAATATGAAGTATACTTAATGGTGTGCTCCTTCTGCCTCTTTCTGGCGTATCCACCTTTAAAAAAACGCCTCGGCCGCTCTCACCGATGTCCGGAGTTTTGGGTTCAATTACCAGATCGGGTAAAGTGGGTTTCGAGTTGTTCAATGCATAGGTATAGGTTTATGATCATCTCATAAAAACAATCGGGACCAATAGCAACATGTCACCCATCTAGCGACCCGACATTCCTTGCGCGAACGCAAACCACTGCGCCACTAACCTAGATTCCCTAACGAAATGAAGATTTATCTTCGCCTCCATCTACGCTTCTAGATGCCATTACCTTACTTAAGTGGCGTTAAGTTATTGCAGACATCTTCAATTTTGATATCGTATCACACACTTCGCCGCTACCCCTGATACAACTTTGATGTGGTAATTCAAAACGTAATAGGCTAGATACTAGACGCACGCCTGTTCAGTTTTATATTAAATTCGATGAGCTTTAGTGATTTCTAAAAGAGGACAAAAAGGATACGAAATTATTATTGATACGAAGGTAAAATGACGGAAATAAAAAATTGATAAATTAAGACTTGACGAACCTCATCACACGTCCACTGCTGGACATAGCCCTCTCCAAGTGCACGGCAATTTTAACGTAACGAGTAAATTGTGACATGGTACACATTAAGATTGTATAAATACGATTGTATAAGATATAAAAATATTTTCTATTATAATTTGTTTATGTAAAAATATTTGTTCGCGCCAGAAACGCGACGATCTCATTCAAATAAAAGATACGCCGCATAAGCCGACGACGGCGGCGGCGGAGCGAATGTGTGTGCGGCGTGCATTCGGTGCACTGAGTTCTCAATGATCGCCCCGCCCGTGACGTCGCATCGTTCAGTACAAGCCGATTCGATCAGCCATAGAGAATAAGGTCCATCCCCACGACAGATGTGTCGTGGCTACGCCGTCAACATCAGCTCGCCAGGTAAGTCCCAAATATCATCATTATTCATACCCATCCCTCCTCAGCTCCCTATTCCTCCCCAATCTGCCCACTCTGCTGTGTCGGCATTGCCTTCTCGGCAGCCGACACAATATTATTTATGGTTTAAGTTAAATGAAATTAGGTAGTGGTGGTAGTAGGCAGTGTTCCTGTCGAACAGTGGTGCCACTGTCATACCTGTAAAAACAAATAGGAGGCGAAACTAGGGACCCAAGCGAGCAAAACCAATATCAGTGCAGGGATAATATGCACCGGGAGCGAAGACAGCGTGAAACGTTATTTTTTAAATTGAATGGTGTCTCAGTGACCATTCTTCGTTCTTAGGAACTACCTAATTAGTCTCGCTTGTATATTGTCATGCTTCGTGTTTGATCTTTTATATTTCTAATTATTTAAAAAAAAAAAGGAATCTTATTGTATAGATATTAATAAAAAAATATACAAACCCACACACAGACACTCGCTTCGGAATGGGATGAATCCCATTCTCTCACAACACTTCAAACACACTGACAAAATCTCAGTCAGGATGGCTGCGTCCAGGTTGACATTGAGTGTAGTAGAGTATTAGCACATGATTCGGGTATTTACTCATGTGGTAGTAGTTAGTAGTTTGTAATGAGAGTGAGAGTTAGAATGAGAGAGAGAGATTCTCACCACACTCATTGACACAGGTTTCGGCAGATTGCCAAGCTATTTTACCTATTTATCGGTCGTGCTTCGGAAGGCACGTTAAGCCGTTGGTCCCGGGTGGATGAGCAGTCGTTAAGAACCACTAATCCGCACTGGGCCCGCGTGGTGGTTCATGACTCGTTCTCCCTGCAGTTCCCCGATCCGATCCAAACCCTTCGGAAAATCTAGTAGGGCATGGGGACGCGACTAGTGCGCGATGCCGTTCCCTCTAGAAAACCTTCAAAGGTGATTCGTTTCACATGGCTTGAGGAACCTATTAAGTTTCTCGCCGCCCCCAAACAAGCCCGGTGAAGCTAAAAATGCCGTCTGAGGAAATCAGCAATCTCTCTCCAAAAAAAAAAGTCCCTGCGGTGTTTTCTTAGGGAAGACTTCTGCCATAGCAGTGGGGATATGAAATGACCAGCTGATAGTTTTTGTGAGGTACAAAAAATCAACACGGCTCATTATGAAAATTAGCAACTTCTATTATTAAATGTTTGATCTTAGGAATTACCATCATACTGTACAGACAATCAGTACTCGTACCAAAAAATTTGGCAAGTCGTTCCTCTGTAAGACCATTCGGCTTTGGAATTCTTTGCCGGCGCATGTGTTTCCCAGCTCCTATAGTCCCGGATCTTTTAAGCGGGGCGTGAAACGGCATTTATGCAGGCCGTCATGAATGGGTGCGCTTGTTACCGTGCTTGTTCCACGGTGAGGAGCGCTCTCATTATTTTGGCTGCTTACCATCAGGCAGGATGTGGTCACTATGACGTGTCAATATAAAAAAAAAGCATTGTACAGTAAATATAATTTTTATGCAAAATTTGTTGCGTAAAAATTACAATTCTGAAGAAGTGTTGAGTTACATCCCAATCTCCCTATGGTGGCCGGCCCAGCAGTGGTACTTATCAATGACGATGATGATTGAGGTACCTCAGAATAATGAAATAAAAAGTATATAGACGTTCAAGTTACTTCTAAAGTTAAAAATGTAGCAATATTTGCAGTTACTATATTACTTTTGCTTGTTAAAACTAAAGAATTCTTTTAATTAGCCTGTTAGCTCTGCACAAAAGTTTTGCGTTCATTAAAAAGTTTTTCTATGTAAAGCTAAATGCAAATTAATGTTGACGTTAATTAAGGTAAAAACAATAGAAATTCTCGTCAAGACTGTTTTTGTGAAGTTGATGAATAGTATTTTTTTATACCGGTTGACTTTTTTATCACCGTCCAAACCGTCTGAGATGACTCTCGTGATACAATACATTTTGGTCGAATGAATATTGATGTTTTGTATGGAACAGCTGAATTTTATTTTCGAGTTAGGGAGTTGGCCCAATAGTAAGAGTTGTTCGTTTGTATCACGGGAGCCATCGCAGAAGGTTTGGACGGTGATGAAAAAAAAAGTCATCCTACAAAACGTAAAGTCGACGACACTCAAGTAACGTAAGATCATAAAACATGAATAAATATAAAGGGTGAATAACCAAATGTGCACTACCAAAAATCAAAACTAGTCTTACTAGTTCATCATCATCATCATCATCTCAGCCAAAAAGACGTCCACTGCTGGACAAAGGCCTCCCTCAAGGATAAATAATTTTGAGGGGAATTTGCCATAATCGCCACGCTTGGCAGGCGGGTTGGCGATCGCAGTAAGGTGAGAATAATCACAGAGAGACGCTGCTGCCCATCCTCTGGAATGGTCCCATAGTCGCCTTCTACGACACCCACGGGAAGAGATGGGGTGGTGCAATTCTTTACCCCCGGCACCACACGGTGTCTTACTAGTTACTAGTCAAGTTCTTTTTGTGCAGATGTTATAGTGCCTGTTTTAAGGTAAAAATTTTCATCCATCATAAGAAAACGATAACTATGCTCTCTCTTTAGTTCGTATTTTTGGAAGAGCCTTCAACAAGAAATCAGAATTGCTGACATAAAAATTCAGGAGAATGTTTTAGTTCTGTATCTAATAATTAAGCCAATACCTACAGAGCCTACTTGTATTCACTCGAATTATAATAATAATCATAATAATAATAAGTATATTTATTTGCCAAAAAAACATAGACAAAAAGGTCTATGGCTCAGTATTTGCAAGAGACCCACAAACCCTGTTATTCTGCCATAGCCATAAATTTATACATGGATTAAAACATAAATTGTAGCTAAATCTAAACTTACAATTTTTTATCGACATACAATCCAAAGGGGCAATGTTGCCAGCATTCTTGGGACCGTTCCCATGAGTCCACAGTTGGAGGACATCTTTTATGTATAGGTCTTTAGTTTTTAATTTCTAATTATTTTTTCTTTGTTTTTTTTTAAAGTTAAGTTCTGTATTTAAGTTTTTTTTAGATTAATAATAATGTAAATATTTAATATAAGTTACTTAATTTATGAATACATATTTTATTATATTATTTACCTATATATTTAATTAGCTAGTGCCAGCGACTGCTCATGGAGCAGCCAGTTGCGACAACTCCCGCGAAACGTTGGTAACGAGAGGTTAATCCCTGAACGAACTGGCGGCGGGAGGTCATTCTAAATTTTGGCTGCACTGTGCTTCAAACAGCCTCTGGTACTAACCAATCTCAGTTTGGGGACCAGTTACTGATATCCCCTATCTCTTAATGAACTAAACGAATTGTGTTTCGAGGAAAGGTTTTTATACAAATAAGTTGGCTTTTTTGTTTGATGAAGCGTATGCAGAAAGCACGCATACTTTAAGGTGGACTGTCTGGACATACAAAGAATGTTCTTATTGATTAAAATTGGTGTAATGTGATGACGTCTGGGGATAGAATAACAGAACCGCATACACGCACTCTGCACTCTCTGCACGGTTTTCGCAGTCTTTTTAAACATACAAGGCGTGTACACAATATCACAGTAAGTATGTAAGGTGTGATAATACCAAACTATTACACAACAAAAGTCGTATATCTTTTTTTAAGTATGCCCGAAACTGATACAGTTTTTTGAGCGCCCCCAAACATTTACCTATCTTATTACGGACGTGGTGCTCAAACATTTAAATTTTCGTCAATTAATAACTCGAGATTGCGCACACAACCCTCGTTAGGTACTAAAGTGTCGCACACCCTAATAACCTATATAACATATAATTTATTAGCAACATAATAATTAACCCTGAATATGCTTTCCTGGTGAATACAGGTTCATGAATTTAGTATTAAACCCATCAATCAGAAAACGCAGTGTGGACAGGCCTCCAACAAGGTGAATCGGCGCGACGAATTGAGAGTTACTGGTAGTCGCTGGATGCGAGCAGCACAAAACCTGTCGTTGTGGAGATCCTTAGGGGAGGCCGTGATGATGATGATGATGATTGAATTAATCAAGTGAAATCTCTGGTCCACTAATTGTCTTCGCTACTGCTTAACATCAGATGGAGTGAAGTCATGCCTACGCTTTGTTATAAAAGCGAATTGAACTTCCTCCAAAGGGCTTAAATCAAAGTACAAATGTTAAATTACATAATGATGCTACAAAGCGTGCCTAATCTATTTCCGATTACTCCAATTCTTTTGATAGCTTGAATGGAATTGGAGTTCAAGTTGTTATAGGTCAAACGTGAAAGGACATTCTTGTACCTACTTCCCCTTTTACCCTCGTACTAATAAAAAAGGATTAAACTTCAAATAGTTTTACCGTGTTTGTCTTTTTTACTTTAATTTGAATAAAGTTTACATGATGGGAACATGACACGCTAGTCACGCTACATAACAAGCTTATTATAGACTAACAGTTTTCCCGCGACTTTGTCTACGTCGATGAGAAAATAGATTTTTTATCTAAATAAAATATAGCCTATGTTACCCACAAGATATGTAACATTATTTTAGTGAAAGAATTTTTGGAATTTAACTAGTAGTTCCAGATATTATCCCCACAAACAAACTCACAAACTTAACATCTTTATTAATAGTATATAGACGTAAGAAGTGTATGTATATTTTGTGTATTTAGTTTCACAGTTTTAAGGTTAAATAAACTCAGTTAAGATATTATATTGTTTATTTTATTTATCGTTTGTTTATTTTTTTCTCTTATAACTTGTTTCGTACAGTGATATTTGTTTTCTCCTGATTTTGCATTTCATTCTTGTCAGCTTTAGTGTTATTATAGATTGGCTCAAGACAGAATTTACAATGTCAGCTCTATTCAAAACAATCATCAATAAGTAATTAAGTAATTTGATAGCAGATAACGCTTCAATAACAGTGAATTTTGTGCTATGCAATTCGCATCCCCATTATTAGTTGTTGCACCTAATAACAGACAAAGCTACGTTGTTTGTTAATTAGAGCGTACAGATCTGGTAGTTTACATTCTGTCTCTGCTAAGGCAAGCGGAATGTTCGAATCACAACTCCGCAGGCCGTGCAAAGGGAGCACTATCCGGGCCGTGTTGACTTTGCACGGACATTCGGGTTAGTGCCAGTCAGAATCGATTATAAAATGAACTGTGCCCGGGCAATGTCATTTTTTTTTATTTGCCTACTTTGTCAAATTTTAATTGTGCTGGAAAATAAAGACTGAAGCCTCGGCGCTTGATGGTCCAAGCTTTTAGAGGCGCCCAGATATTGCCAAGCTTATGGCAGTTGCACAAAAGATCCTTATGGGTTGAAGTGATACTGAGATAGAGAAACCTTGGCGGACCCCCACTAATATAATAAAGAGGCACTCACGAATTCCCCGCTCGAACGCTCCAGAGAATACAGTACTCTTCTAATATACATATCATCAGGTGGGCTGGACTTAGTTATCGCCAGTTAAAACAAGCTATATGGGATCGCAGAAAATTTTGTATACTGATCTCCAAACTTCAGTATGAAGATGACTTAAATGATGATGATGATCAGGTGAGAGGCCAATTACTTCCTTTTCGAGAAATAACAATATTAGAAAAACATTTAAGCAACTAACATTGCGAATAAAGTCTACAGTCACTTACACCTTCCACAAAATAAACCATTTAGCATCAACGGACACAATTTCACGTTTCGAATTTCAAACTTAATGCAATGTGGGTACCAACAAAAGCCAATAATCAAACCAGACAGAGCCTCCAGGTAAAGCTGTAATACCTTATTGGATGTCACTGTTGATTATAGACGGCGTCACTGTGCCCTAATTAGCTGATGCATTGCGTTATAATACCTTATTGGATGTCGCTGTTGATTATAGACGGCGTCACTGTCCCCTAATTAACTGATGCATTGCGTTTGCGCTTAGGCTTCGAGAGGCGACTATAGACTATTGAAAAGCGGCTTACTATACTGGGAGCGTAGTACGAGTTTGAACTGATTCGATCACGTTGATGAAAACCGAATGTCGTCAATTTAGAATAACACTGCCTTAAATAATATTCTAACACCCGTTTGCACTAAACTTATAAATCGCCTAAGTCTTTGCCTAACTACTACCCGGTCAAGTTAAGTTTGAACCTGAGTGTAAGCAACGTTTTCGAGCCAGGTGCTGAGTTAAATTGACCGGGTAATAGTTAAGCCAAAACTTAGGCGATTCATAACTTTATTGCAAACGTGTGTAAGACTCTCATACAACCTTTGGATAGTGGTAGGGCTTGTTTGTCCGCCTGCCTAGCCACCACCATCTTATCTCAATAATATCTTGCCATAACACCATTGTTTGTAGCATTGTGGTGTTCCAGCAGCTAGAGATAAGATAGATAATGCCTGTAGAGGTTAGAGGCAAATAAAGTTATTTATTATTCTCTTTATTTGTTTTCTTTCTTAAAACTAGATTTTTACAAAACTTAACCTAGGTTGCCACCGGTAGTGGGGATAGACCCAAGCTATCGGTGGTTAGGGCTGCAGAGTGAGGAACCTCCTGACAATACGTGCCGTGTCAAGGAGTACCTACTGCCTTTTGTATCTGACCCTTGACCCAACCTTTCAGCGAGAGCCTCTCTAGGTGTTGATCGAGGCTCTTGGCTAAAAGACCGTTTGCCGAAACGACTATCGGTGCAATAATGGTTGACTCCACATCCCACATGGCGGTAACCTCGTGAGCCAAGTCAAGGTACTTACTGAGCTTGTCCTTCGCGGCTTTCACGAGGTTCTCATCATGAGGTATGGTGATATCAACCAGTATTGCCCGGCGCAGTTTCCTACTGACATTTATAAAACCCATTGCAGGGTTCGCGGTCACAGGAAGGACACACTGATAGTCTGTAATCCCTCACAGTCAGATGACCAGGCCAAGTGTACATAGATCTTACTAAAATAAAACTAACTAACTAGAATGGCGCAGCGACCCAAAGTGAGTCTTGGTCTCCGATAATAAGAGTCGCCATCTAGGTCTGTCCTGCGCCACATGGTGCCAGTCATACGCGTTGAGCTCGCGCAAGTCCTCTCCCTTCCTCTCATGGTGGTCGAGCCAGCGAAGTCTGTGGACCTTTATCTTCCCGATGATATTCGGCTCGTCCACCTGATCTTCCAGCTCTAAATTTTTCCTCCTCCTCCATATTCCGTCGTGTGTGCGTACTGGCCCCAGAATCTTCCTTCAGATCCTTCTTTCCGCCACTAAGAGTTTGGTCTCTTTTATAAGAGTTAGTTTCCAGGGCTCACAGCCGTATATTAGAATTGGGCGTATAACTGTCTCATAAATACGAATTTTTATGCGTTTGCTGAGAAGCCTGGATCTTATTAATAAATGTTTATATTTCTTCCAGATCTGTATCATCACCATCTCATTTTATGTCCCCACTGCTGAGGCACGAACTTTCCCTATGGATAGATAAAGCGAACGGGCCATTACCACCACGCGGGCCCAGTGCAGATTGGTGGTTGTTAACGACTGCTAATGCAGCGGGGACCAACGGCTTTACGTGCCTTCCGAAGCACGGAGGAGCTCGAGATGTAACATTTTTGAAAGCCTTTGCAAAACCTTAGCTATCGCAGATAGCGTTACCGCTGCGCTATCAAATAAAATGTGTTTCATATCATAGAATAAATAGATACACAAATCTAAACATAAACCACAAAACAATGATAACGGTCGGCTTGTAAAAACATTCGACTATACTTAAGCAAGCGCGTGGGTAGTGATCTTTTGTCCCAATCTCGATTCTGCGTTATCGAATAACAAAGGCGCATTTCGTATTTCAAAACATATTAAAAAAGGAATACCTCAGAATATCGAATCACTTAAGTATCTCAAAAAAGAAACGTTTTGGAGTTCATCTCTTTTATTCAACCGGTCGTTGTGGAGATCCTTGGGGAAGGCCTTTGTCCAGCAGTGGACGTCTCTTGGCTGAGATGATGATGATGATGATGAATCGAAAAGAGGAATGCGTAACAGTGTTGACAATGAATGACATCCGGTCTAAAAAAGAAATCTATTTTATGTGTTTGTTTGTGTAGTAATAGTCAATAAACAAATAAATAAATAATAAGCTTCTAATAGTTATTCCGTGTTTTGTCTCTTTTACTCTAATTTGAAATGACGTTTACATGACAGAAACAAAACACGGAATAACTATTCGGAGCTTATTCTTTGTTTATTTGTAAGTATAAGTTTTGTAATTTTTGTTACTCGTTTCAACTTCAATGCTGTGTACGCCTTTTATTGATACACTAGCTGACCCTGCGGACTTCGTTCCGCATTTCCTTTTTTTTTATATAGCCTATGTTACTCAGCGCTAATGTAGCATTCTAATGGTAAAATAATTTTTTAAATCGGTCCAGTAGTTTTTGAGTTTATTCGTTGCAAACATACATACATACAAAAATTCAAAGCTTTCCTCTTTATAATATGAGTATTTATATATCTATATATATATGAGATTAAGAACTGTGTTATGTAACTGATCTACAATGCTGTGTACCAGTACTAATAGGTACACCATCAGTACATGTACTGATGGTGTACCTATTACTAAACAAATAAATAAAATAAAATAATATTATTGCTACTTTTTATTGTCACATTATGTGTGCCAATAGTAATATAATATAGGTCCTACTGCAAAAATTGGGTAGGTATATCCGCCATGTAAGAGCACGCCATCAAAGCGCAAATAACTCAAATCACAGAGACTAGTCATCGTAGCCGAAATCGGCAAGGTTGACATCATCCAATGATGTATAACCACCTCTGTGGTCTAGTGGTTAAGACCACCGGTTTAGACCCAGAGGTCCCGGGTTCGATTCCCAGCGGGGGTACATCTTTGTGTACTCGGTTTGGTTGGTGGTAGGACTTGTTTGTCCGCCTGGCTAGCTACCACCATCCTATCTAAATATGTCGCCATAACATCAATGTTTGTAGCATTGTTGTGTTCCGGCAGCTAGAGATAAGATAGCCAGTGCCTCACTAGTTGAGGATCCCGGGTGAAGTGCGCTTCCATCATTGGCCTTATCATCACTTTGCATCAGGTGAGATCAAGGCACGGTGCTTACCCGTAAATCTGTATGAATTTCCCAATGTGCCCAACTACCCACCAACAAAGAAATTCCTGAATCGGCATTTTTCACAATCCTGGCTAACATTTTGCAGGCAAACAAAGAAATAAATCAACAATTCTAATGGAAACGTAAAAAGATAATGTGTATAATAAACGCGAGTAGATCCGTAAAAGTTGTTTCATTCAAATTCTAATGGTACAAAGCTAGTATGAACAAACCCTTTTAATTTACCGTGAAAGAGAATCACCAACGCTGTCGCTTCTCTTGGTTGATTTAATTAGTATTCCCATGCCCCTTTGAACATCAATAAGTCCTTTTATATTTATGAGAAAGGCGAATACTATTATTAAAATAAAAAACAAAACAACAACGATTTGTGTGTAACTTTTTTGTGTTTATTGGGAACTCATGTCAGCTCAAAGGAGTTTTCTGCATGGAAAATTGTGAAATATTGTGTTACTGTGCAGTGTTTTTGGCCTTTTGACAATGTCCATAGCTCTCACTGGTAGATACGCGGATTTTTTGCTCGACTTCAATGGATAGGATGGCAGCATTCCGGAATAGAAATGTTCACAAAACCGAATGTGATATAGAGAATTTTTTATTACGAATAGATACGAAGTATTGTGAACAGAACAAACGAAAAACGCAAAATAAGAGTGGAATAACGAGCAGCAAATGGACCCCTCCTGCCTCCAATAAAGTAATTGACTACATAACAAAAATAAATACTTTATTTGATTAAAACACAAAACAATTTGATTTACAAGAAATTATTTTAACATAAGTAAACACAAATGTTGAAAAAATTTCCACGAGCACGGTAGTTGTTGACATTGAATGGGCGCCTTTGGTAAAGTAAAAAGTGTTGAATAATTTCGGCGGGCTGGTTAGAACCACGATAGCTCAATTGGAAGAGCACCTGACCCGGTATGTCAAGGGTGCAGGTTCAAATCCTGCTCGTGGAAATTTTTTCAACATTTGAGTTTTTGTAATTTGTTCGCAACAAAATTTACGTTAAAAATTATTTGAACATTTTATTTTAACATTTCAGGTTTATTTGCTAGCTGTAGATGTGAAGATATGTCAAAAAAGTCTATATCACGTGTCTTTTAACAAACTTATGACAGCCTAACAGGCTGTTTAACTATCTCTGAGCCACTACTCTCAATCTCAAAGCAACCGTTGAGATACTCTTGTCTCATTGATCGGTTGCTTCATTTTGACTTTAAGAAGGACAACTCCAGAACACGTTTACAGCGCTAATTGGTCATGCAGCTATTATGACGAGCTCACTGCAACTTCAGCTTGCTAACCCTTAAAGCTCTGTTATATCAGTTACTCTGGTACTCTGGCGAATCGCTGAGATGACGCGTAGTCGATCAGTCGAAATCCAAAAAATCGAAAGTCGAAAATTTTATGGATCAAAGCTGCTACAAGTTGTCGCCCACAAATTATATTTGAGGCCAAGAATGTAATAACGGCGCGTCGCGAAAACTTGAGCCCTCTTCCGAGAGACGGTTATCAGTGTCCTCGATTGCCTAATCTCTTTCGAAATGTCGCTACTTAATGAAAAGGCAGTATCTTATCTTCAGATTGATTATTAAAACAAGCTTGCTCTGTGCTAGTAAGTATTATAAGCGAAGCGGTTTAATTTGAAATTCGGGGCTCTTGACGCTCTACTTATATTTGTAAATTGTATTGGCAAATAATGATACGGGCCATTTACTGTAGTAATATCTTACTTTGTTTGTTTCTGAGACTGCATACGAGCATGTGGGGAAAGACATGCTTGTGTGATGTCATTCCCTCTAGATACTCTCTGACGGTGTTTCAAACACACGGCGAGGAACCCTTCAAATTTCTCGCCGCTCCCAAAAAGGTCTGGTGACGCTGAAAAGCCGTCTGAGGTCTCTTTCCAAAAATCAGTACTTAAGTTGTATTCGAAATTGAGAAATATATAATATTTTTACACAAGTAACTTTTAGCAAATTTTAATTTTCGTGTTTCTCATTAATAAAATACATAAAGGGATTTAACGCAAATAGCTTAGTATGAGTATCTTTGTAATTTTTAGGTACAGACGCCTGCTCATCAACCTATTCCAACACTATGATTATCTACACTCTTTGCGTTATTATTCTAAGTCTATACTATATTATAAATAGGAAATCTTTGTATTTTTGTATGTATGTATGTATGTATCATCATCATCATCATCATCATCTCAGCCAAAAGACGTCCACTGCTGGACAAAGGCCTCCCCCAAGGATCATCATGGGGGTATATATGTATATATGTTTATATTTATAAAATAATAAAAACGACAATTTAATTTTCCAATACAAAATTATTTGTTTGTTTTGTTGTCATGGAAACCATTGATATATATTTAACTCAATGATGGAAACTGTCAAAGCGGTACGAAGTTCGCCGGGTCAGCTAGTTTCTATATAATTTTATGCAAAAATCGTTGCGAACAAATTACAATTTGAAAAAAGACAGTGTTAAAAAAATCCACGAGCGGGATTCGAACCCGCACCCCATGCATGGTCAGGTGCACTTCCCGAATTGTAATTGGTTCGCTACAAAAATTGCGTGAAATTATATGTAAATAATCATAAATAGCTTGCTGATCTTTCAATATTTGTAAAAATATTAAGATCGGATGTTGATGACGTAGTGGTCGACATTGAATAGGGCTCCTTTGGCTTATAAAGTAAAAGTAGATAGTGTTGATTAATTTCGTCGAGTTGGATTGAGCCACGATAGCATAGTTGGCAGTGCACCTGACCCGGCATGTCATGGGGTGCGGATTCGAATCCCGCTCGTGGATTTTTTTCAACATAATTTTTTTTTCAAACTATCCATCTCTGTCAAATTTCTTCAATAAATAATCAACCATATTCTATGTCTATTGAGCAAATTTGACAGTCTGCAATCGTGTGCACATAACGTTTTGGCAGATTTGCAACTCCCATGGTCATGGGCTGACATGCTGATTTCTTGCATTTATAAAAAAGAAATTGTGACACGTATTTGTCCATTATTAAAAACAAGATACCACCCAAACATTTTTACTGCGTACGGGGCATATTTCGGGTTCAGCCACCCGAATATTTAACCTCACAAAGACATCTCTTTGTCGAACAATAGGATCTATCGGAAATAAGGGAAATGGTTTTCAATGAATGGGATCATTCGTATTTAAGATAATATATTTTACCTCCTTATTACGTTTTTAAAAGTGGAAAGAGAATTGATTGAAGTGTGATTGGACATATTCGTGAGGGAACATAAATGAAATATGATAGATGGTAAAAATCAGGTTTATTCCAATTATTATTATTTTTTTAAATAAGTTTGTTTTTCTCATACAATTCACGTAACAACAATAGACATAAATCTTGTGATTTGTATGAGAACTGGTGCCCGAAAAAGCTTAGGTAGCCCACGGGCCACGTTCACGAACAGTCACCAGGTCTCACCCCGTGAACTTAGAATCTACGTGCCTATGCACCGCCACATCTAAATAGTTTGAGAAAAAGTAAAAAAAATCTTTTAGAAAAAGCCAAAAATTTGAAATTGTAGAGTGTAAAAAACCTCTCTGTGAGTATAAGAATCTGAAATGTGTGTATGAAGAGAGGGTGTGTTAAAAAGCGTCTCAAAAGCTATTTTACTTATTTTATAAACACAGCAAGGTAAAATTATTACACTTGGTCTGTACAGAGCTATAGCGACCGTGACGGGAATCCAAAATGGAGATTGGAGAGAGAATGAGTCCATGAACCACAGACTACATAGTCTATGAATCGTAGACTACATAATACCACAGAGTACATTGAATGTTCGTTCTGAACAGGACACAATATTTTTTGAGTGGTTATTCACTAATGTTGATTGCCTAAACAATCATCGTCATCACCGGCTCATTTTATGTCGTCACTGCTAGGGCACCAGCATTCCCCATGAATGGAATCACTACAGGGAGAATGGGCTATAAACCGCCATACTCGAGCCCAGTTTGATTGGTGATCATTGACGACGACTCCGTCATCCCGAGCCGAGGTCCTAGCGTTTAGAGGCGTCCTAAGCTTGTTCCACTCCCGTTCCGAGCCCCTTGGAGAATTTAGTAATGAAAGGGGACGCGCTAGCGTGATGCCATTCCCTCTATAAACCCTCTGACGGTGTTTCAATCATACGGCTTGAGAAACCCTTTAAGTTTATCGCCCCCCGAAAGATAAGCTAGATAACGCCCCAAAAAATGTCCCCCAAAAAGGTCCGATGACGGTGACAAGGCCGTTTGAGACCATTAGCAAACTCACTTGACTTAAAGTCATATCGTCACTTCCAGGTTCAAATTCAAGTTCAAAAAATCGAACCAACAACTTTCGAACTCAAGTGGGAAACTCGTCCCTAACACGGTCATAGTAAAAAGTAGATAAATTAATAATTGCCAAAACAAGCGACGACGAACGGGGCAATACTTTTGATCTTCATTTGCAAATCTTAAAAAAAGTCCATGACGAGATTATCGACAGCCCACCATTTCACGAACTGTGCCCACAAAATAAATCAGTCGAATCCCCAATACATAGACGACAATAGATAGATTTCTAATACATAACAAAGAATACGAGTGTGTGTTTCCAGTGTACTGTGGACGCTACAGTCAGCGATAACAGGGTTTGTGGAACGGAAACTGGCACATAAATGTCAATGGTGGATTTACGGAGTCACGGGATTTGTTATACTCACGATATTCGTAACCGTTTGATAACAATATACCATATTTCGTTCCGTGCTTGGGAAGGCGCGTAAAGCCGCTGGTCCAGGTTGCATTAGCAGTCGTTATCAACAACTGCTTTTTGAGAGAGCCTGCGATTGCTGAGGTTAAGCAACTTTCGCAAAGGCCGGTCATCGAATAGGTGACCAAAAGCTCCTTCGTGTATCGGAAGGCATGAAAAGCCGTTGGTCTCAGCTGCATTAGCAGTCGTTAGCAACCACCAGTTGAGGAGCTCGATGGCGCAGTGGTTAACACGCCCGGTCTGCCAGTGCGAAGGTTAAGCAACTTTCGCAAAGGCCGGTCATCGGATGGGTGACCAAAAATTTATCATCTCGAACTCCTCCGTGCTTCAGAAGGCACGTAAAGCCGTTGGTCCCGGCTGCGGCTGCGGATTGGTGGTTATTAACGACTGCTAATAGTCGTTAACAACCACCAACCCGCACTGGGCCCGCGTGGTGGTTTATGGCCCGTCACTGCTGGCGCACGAGCCTTCCCTATGAATGGATATCCCTATTCATCCATAGGGAAGGCTTGTGCCCCAGCAGTGGGGATATAGAATGGACTGATGATGATGATGATGATGATGAACAACCACCAATCGTCACCGGGCCCGCGTGGTGGTTAATGGTTGGTTGTGGTTTATGGGTTTATCTAGGTATAATATGTCTTACTTCACATTATGTATATAGATATTGTATATTATTAATTCCAACGAATTTTAACAATTTTAAATGCTCTTATGGTGGTCAACATTATCTTGCCCCAAAACCCTAGTAGTAGCAGTAAACAGGATTTTTTAAATAATTTTAATACAACACTTTTATTTTAAAAGTACCTAAGTACCTATATAAATTATTTTTTCTTTACATTCGATCGTACTGAGATTTATTATTATTAAGATTTGTTATACGAATACCAGCATTTCTGTCATTCGAATAAAAGCGCTACAACGCGTAGCGACAACATTTTTCCCGACACACATATAATGAAAAACGTCAATCTGACTGACTGACTGACTGACTGATATTGGTTACGGATGGATACAGATCGAGTCAGAGTAAGGGCTTACACAGACGACAAACATTAATTCTAAGAGTAGGTAGTTTTATTTTTGTCTGTGAAAACACAAATTATAGAGATCAACATAATATAAGATTAATATACGGGTGCGCCAAAGTTCACCTAAATTTTCAACTCCGATAATTAAAACTCCGAAAATGTTCTTCCTTACATTTTTCATCCTAACAATCACAATTCCTAATTACTCTGTTTCTAATGTTCATAATTCCGAATCATTCAACTTCATAATGTCAGTAGCAATAAACATCTATTATACTATTATTTGTTTTCCTATATTTTTTCAACATAACCGTCTTTTACACTATTATTCAAAGTCATATATTTTTTACCGACTTAAAATAAATTCGCTTAGGTTAGCGAGAAGCGAAGCAACGAGCGGGTTAGGTTGACATAAACACAGCGCCACAGTGCCAGAAGCGACTTTAGGGCTTTTCTCACCTTAATATGTATATGTAGTAAGTACATCACTTTACAATGAAAATGATGTTTGGAGATAAAAAAGCGTTATGAAAAACAACAGTAGGAGTTTAAATATATTTACATTCACTAATGTAAATATATTTAAACTCCTACTGTTGTTTTTCCGAATATCACTATATTATTAATTACAATTTTCGGAAACATGAGTGTTATGGACATCGTCAGTAGTACTACAAATTGTATGAATAAAAACATTAGGAAGAAAATTTTTAGGAACAACAATTTCGGGTAAAAAACTTTAGGTAAGCCAATATGGACCCGATTAATACAAACTGCGCTGGAGCAACGCACACATAGACCAGCTGTTGCGAGCTTCCGTGTTCGTGAGAGGTTGTCTATGTGCGCGTTGCTTTAGCCAGTGTCAAAGTAATTTTTCTTACAAGTTAGTAATATATAAATAAACAATATTTCCTTCTTTTAAGGTGATGATGAATGATAGTAGAAATGAGAAGTGAGAAATGATATACCCCCCAACCCCTCGAGTATCTTTCTAAAAATTTGGGGCTTTTTCTTGAGAGAATTTAACAACTGACGTTGCACTGTTTTGTTTCATTTGCCAACACTCGTGCATACTCACGAACACTTAACGGTTAATAATCCACCATTATTTCACATTAATATTCGACATATAACAAATTTTAGAAAATAAAACAAAACTGCAGACATGTCTCTTCACTTTCCCGCCAAGAATCCTACAGTCTCCTTATTTTGTGGTGAAAATGCAACTCTTAGTAGAACCTTATCTCATAGCCCTCAAGACATACGTAGAAGGATGTGCAAAATCCTAATGAACTACTGAGGGTTATAAGTAGACCGGAATGTCTAGTGCGAGCTTTATTTGTCATTCAATCAACATTGAAATGTATGGCAGAATTTTAACTCTCCTAGTTTTCCACCAGGAGGCGTTGCTTCAGTGGCATATAAATTTTAGTTAACTTGATGGAAGGGATAACACTTAACACCTACACATACATATTAGTGCACACCTATTGACATTCTTAATTTAAGAATGTGTAATGTGTGCAAAATCACTTGAAAGCTTTGTTACAGTAAAGCTTTTAAGCTCTTGGCCTCATTCTCATCCCTAGGGCTAAGAAGAGGCACACGATGGAACGAGCTTGCCCAGAAACAGCCTATTCACTCGGGCTTTAAAAACTTTAGGGTTATATGCACTCGGGAATACAGACGCCGGTAGGGAATTCCACTCTTTGGCTGAACGCAGAACGCTTGGTGCGCAAAAGTGGAATGTCAACCAGGTAAGGGTGGTAGCCAGCCGTACGTCTGGATTCCAGATGGTAAAATGGGGAAGGCTCAACAGCACACTCTTCGAAGTATAGCCTGTAAAAGACCGACAAGCAGGCAACTGTGCGGCGGTGTGCGAGACTGTGAAGCTTGAATACATTTGTTTTTATTTCATTCAAAAATACCAAATAGTTATGATTTTATAGGCATTCCAAGTTCGCATCAATGTCGAGTCCCGCCTACAGTACGTGACCGCGTGTGACGTCATTTTTCAAAGCTCCGCGTAGTCGCGTAGCAGTATGGCCAGTAGGTATTTTGCGCCGTGTTTTGTTTTGTTTCTTCACTTCCAGATGTTGTGGGTAATTAGGTAATTAAAAATGGATGACGGATTCGAAAAAGGACAATCGGATAATCTACCTTAAGTAAATGGACTCATCATCATCATCATCATCATCAGCTCATTTATGTCCCCACTGCTGGGGCACGAGCCTTCATTATGGATGGATAGGGAGAACGGGCCATGAACCACCACGCGGGCCCAGTGCGGATTGGTGGTTGTTAACGACTGCCAATGCAGCCGGGACCAACGGCTTAACGAGCCTTCCGAAGCACGGAGGAGCTCGAGATGATAAATTTTTGGTCACCCATCCGATGACCGGCCTTTGCGAAAGTTGCTTAACCTCAGCACTCGCAGACCGGGCGCGTTAACCACTGCGCCATCGAGCTCCTCATGGACTCATGGTTGCTCATTATTTAGTGACAAATAGTGATTTCTTTGCCGTCGAAATGCGAGGCGTAAAAATGCAAGGGTAAGTTAACCTTCTTAAAATAAAACTCTTTCGAAAATATATACAGGTTGACTTTTTTATCACCATCCAAAACTTCTGAGATGACTCCCGTGATACAAACGAACAACTCTTACTATTAGACCAACTCCCTAACTCGAAAATAAAATTCAGTTGTTCCATACATTTTGGTCGAATGAATATTGATGTTTTGTATGGAACAGCTGAATATTGTTTTCGAATTAGGGAGTTGGTCCAATAGTAAGAGTTGTTCGTTTGTATCACGGGAGTCATCTTAGAAGGTTTGGACGGTAATAAAAAAGTGACCCTGTAATATATGTTTGAAAAATACAAAATGATAAAAAAATTCCACGAGCGGGACTCGAACCCGCACCTCATGACATGCCGGGTCAGGTGCACTACCAACTATGCTATCGTGGCGTGGTATAGTTGATAGTGCACCTGACCCGACATGTCATTGGGGTGCGGGTTCGAGTCCCGGTCGTGGAATTTTTTCAACCCTTTGTCTTTTTCAAATTGTAATTGTAATTGCTGTTTTTTCTTAGCAGGTACAAAATCTCCCGCCTTATATAGGATTACGAACCGATGGCAAAATGACATTCATTGGAGCTAATTTTGTAGCCTAAACTGAATAAATGAATTTGAATTTAGTTCTTCTTTGTGTATCTTTGACTTTAGTAACAATTAAAAACAGCCCGACTGGTTCCTAGATGTCATCCAGATAAATTATAATTAATAATTATAACGCTGTTAGGGCTGAAATTGACATATTCAATGGGTCTGTCTCGTCTTTTAAGAATGATCTCAGAGAATTGTTAAATTGTTAAAGCCCTAAATGTAAACTGCAGGTACGTATTTTTTCTATATTTTTACAATAATTCTATTATTATTATTCTTTCACATGATGTGTTTGCATCTAGAAGAAATATGATTATATTCAAATAACCACATTGTATTGTTTCTAACCATGTTTGTTATCATTATTTCAGTTTTGGAAACCAATAAAAAAAAATTTATTATTATTATTATTTAATTAAGAAAGAAAAAAAGAAAATAAATAAAGGAGATAATAATAAAAAGTTTATTTTCTCCACAAAGGTAGTTACAGTTAAAATTAATTTCTACGTCATTTTTTGGCGTCGACAAGCATATTTATTTCCATCATTGGTTCCTGTGTCAAACACTGATGCCACTCTACTTAGATTTCTGAATAATAAACTGACTGAGTGCTCACTAAAAATGCTAAACGAATTTTCTAATGTTTCTGAGGAATACTTTTTCATATAGCCTAATGGTTTCATAAACGATATTTAGAAGTGGAAATTCAAATATATTTTACTGATAGTTTTCAGCAAAACTTGAATGAAGGCAGATGCGTAAAAAATTTGTCGATATATCAATTATTTTGCAGTGATATTTATTTAAAATTAGCTGCCCGGACAAACTTCGTTCTGTCGAAAGCAATTTATTTTTTTTGTCTTTATTAAAACTTTCCGTGTGCATTAAGGAACATACTAAAATAAATTGCCGAATTGGTCGAGCCGTTCTCGAGTTCTGCGCTTAGCAACAATCATTTTTAGGGTTCCGTAGCCAAATGGCAAAAAACGGAGCCCTTATGGATTCGTCATGTCTGTCTGTCTGTCATACGGTCTATGGATTGGTCTTCAAAAAATTATATGAGAATATCATTTTTTTCTAAATGTGTGTCCCCCCTCTGTAACTTCTAAAATAAGAGAATGATAAAACTAAAAAAAATATATGATGTACATTACATTATTTATTAAGTACATTTATTATTATTATTTATTATTACCATGCAAACTTCCACCGAAAATTGATTTGAACGAGATCTAGTAAGTAGTTTTTTTTAATACGTCATAAAGTACGGAACCCTTCATGCGCGAGTCCGACTCGCACTTGGCCGGTTTTTATTGATATAGATAGAAGATAGATTGAGCTGTTATCAGTTTGCTTTTTATAATTATTTGTATAACTATTCACAAGCACTAAGTTACTCCCGCAACTAATTATATAATTTTGTTTATAAGTAACTGTGTAGCACTATCTATCTAGGTATGATAGTTTTAACCAAGTTTATATTTCGCCTTCTTTTCTCATCAATGGATTCCCCTTGTGAAATATAAAATACTATTCTATCTATGGATTAAGAGGGGAATAGTATTTCAAATAATTCATTCATTCAAATATTATTTAGATTTTCTTATTCTCTGTTTTTACTTATGTTATTTTTACTGTTTAATATTTTTTATTATTAGCTCAAAATTTTAAATTGCTCGCTATTGAAGTGAGTAAGTACACTCACTTTAAATAATCATGATTATAATTATTACTATTCAGATTTTCGCGCTCTACCGAGTTTTACGGCAGTTTGTTAGTATTCCAAACTTTGTGGGTTTCCACTAAATTACTCGAATCAACGGTAGGTACGTATTACTTTACTGAATTTAATAAATTCAACTTCGCATAAGGGTTGTCCGCGTTCATTTGAAAATATCGATAAGCATTTGAAAAATATAATTTAAACCATTCAAACTTAAATAATATTTATTCAGTTTAGGCTACAAATAACTCTTATGAATGTCACTATGCCATCGGTTCGTAAGCCTACTATGTTACTCATCTAACGTATAATTGTGAAAGCTCATATTTCATAATGACGGATCCAAGGGGGACCTACAACATAAAAGACAATACAACCATGTTATGTTGAAACAGCGCTGAGACAAAAGTAAAAAAGATGTCTCTTTTTGAGCAAACTTTTTATACAAACAAGACTTCACACCGTTTACATAAGACAAGGAGATTCAGTAAGTATTACTTCAAAATTTTGTCTTTGGGTTCGACAGTTTCTGTTTTGTATGAGCAGAACGCCTCTTTATTTTTAAGCAGAGTTTTACGGATAAAGACCATCACCTGCCTAAAAACTAGACACAAGCTCAATCATAATCATCGTTGCACTGTTTTGTTTCATTTGCCAACACTCATGCACACTCACGAACACTTAACGGTTAATAATTCACCATTATTTCACATATAACAAATTTTAGAAAATAAAACAAAACCGCAGACATGACTCTTCACTTTCCCGTCAAGAAGTCCTGCAGTCTCCTTGTTTTGTGATGAAAGTGCAACTCTTAGTAGAACCTTATCTCATAGCCCTCAAGACATACGTAGGAGGACGTGCAAAATCCTAATGAACTACTGAGGGCTTTAAGTAGACCGGAATGTCTAGTGCGAGCTTTATTTGTCATTCAATCAACATTGAAATGTATGGCAGAATTTTAACTCTCCTAGTTTTCCACCAGGAGGCGTTGCTTCAATGGCATATAAGTTTTAGTTAACTTGATCGAAAGGACGAATGGCGAATGAAAATAACACTTAAGGCGAAGATATTTTGACAATTACTAACGGACCGGATCTTTTTTTAAACATTGCGTACCGTCCGACTACGACAAGGAGATTCAGTAAGTATTACTTCAAAATTTTGTCTTTGGGTTCGACAGCTTCTGTCTTGTATGAGCAGAACGCCTCTTTATTTTTAAGCAGAGTTTTACGGATAAAGACCATCACCTGCCTAAAAACTAGACACAAGCTCAATCATAGAAAAAAAGGGAACAGAAATAGAAAAACATTTATTCAGTATCACAAAATAACATTCATACAAGTAAAACATTCATAATTTAAGATACATGGTGTGCGTATACGCGTGTATAGCGTATATTATTGCAACGAATGCATCACTTGTTGTAGAAGGTAAGGAAAGTAAACTCAGGTATACAGTTCACGAATGTTCGGGTATATTGACTGAATTATTAATTTACACAATTTACAACAGAATGTAGGTACAGGTTGAACGCGGGGAAGCGACTGGCGTCGTGGCTAATCCCGGCCGCGCGGTCGGTTAAAACTGCTGACATAGTTACAATTTACAATGTAATAGGTAGGTCCCTACAATGGTATATGATAGGTACTTAAAAGGCATCTTCTCAGCATGTAACCAAACAAGAAACTGAATTAAGATAGTTCAAAAAACATTTGTTAGATTTAATATTATGGGGCTAATGTCGACATGATAACAGCTCTGCTGATGCGCTATCTGCGGAGCAGTTTAGGTGACGATTTTGTAATTTATGTAGATGATCGGCGCCCCGAACGCACGGTTGAAGGTGAACGAGAAACGAAAATAATTTTCTTTAATATCCTCTCGAGGAAATGAAACGAATTTCCAAGGGGTTCCGAGATATTCTTGATATGTCCGTAGAGTACCGAGAGGATTTCTTTTTCTCTTCAAAATGAACCGTTGCAAATAATTTTATTAACTTTAAAATGGAGAAGCTTGGTCAAAATCAGTGATCGCGATCACAAAACTAGATTAATATTGAAAATGATATTATATACAATACCTACCTACCACTACGTTGTTACCACCGAGTGTTATGGAGTACTTCGATGTTTTCATAGAATATAAAATAAAAGACTAGATGAGCGAAAAACAGAATAAACTATTTGATTTTCTTATATGTCAGTGTACAATTAATAATATATTATTATAAAGGTAGATAACATTTTACATACAAAACAAACGCAAATTTTTTTAATAAAAACTATGCATGCATGGGTCTATGTACGAGTATTGAAAGTCTATCGTTTATTATGTAATAAACATGTAAAGTTTTTTTACCTAAAAAAGGTTTTATACAGCCAAAAAATATTTAGATGATAAAACAGCCTAGCTATAACAAAATACACATTACACTTTATTTGGATCAATATTATATAAGTAATTTCATATCAGTATAAAATATAAATATATTTTATATTGATATGATAGCTTTTATCAGCAGTGTTCTACAGATAACAAACAGCGTTGCGTTAAACAGATAATCAAGTTTTTATTTAGAGTAAGCTTGAGTGTGACATGCTCTCTTTATTATCCTACGGTGGTGGCGTACGCGCCGGGTCGTTACGTTCCCTATGACATGGTTGAGTGTAGCGATGGCTGATTCATATGTCATACTCGTGAATGGATCAACCTGTGAAGGCCGGTCTGCTATTGCATACTTGTTTTACTTAAATAAAGTTTGATTTTGTTTTTCTTAAAAAAAAATGACTTTAACTAAAATACTGTGGTGGTACTGTATGACAATGTGGAAATTGAAACTGGTACCTGAAATAATATATATTTCATCAAAATGAATATACGTATTTCATTTTGATTTTTACATGTTGTTTTAAATAACACACAAAATATAAAAGACAACCATATTTTGAGTGTTTATTTGTAATGGAAAGTGTCTTTCTATGATAGGCCATTTTTCAATGTTTTAATGTTGTAAGGGAAAAAGGGGGGAGGCCCTGTAGTGGGAAATTAGTGGCTGGTAATAATAATATAGCTACTATCAAGGGAAAAAAGAAATACCCTTGCACTCGGCAATGCCAGTTCCATGCCAGTTCTTCGGTACCTACAAGGTCTGCCCGCCCTGTAGACAGACTTACGAACCGTAGGTAGGATAGTGACCTTCATAAGATCTAGGTACTTGTAGCCTTGTAAACAGCCTACAACTGTCCCACTGCTGGGCAAAGGCCTACATCATTGAAAGAGACCTCCATCAAGTCATCACTACAATTGATGGGTAATGGCACCACGCATGCCAAATGCGGGTTGATGATCACAAACCCCCACTATGCATCGAAAAATCCGAAAAATATTTTGCCCGACCTGGGAATTGAACCTGGGACCTTCGGCTATCGAGCCGAGCGCTTTGCCACTCGGCCACCGAGGTTTTCAGCTATAGATTTGTAGCCTAGCTAAATAAATTATTATGTTTTTTTTTTTCTCTTTTAACTTAACTGAAGGTTAGTTAGTTGTTAGTTGTTGACATTGAATGGGCGCCTTTGGCTTTCAAAGTAAAAAGTGTTGAATAATTTCGGCGGGCTGGTTAGAGCCACGATAGCTCAATTGGAAGAGCACCTGACCCGGAATGTCAGAAGGGTGCAGGTTAAAATCCTGCTCGTGGAAATTTTTTCAACATTTTGTGTTTTTGTAATTTGTTCGCAACAAAATTTGCGTTAAAAATTTTATTTGAACATTTTATAAATAGCTTGCTTATTTCTTTACTGATCTTTAATATTTGTAAAAATATTATGATCGGATGTTAGTGACGGTAGTTGTTGACATTGAATGGGCACCTTTGGCTTTCAAAGTAAAAAGTGTTGAATAATTTCGGCGGGCTGGTTAGAACCACGATAGCTCAATTGGAAGAGCACCTGACCCGGAATGTCAGAAGGGTGCAGGTTCAAATCCTGCTCGTGAAAATTTTTTCAACATTTTGTGTTTTTTTTAACTGAAGGTGTGTAATCTCTGTTTATTTCATTTTTTGTAGAAACATTATTAATAGGCCTATGTTTTAGACTTATGCCTGATTTCACCGACGACTCCTAAGTTTACGATAACCCCTAAGGCATGTTAGGTGACAGTTGTTGGAGCAAAACCGTCACCTAAATAAACTGGCTTAGGGGTCACTAAAACTTAGGGGTCAATGGTGAAAATAGGCGTTAGTGTACCAGTTATTAGTATGTGCTGTATGTTTCTCATCATAATGCAAAATAAAATAAAATTAATAATAAATTATTTCTGGTAACGGTAACACTGGATTCCGTTAATTAAACGCTTCGTTATAAGTAATATATTGTATTCATTAGCATGACATAAGTTTAATTATTTGCTAAAGGGGCTGTAAATTCACCAACTTGGACGTTTAAATTGAAGTCTCGTTCGAAATAAGTTTCTCAACGAAACACCTAAATGTTTGAAAGCCGAACATAGTTTTGCCTTGATGAATATTTATGTTCATTAGTTTTGATCTGAAACTTTTCTCGTTGGATCATTTGTTATATTGCAGTCTGCTTTAATTACAATCAAATCAGCTTAATACCTATGTAACTCATCTTGATGCAAGTTTTATTGGGCTTTCGATCATGTTAACGATAGCGAGAATTTGTATGGTAAAATTTTTAACTCTTCTCGTCTGTCATCGAAGGCTGTAGTTTTTGTTACTTATACTAAGGAAATAATTTGGAATTTTGCATTTAACCAATAATCTTTATAATATTAGTATTGATGTACTGAATTAATGAAATAAGCTATTTTGAATAAAATCATAGTACGTTGTGCAAAGAGTGGGTCTTAAGATGAACATGAACAAGACGAAAATCATGTCAAACGCCCATGTTGCACCCGCTCCACTTAATGTTGGGAACGTTACACTCGATGTTGTTGACCATTACATTTACCTGGGCCAGACGGTCCAGTTAGGTAAGTCCAACTTCGAGAAAGAGATCTCTCGACGAGTTCAGCTCGGATGGGCTGCCTTCGGGAAGCTACGTGATGTATTTGCATCCAAAATACCTCAATGTCTCAAGACAAAAGTCTTTGACCAGTGTGTGTTGCCAGTGATTACATACGGGAGTGAGACGTGGTCCTTTACTTTCCTTCACTTAGCGAGCAATGGAGAGAGCGATGCTTGGTATTTCCCTGCGCGATCGAATCAGAAATGATGAAATTCGCAGGAGAACTAAAACTACTGACATCGCTCGGACACATAGCGCGGAGAACCGATGGCCGTTGGGGCGGAAAGGTTCTCGATTGGCGACCACGCACCGGACGACGTTCCGTGGGCAGGCCCCCTACAAGGTGGACCGACTATCTGGTCAAGGTCGCGGGAAGTCGCTGGATGCGGGCAGCGCAGAACCGATAATTGTGGCGATCCTTGGGAGAGGCCTATGCCCAGCAGTGGGCGTCCTATGGCTGACAATGATGATGATGATGATGACGTTGTGCATATAAAAAAAATCATAAAGTATTGAGTACTAAATACCTAGAGAGAATACCTAGTATTCAGTTAGTGTCGGATTATATTTCTATGCCACCACTCGAAATTTCCTTTAAAACAGCTCAATGCAAAACCAACGGAGATAACACATTAATCTTGTAGCCATAATCTTGACGCTGTTCCAAAGACAAGAGATAAAAAATGTAGAGTTCATCTTCTATCAATTCACTTAAACTTCATAGAAGAGAGACAATGTTCTATTCAGACAAACGATAATCACGCTAATACGAGTATGAAAGAAAGAAAGAATATTTATTTGTACTAATCAAACAAAAAAAAATAAAGCTTAAACAATGCTATGAATTATATTTTATGTATTGGCATCCATTTGTTGTGACTTAGCATAATGTCTATAATATGAGTATGCCAAAGCGCTGTTCCCGAACCGGTCCGATCCGAACCCCTCGGACAATATCGTAGATCACGGGGACACGCACTAGTGCGTGATGCCGTTCCCTCTAGAAAACCTCCGAAGGTGCTACGTTTCACATGGCCTGAGGAACCCTTTAAGTTACTCGCGTCCGTAGGTTTACCCTTGAGACCCTACACGTGACCCCTGGGTGGTGCTTAATGAGTGACACTGTCTGAGTGGTAGAGCCACGCTGCGTTGCAACACGAAATGGGCCGGCTCGCCCGGCGTAATACCACCCTCTCACAGAATATCGGCGTGAAACAATGGCACTCGTTGCTGTTGTGTTTCGTCCGGTGAGTGAAAGTACCGGAGGCCCATCTCTCATCCCTCCCCCCTCTGAATTTCTACTCTCTCCTCAAGATCCAACTTCTTCCTCAAGGCCGGCAACGCATCTGCGATTTCTTTGGTTTTGCGGGTGTCCATGGGCGGCGGTGATTACTTTCCATCAGGTGACCCTCATGGCTCATTTGCCTCCTTTTAATATAAAAAAAGAAAGAAATGTTTCTCGTTGCCCCAAAAAAGATGAAGCTGAAAATGTCGTCTGAGGCAATCAGCAAATTATCTCCAAAAAAAAACAAAGCGCTGGTTTTCTGTAGAACCATATGAGAGAACTAAATGAACACTACACAAAATAATTGTAATAAATAACTTTCAGTTGTTGCTTACCTACTTCCGGTATTAACTATGCACGTCTTTGTGCCAAAGTCCGGTGATGCTGAAAATCCCGTTTGAGGCAAAAAGCAAATTCTCTCAAAAAAAAAACTTTTTTGTGAAACACACTAATTAACAACTAAGCGAATGGATATACATAATTATGTGTAACGATAGGTAATAATAATAGAATAACTTTACTATGTAGATATCATCACAATTTGTTTTTCAACGGAAACTCCAAGTTTTGATTTTAAGCAAATTATTTTAAAATGTTGAGTGACTTTTTTTAAGTCCGTATAATTATGTGTAACGAATATAGTAACGGGTTAAAAAAATTAAAGTGATTATCTTACTTTAAACATGTATGTCCGAAATGGGCACACTGTTGTGTCCAAAAATACTCTTAAGACCTTATATGTACACAGTGAACAATAAACAATTATTCTATTCTATTCTATTCTATTCTATTCTATAATACTTTTTTATATGTAATGCAAAACAAAATGATTTGGGACATTTTGTAACACTCAAAATTATCGTATCGCTCCAAGATCGCGCGAGTGAACCACATCGTGATCGTTCCGTGTGCCCGCATATGCCTGCCAGCAATCCATCAAGACATGCCATCTATCATTGTCGCCGGCGGCTGCAGCGGCCTTGCGTACCGATAAGGAACAATCGTGCGATAGCTCTCAAGATTAATTGATCGAAACTTGACTCGGGCGAAGTACCGGTGGTGAACACTAGTATTCCTACGAGGAAGCATAATGTCAGTTTAACTGATCTTATCACCACACCACCAGGTTATCTTATGTCCCCACTGCTGGGGCACAAGCCTTCCCTATGGATGGATAGGGAGAACGGGCCTTAAACCACCACGCGGGCCCAGTGCGGATTAGTGGTTGTTAACGACTGCTAATGCAGCCGGGACCAACGGCTTTACGTGAATATTTTTACTATCAGACGGCTTGAGAAACCTTTCAAGTATCTCACCGCCCGCAAACAAATCTGGTGGCGGTCTGAGGCCTATAGCAAACTTTCTCTATAACCAAAAAAGTACTATAATATCATGAGGTTTTAAGTTACATTTTAACAAAACTTTTCGTATTTAAAATGTGCCAATACGTTGCTTGGGATCTTATTAAATCAAGTGTAACTTTGATCGTAACTATAAATCCTTAAGTAGCTGCTAAAATAGGTATCTCTTGTGTTCTAGGCGTCTCTAGTGTGATAACCTACAGAATCATACCGTAATACTACATGTGGAACTTTAGAGAATAGTAGCTGTGATCAATGTGATACAACACTTGATTTAAAAGTAGTCCCGTTGTAGAAACCGGTATGATTTTTCTAACAAACGTCCCTGAAGCGTTCGTCCTTTAAATTGTATAATCTTTTTCACAATATTCAGTTAACTACTCAAACTAGTGGTCGCCCAGTGGTCAAAATTCGACCATGTTTTTTTTGTTGATTTTATGTATTTTTATGCATAACTAAAAAAAAATATAAACAATCGGATAACCTTCTCTATATAAACTACTAGCAGCCCGTCCCTGCTTCGCACGGGTGGACATTTATTTTTTAGTATAACCTATGTTACTCAGCGCTAATGTAGCATTCTAATGGTGAAAGAATTTTTTAAATCGGTCCAGTGGTTTTTGAGTTTATTCGTTGCAAACATACATACATACAAACATACAAAGGTTTTCTCTTTATAATATTAGTATAGATAAGTGTGCGAAATTCATACTCCTCCGTCCGCGCATTTTTCGTAAAAACGGGTACAAAGTTTTTGCTTCACGTATTAATATATAGATAACTATAGGTAAAACGACAATGTCTTTAGAGCTTTACCATTGCTTATTAAAGACCAAGCTTAACGCGTTAGTTGCGTTACATTCGCCAGGCGTGTTCTTGAATTGAGTCTGGTTATATTCACGCTACGTCCTATCATCGTAAACTAGTCGCGAAATCGTCGCGACGCGTTTTAGCCGCCTCTGTGGATAAGACCACCGGTCTCAGATCAAGAGGTCCCGAGTTCGATTCCCAGCGGGGGCAATGTTTGTGTACTCGGTTTGGTTGGTAGAAGGGCTTCTTAGTCCGCCTGGTTAGCATATGTTATCCAGAAAGTGAGTGTATGGCGACAGGCAGTCGCCACATTGTCACTTTCTGAACCACGATCACGGGCTTTTTGCGTCACGGCAACTAAATCTTGTTCAATGTAAAAACAGAGGTTGAGGAGGAGCTCGATGGCGCAGTGGTTAACGCGCCCGGGCTGCGAGTGCTGAGGTTAAGCAACTTTCACAAACGCCAGTCACCGGGGGTGACAAAAAATTTGTTATCTCGAGCTCCTCCGTGCTCCGTGCCGTTGGTCCCGTCTGCATTAGCAGTCGTTAACAACTACCAGTCCGTATTGGGCCCGCGTGGTGGTTTATGGCCCGTTCTCCCTATCCATCCATAGGGAAGGCTCGTGCCCCAGCAGTGGGGACGTAAAATGAGCTGATGATGATGATGATGAAACAGAGATTGCGGGGCAAACAACCCCTTGGTCTTATGACCGACCGGTAATACCTGCGGCCTAACAGCATTATTTTGCACTGTGAACTCGTTCGAAGGATACTACGAGTAGAACAGTAAACTGAAGCTTTAGGGTAAGAAGCGAGCGTTAACTTCTTTGACTGCTAATGGCGGTACCGCATCACCCTAGCGGCTTATGAGGAAAAGTAAAGAAGGCAACGCAACCCTGGACGTCACAAGGCAAGCCATGGTCGTTTAGGGACTTTAGTATCATAAAAACGTGTTAGCAAAAATTTGGAAAGCATAACAAATAAAGTGTAAATAGAATAACTTAATACTAGCACATTATGAGTCTAGGTCACTTTAATAAATAAATATTCTACTCTATTCTATTCTATTCTATAGGTAACCGGTTCGTATGCTATGTAGTAAGGACGTGCCGCTCAGGTAACGTAGCAGTCGACGCTATTTGCAACAGTGTCTGTACATAACTATCAGAAATTACGGCGACAGCACCCAGTTCCCAAGGATATTCATTGCAATCTATATTTGAGTTTATTCCTTTTCTAGCCATTGTGGAATATGCCAATATAGAATAATATTTTTTTAAAAGACATCTCTGAATTTATTTATTTTATCGGTATGTTTTAAAAGTCAGTAATAATTTTACCAATTCCATATTGGTTTTTTAAAACAATTAACTGTCATTATGAAACGATAGCTGTAGGTAGACTTTTCAAATTTCCGATATTTTGTTTTTTTTTTTTGCTATAATTTTATACCAGACCAACCCTACTAACGTGCCTCTAAAACCCTCATACGTACGAATTTACGAGTAGTTCAAAAGACTGGCACTAGTAACAATTAAATTCAAAAATAGAGCAAATAATGTTATCATTGATATTATAAAAGTCCTTCTGTGTGTATGCTTCACCAATAAAAATTTACGCGAACACTAAATACACATTGAAACAACACTTTTACGGATCTACCATAAAACTTGTTTCATTTCTAACTTTAACGGTTATGTCGTTGATATATTATTGCGTTTATTAAAAAATGTACTTTTTCGTTTCTGTGTCCGTTCTTTAAATATTTTTGATTCGTGTCAGATGTATCTACCCTACCAAATGTTAGTGTTCCTGCAAAATTTCCCATTTCTGACATTGTAAAGTATTTCATCAATATCTACCTTATTAACTTAATCACCATCATCATCATCATCTCAGCCAAAAAGACGTTCACTGCTGGACAAAGGCCTCCCTCAAGGATAAATAATTTTAAGGGGAATTTGCCATAATCGCCACGCTTGGCAGGCGGGTTGGCGATCGCAGTAAGGTGAGAATAATCAGAGAGACGCTGCTGCCCATCCTCTGGAATGGTAATATAGTCGCCTTCTACGACACCCACGGGAAGAGATGGGGTGGTGCAATTCTTTACCTCCGGCACCACACGGGGATTAAGTTAATAGATAAGCTAGTTTACGTAAAGTTTAGTTAATGTGAGTAAGTTTAATAACTAGTTAGATAACACTTTTAAGTTACCAGGCTAACAGAAACACGATGGAGTTGTCTACAATCAACTAGCCAGCCTGGCTTAAGCATCCTAGTGGTGGTATTTGGCAAAGATAACGCGAAACGTGCCAATATCCAGGGGCATATAACAGGGCCACATAATCCCTTCCAAATTTATTAGCAAATACGTTGTAATAACAATTTCGGGATCGGGCTAATGCCGATATGTTTGCTCCCCAAATAAATACGGGATATGGAGTATCTGTGGCTGTGGCGTTATGTTAACCTTGTAAGACGCACATATTGATATTAGGATCTGCTTTCAGTTATAAAAGCAGTTATTGTATGAAGTACACACGCCCGCACATCTACTATTACATTTCACACATTTCTTCAATAGAAATTGAGCTTTATGTCTTATGCATATGGTTGAAAAAAAATTTGAAGAAATTTTACAGTTATGGATAGTGTGATATGTGCAGGCGTCTGTACTTACATAATATGTTTTACTAGCGACCCGCCCCGGCTTTGCTGATATTATCAGTGTTTCTCTTCTATATTATGCATGTATTTATACATATAAACCTTCCTCTTGAATCACTCTATCTATTAAATAAACCGCATCAAAATCCGTTGCGTAGTTTTAAAGATCTAAGCATACATAGGGACAGACAGACAGCCGGAAGCGACTTTGTTTATACTATGTAGTGATGTTGAAATGAAAATCTTTATACGGATCTACTTGAGCTTTCGATATTCTGGCATGGTTAGATGCGCCATGATCATGGATGTACTCGCAAGCAACAAAACATGGTAATACCGTGGCGTGATAATCCCAACTAGTGGTCGCCCAGTTGTCGAAATTCGACCGTAATTTTATTAAGGCTGCACGGATTGTATCCTAAGCAATGAAAAATTAAAAAAAGATAGAAATTGAGTTTGGATTGGCATTGACAGATGTCGGCCGCATTAAAGACAAACAATACGTGTGTGTCAGATACATATGCATGTGTGTCAAATAAATGGTAGTGTGTGTAATGTTGTTTTTGTTGATTGAAAGTATTTTTTATGCATTTTTTTTTTTAAATTAACATTCGGATAACCTTGTCTATATAAACTATAAGTGTGCGGAATTTCATACTCCTCCGTTCGCGTAATTTTCGTAAAAACGGGTATAAAGTTTTTGCTTCACGTATTAATATATAGATAATAATCACTCTAATATACAGGGTGGCTCATTCAAATCGGTCAGTATGGGAATGTCTGAAACTATAAGACATACGAAGATTTGTTCTTAGGAACCATGTCACCGATTTTGATAAAAAGAAAAACTGCATTCATACATTTGAAAAAAAAACTGTACCCAGCTCGGGAATCGAACCCGGTTGTTTTGAAAAAATAAACTTACACTTTTTCTATTTAAATATCGATTGTGTAGGTCTTAAGCTGTAAATGTCTCTAAGAAACATGATGTCTAAAATGAATAAAATGCATTGTTTTGACATACTTTAATTTATCATAGTAGGTGTTCGAAGTGACCACCGTTTTTTTCAATACAATATTTTAATAATTATTTTTTATTATTTTAATATTTTAAAGATTTAATACAATGCTAATGCCACATGATAAGGTGTATGTAACAAGTAGAGAGGTACATACAAACAGCCATAGAGACAATTTTACATGCCTGAACTTGTTGAATATTGTAACGGTGGTCACTTCGAACACCTACTATGATAAATTAAAGTATGTCAAAACAATGCATTTTATTCATTTTAGACATCATGTTTCTTAGAGACATTTACAGCTTAAAACCTACACAATCGATATTTAAATAGAAAAAGTGTAAGTTTATTTTTTCAAAACAACCGGGTTTGATTCCCGAGCTGGGTACAGTTTTTTTTCAAATGTATGAATGCAGTTTTTCTTTTTATCAAAATCGGTGACATGGTTCCTACGAACAAATCTTCGTATGTCTTATAGTTTCAGACATTCCCATACTGACCGATTTGAATGAGCCACCCTGTATATGACCACGATGATAATGATGAGAATACGGTATCAGCCTATTTTGCCCTACTGCAGGGCCTAAGGCTTCCTTTCCTTCTTTCGGCTTCCCTTTGTCCGCCACGCCGCTGAAGTGGGCCATTCTGGTGGGTATTTGTCCAACTCCTCACGCCATCGTCGCCTCGGTATGCCGCGCCTCTTTCTCGCGTTAGAACTTTTTGTTTTAGTGGACCGAATCTCCTCATTCTACAGGAGGTTTCTTGTGTTTTCCTGTTCTTGCCTATAAGACTACTATAACACCCGTATCTATAAACAAGCCATTACTTAGCTATTACTTTGTTCTTAGAATTGTGACAAAGATCTAATTTCATTTTATAAACAAGTGACGTTTAAGAAGAAGAAAAGAAATTTTCTTATTTAATTAAATAAAAGTATTATTATATTATTTATATTATTTTTGACATAACACAAACTTTCACACGGAATTCATCCTTAAAACTAGCTTGTCACAAGCTTGTCACTATATATGAATTCTTTGCGAAACCTAACTAGATTGCTTGAGTAAAGATATTGGTGACTATTGCTTGGCTAAGAATTTTAAATTTTGACGTTTCTAATTTCATCGGTTTACTATAAATTTAGAATATAAAGTTTTACTTAAGCAATTACTTTTGCTTCCGCATGAGCTTTCACTCGTTTATAAATACGGGTGTTAGACTTACTTTGAAAATAAATTAATAAATTACTTTCGTGAAGATGGAGTAGGTACAGTGACGAGCATAAACATGTATGCACTTTTGACTTGTTTTGACGGTTATTCCATTGAATTAAGAGGTGCATTGTATACATTTAATGCTTGACTACATGAGCACCTTAGAATAATAACGCTTAGAAGCCGAGTACGCGCACGGCGATTGAGGCAAGTTTAACCAAGCCATATGTGGCTTGGTTGGCCGAACGGCTCGCTAGTATCCAAGGTCACGTCGTGTCGTAAGCAGCTCCGCAATTTTTGTTTATAATGACGATTTGTGCACTCAAAGGATGCTTTCACAAGTCAGAATCTAGCAAAAAGGATGCTAAGATTACATTTCACCTGTAAGAACAGCTAATCAATGTCTATTATTTCGTAAAACACGATATTAATGTTCGTAAATTTGTAATATGTCATTCCATGTATGATTTGCTAGATGTAGGAAAACTTTTACCCCATTTTGTGTTCAGAGTTATTTTTATTTAGAGTTGTTTTTATCCAAGTCCAAGAAAGACAATTTATCACGATTGCTGTTATCAAAGCGCCAGTTATTTAGAAAATAGTACAAGGATTTTAAACTGCAATGCTGAAAAAATGTTATGAATGTAAATGAATAAATATTGGCATTCTTATTTATCACCAAACATTGTTACATTTACATAACATTACATGTACATGTTTTCGTGTTATATGTAAGTATCTTTAAATAAGTAGCTAATGATATGAAAATTGTGGTAGTCGTAGCTTCACCGCCATCTAACTAAAGGCTCGAAATAATATTCAATGCATAATGAGATAAAATTATGCTTCCAAATAGTTTAAGAGAGAAGTGGCGGTCCATTGTCTCTGCCTACCCCTCCTGAGGGATTGACGCGTGAGCTATTTATGTATGTATGTACCTTACAATTTTTACTTTTTTAAATAATAATCACAAACTTAAATGAAAACATCTTAATGTATATAACAGTCAATATTATTAATGTATGCCGTTAATATAATAAAATAATAATATGTAACAATAATAGAAGACAATTTTCTCTTTGTGACTATTGACTTTGTGGCTATTTTCACATATAAAAATTGAAGTAATTAAAAAAATCATATGTAACAACAATACAATTTTTAAACTATGAAACAAGATAAGAGTTTAGTAACTTACCCATTTACCCCGATTTGGGGAAATTACCATTTTACTTGCAACATTTATTCGTACGGTTGTGTGTGTAGTGACAAGCTGCTGACGCACACGACAGAGTATTTTGTGCCTCAATATTTTGACGAACTTTGTTTGACACTATCGTTCTAGGCGTTATTATTCTAAGATGAGCACATGGTGGCAGTGCTTTATGCCAAAAAGAGTTTACAATTAAGTGCAAAATGTTTCTGCTCTAACTCCACTTTTTATCAGAATTTTTTTATCAGATCTAATAACACTGATGGTTAACAATTACACATTCATAATATAGGTAAGTACAGAACATCAGTAATTGAATCCGGGATCAAATCTTAATCCGCAAATCTATATACACCGAAGAAACCCCCCCCCCCCCCCCTTCCCCCGCCAACTTCGGTGCCATTGTTCTGCAGATGCAGAGACGGGAGCAGTCTTTGAGATAATCATTCCCTTTGCATTAGCTTAAGTCCTCCCAACCTGGAGATAAATTTATAGGGTCACGGTACACGTCAAGCGATATATTTTATCCCCACATCTATACTAATATTATAAAGCTGAAGAGTTTGTTTCTTTGTTTGGTTGAACGCGCTAATCTCAGGAACTACTGGTTCGAATTGGAAAAATAGTCCATTTATTGTGGAAGGCTATAGGCTATGTAACATCACGCTATGACTAATTAATGCGGGTGAAACTGCGGGGCACATTATTCGATAAAAAGGTTGCGTGTATTATGTATAGAGTCAGTAAGTACGAGTATAATGTATTCCATTTCTGTTACTTCGTCACTGTTCCTTGAAGTCCCTTTCTCGCTACGTTTCTGTTGTTTGTTGTTCTTTCTCTGTACCGCTACGTCCTTCTGACATACCGGGTCAGGTGCTCTTCCAATTGAGCTATCGTGGTTCTAACCAGCCCGCCGAAATTATTCAACACTTTTTACTTTGAAAGCCAAAGGCGCCCATTCAATGTCAACAACTACCGTCACTAACATCCGATCATAATATTTTTACAAATCTTAAAGATCAAGCTATTTATAAAATGTTCAAATAATTAAATCCTGCTCGTGGAAATTTTTTCAACATTTGTGTTTTTGTAATTTGTTCGCAACAAAATTTGCGTTCATGGATAGCGGTGTGTGTGGGCTTCACAAAAATCACAACATTATACCTATATATTTTTTACATTTAAGTTTATTCTTTGTGCAGCTGTATTAACATACATGCATATATTATATACATACATATATTAATGTTGTTGTTATCCTAAATAAAGAAAAAAAAATAAAAAAATGTCTTTTCGTATCAACCGTGAATTTTAAATCGTTGTTCTGCCTGCCGCTGTTGATACGTGTATAACTCATGTATACTGGACCTACTCTGAAATCTTTAAAAAGAGCTCAGTTTTTCCATTCATTATGGTTCAGTTATGTAAACTAAACTAGACCTAAAAGGATTTTTATACATTATGGGTTAGTAATGGGTTAGTAATAGTAATAGTTGATATGTAAACTAGACCAAAAGGAAAAAACCGGCCAAGTGCGAGTCGGACTATCCATAGATACACCACACGTATGGGTATGAAGAAAAAAAAATTTTTGAGTTTCACTTCTAAGTATGGGGAACCCCCAAAATTTATTGTTTTTTTTTTCTATTTTTGTGTAAAAATCTTAATGCGGTTCACAGAATATATTTACTTACCAAGTTTCAACAGTATAGTTCTTATAGTTTCGGAAAAAAGTGGCTGTGACATACGGATGGACAGTCAGACATGACGAATCCGTTTTTTGCTATTTGGCTACGGAACCCTAAAAAAGATTGCAGCTATACAGATTTATATTAATCGCTTACACGGGAACGTGTTCTTCAAATCTCACCTTGTTCTTTAATTAGAGAGACAGATCTACGAGTTTGTTAACTAGACACCGAGAATGATCCCGCCAAAGTTTATCTAGCGAAACCTGAATTAATAAAACTTATTTTCGAGTAGACAAACTTGACGTTTAAATCATCTCTTGTCATTTACTTTGACATCCTCGTAATTAATACTTACCACAGAATACTTAATTATAACAATTATTTTATCTCTGTAGCCGTCTGGACTTTTGTGTGTATTGGTTCCTGAGAACCACATTTTTATATGTGTAGTAGCGAGGTACTCGATGTTGTAGTGGTTAGCGCGCTTGGTCTGCGATTGCTGAAGTTAAGCAAATTTAACAAAGGCCTGCCATCGGATGGGTGACCAAAAATGTATCATCGTGAGCTCGGTTCGGTTCCATTACTGTCGTTAACATCCACCAATCCGCACTGGGCCCGCGTGGTTGTTTATGGCCCGTCCTCTCTGTGGTGTTTCATCCATGGAGAATGCTCGTGCCCCAACAGGGGGCCATAAAATGAGCTGGTGATGACGACGATGATGATGATTTACTCACCACATTATGAAGGTATTCTTAGTCATAGTAATAAAACGTTTTTTTTATTTTCTGCAAAAACCTTTTCTTACATAAAGAAATTAAGATGATTTTTTTAAAAGTTAAAGCAGCTTCGTTGCATGTTAAACTTAATAAATAAATAAAATGTTTCCCACACTCACACCAATTATCTAGCCCCAAGAAAAGCTTCCTTGTCTCTCAACGTATAAACATACATTATAAACTTAAATACATTCTTATTATAAATAGGAAACACCCAGACCCGAAACAATAAAAAACAGGTCTTTATTTCTAAATTGAACCGACTGGGGATCGAACCCAGGAACTCAGAGATGGCGACACCATGAAAACCGGTGTGCAAGCCACTCGACCAAGGTCGTCAAGTTTTGATTTTAACCTCCTCTTTAATTTACATTATGTTACCGTTAGAATGTGGAATTCATTAATAAGAATAAGACTAACAATAAGAAATTATTTATTGACGATCACACGTACGATGCAATAGAGGTCCGCAAGACCATATGCAAACCCCAGGGGTTGTTTACCGGGCTGGTCTTCGTCCTTGTGAGAGGACAAGGCAATCCCCGGATCCTCATGGAATCTGATAATTTAGCAGATTTTTCCCCTGGGTCAACAAAAAAAAAAGAAAAAGAAACAATACAATACAATACAATTCATTAATTCCAAACAATATACATTGTGTTGAATACATAAAGGTTCATTTAAATTACAATTTCTTTTAATTATATAGAATTATTGAAGAAATCATGTTACAAAAATTAAAATAAATGACAAATAATTAAATCTTAAATAAACACAAAACAAACATAAACAAAACGCAGTCATTACACAATATTTAAATGTCAATTTAAGTAAAAACAATACAATGTCACTCATTTTCATTTCATATTGATTCATTTTATAAGTACTAGTTACAGCTTTTCATAATAAATTCTTCTACAGTATAATAACATTGTTCTACTAAGAACATTTTCAATCTTAATTTGAAGCTATTCTTATACAATATTTTTTTTAATTCAATTGGTAACTTATTAAATTTTCGAATTGACTGATAATGAGTAAACTGTTTGACTACTTCTAATCGAGGAATAAATTTATTTTTAAAGTTCTTTCTTCTTGTACTTTCCCTAATTTTTCTTTCTTCTGAGGATTCAAATTCGCAAACATATTTAGCAAAATTCGTCAAAAGTATAAGTATGTACAAGCTCGGAACAGTTGAAATACCAAGCTTTTTGAAATGTTCCCGACACGAGTCTTGTTGTTTGATGCGAACCATAGTACGGATCGTTCTTTTTTGCTAAACAAATGCTTTGTGTATATTATATTTATAGCTCATTCCCCAAAATAATATACTATAGCGCAGTCTCGATTCCACCAATGCATAACATACCAGCATGAGATGCTTTTTATCGGCTTCGTCACGTAGACTTCTTAGTACATAGCAGGCCGAGCTTATTTTACTTTCTATGTCAATCAATTCATCTTTCCATTTTTACTTATTACCGATTTTTACCCCTAAAAATTTTGTAACCTGTACTACATGCACTTTTTCACCATCTAGTTTAGCGTTCAAGGTAACATTATTCCCGACATTATTTTGAAATAACATATCATTTGTTTTGTTAGTGTTAATTAAAAGGCCGTTGACAGCAAACCAATTATATATAGTATCCAAAGTATGATTTACACTAGACTCTAAACTCTCCAATTCCTTAGCAGAGATAACTGCATTCGTGTCATCTGCAAATAAGATTAACTTCACAGAGTTAGCGGAGTTGGAAACATGATGACGGTAACGGTACCACTTTAGCTATCTTAAACTGGTCAGGGAAAACGCCTTCTTCTATACATCTATTGTAAAAGCGACTAAGCGGCTCTTCAAGGATATCTATATTATCCTTAACAATGGTGACTGGCACTTCATCATAACTACAAGATGTTTTCGCTTCCATACCCTGAACGATCTTCTTTACTTCCTGTGCATCAGTTGGTCTCAGATTCATTTCGTTTGTTACTCTATTTATGTCTTGACCGAGAAATCCCAAAGCCGTATCTCTCTTCTTCTTCGTCGTTCCCTCACTGATGAGGATCGCGACCACATATTATGTGTTTCCACTCAGTGCGATTATATGCTGCGTGGACCGCCCGATGCATGCCGCCGCCGACTGCCTTCTTCAGTGTGTCAGACCATCTAGTAGGTGCCCTTCCTTGCGCACGTCTGCCATCAATTTGCCCTACAATAATCTGCTTCTCCAGACAGTGCTTTGAGGACCGCATAATATGTCCGAAGCCGTATCTACATTAATGGAAACCTTGTTTAGGCTATGATCAAACTGTCGAGCAAAAATATCGACAATCTTTTTAGGGTCATTCAGTACTTTACCACCTTCTTTTAGTTTCAGCTGGGACAGCTCTTTACCCGTCTGATTTTTGTGCCTATTTATAAGTCTCCATACGCTTTTAGATAAGTTTCTAGAATTAGTCATTTAACATGTAAAATAATAATATTAATAGGTTTTTATAATGTTTTATTGTTTTATATTAAAATATTGTAAAAATCTAGTTTTAAGAAAGAAAATAAATAAAGGAGATAATAATACAACAATATGGAAACATGGAAGTGTGTGAAGGCCAACTAGGACCCTGTAATGTACACACCCACTTAACTAAAGTGTATTTACTTACTATCTTTATTATTTTAAATTTTTATATTCAACGGGGTCTCGGTAGCTCAGCGGTCAAAGCATTGGACCGGTAATAAAAGGGTCGTGGGTTCGATTTCCACTCGAGCTTCCTGAGACTGATTATTTTGAGTAACATTTTATCTTAATAATCTTCAGCCTATACTAGTCCACTGCTGGATCAAGACCTCTCCAAATTGTAATGTAAAGTAGCAATTGAAGAATATTCAATAGGAACCTCCTTCTCTTTTCGCCCTTTAACCTTAACGGACCAATCCCTACAAACTATTCCGACTTCTTATCGGGCTATCCTTTTCTGACGTCAAAGTTGCGACCTACAATTGATTCTACTTTTCACATATTAATTTTATCGGCAACTCTATCCATTAGGCATTTAAAATTGTATCACTTTTAACCCTAAAAAAGCACCTTCATTTTCTAAGAACAGTCGTAAATCAGCTTCCTCTCCATTGGGATATTATTGAATACTTTCGATAAAGACAATAAGATTTGTTGTCAATCAGCAAAAAGCACGCTTATGCTGTGGTAATTTCGAAGTGTATGGAGTGCTAATCATTAGATTTAGGTGCACAATAACCGAACAACCTGGTAGATTAGTAAGTAAGTAAAAACAGATATTAGCCTATTACTGTCCAACTGGAGGGCAATGGCCTCCATAATTGAAATCAAGTGATCAATACAATTGAAGATTGCGGTGTACCTAATAACTTACGCCCTTATTCATAAAAACTATTTAAGCATTATTTAGTTAAATATTGTTTTGTCAACGTAACACAAACGTCATTTTGAATTTGAGAAAAAGAGACAAAACAATGATTAACTAAATTATGCTTAAATAGTTTTTATGAATAAGGAGGTTACAAAAACACAAATGTCGAAAAAATTTCCACGAGCAGGATTTGAACTTGCACCCTTCTGACATTCCGGGTCAGGTGCTCTTCCAATTGAGCTATCGTGGTTCTAACCAGCCCGCCGAAATCATTCAACACTTTTTACTTTGAAAGCCAAAGGCGCCCATTCAATGTCAACAATTTATAAATGTTTGAAATAATTTTTAACGCAAATTTTGTTTTTTTTTTTTTTTTATATTTACGGGTAAGCACAGTGCCTTGATCTCACCTGATGTTAAGTGATGATAAAGCCAATGATGGAAGCGCACTTCACCCGGGATCCTCAACTAGTGAGGTACTGGCTATCTTATCTCTAGCTGCCGGAACACAACAATGCTACAAACATTGATGTTATGGCGACATATTTAGATAAGATGGTGGTAGCTAGCCAGGCGGACAAATTACAAAAACACAAATGTTGAATAATTTCGGCGGGCTGGTTAGAACCGCGATAGCTCAATTGGAAGAGCACCTGACCCGGAATGTCAGAAGGGTGCAGGTTCAAATCCTGCTCGTGGATATTTTTTCAACATTTGTGTTTTTGTAATTTGTTCGCAACAAAATTTGCGTTAAAAATTATTTGAAACATTTATAATAAGGAGGTTACTTTTCAACATTTTTTATGTAAAGTACTATTTTCTCAATATACCTCTTACCAGGCTAGCCTCCTCTGACGTCAATGTTGCCACCTACAATTGATTCTACTTTTAACATCGTTATTTCAACGCAACTCGAAACATTTTCACATTTGAACTTGTTTCACTTTAAGCGTGTTCCTTTAGGTACCTTAATCACCTTTGTCGAGGCTCCGTCGATACCTATAATTTTTGTTTTAAAGTCTAAATTTAAGGTCAAAAACCAATGAAAAAGTCAACAATGGCATTAGTACCTTTAAGAAGCAACTTGCACGTACTTCTTGTATCTTGACTTTTTTCCATTTTCTTGAATTAGCAATAATAATAATATAGTAGGTAAATATGTTATTAATTTCGTCATTTAGTCTGACAAGGTGTTATAACACCTCTAAAAACAGTATATGGAAACGCCTGGTCTAAATGGGTTAAACAATAGCTAAATATGTGTTTAAAATATTGTGTATTCTGTCTGATAGTATGAGCTAAAAAGTGACAGCATCTGTTTTGAGCATTGTCTTACTTTATTCATTTTGTTTTGTGGTGAAGCAAATGTTTACATATTATTGTGTACGCAGTTTTTTAATCCGAATAAAAAGCAAAAAACATGCCACGACCGTTAAAGGGTTAAATGACGTAGGCGTAGAAAATTACATCGCTTAAGTACATAGGAAACACAAACTCGAAACTATGATTTGAAATCAATCGGAAACTTCCAATTGATTCAAATTTGTCAAACACGAAACTTCGTGTTTGACGAAGATAAACGCTTCGATTAGGATTTCAGGTAATATAAGGTATTGAACGCCTCGGTGGCAGTGGCAAAGCGCTTTGCCCCACACCCAAAGGTCCCGGGTTCAATGCTGAGGTCGGGCAAAGTGCGTTTCGGGTTCTTTGATGCATACCCTGGGTTTGTTGTGATCAATAACCCGTAATTAGCAAACGTGGTGATTCAGCCATTACCCATCAATTGTATCGATGACTTGATTTCAATGATAGAGGCTTCTGCCCAGCTGTGGGACAGTTATAGGCTATTTACTATTTCATCATCATCATCATTAGCTCATTTTATGTCCCCACTGCTGGGGCACGAGCCTTCCCTATGGATGGATAGGGAGAACGGGCCATTAACCACCACGCGGGCCCAGTGCGGATTGGTAGTTTGTTAACGACTGTTAATGCAGTCGGGACCAACGGCTTTACGTGCCTTCCGAAGCACGGAGGAGTTCGAAATTTTAAATTTTTGCGAAAGTTGCTTAACCTCAGCACTTGCAGACCGGGCGCGATAACCACTGCGTCATCGAGCTCCTAAGCTTCGTATCACCTACATGTATTTGTGAAAAATATGGTCAAAACTTAAAACAAAATTTTTATCTACATTCTAAATACAACACAGATAAATACTTAATCAATCAATTATTTACTATTTACTTCAGGTAATTTTACGGGTTCTGTGGTCTAGTGATTAAATCATGGGTTTAAGACCTAGAGACACATGAGTAAATATCCTGTGCTAGAGGTCCCTTGTTACCCAGCGTAGAAGTGAATATTGGACTCAGAGTGGTTGGTTATAGGAGGTCATGTTCTTGGTCCGCCTAGGACCTTACCATGACGCCCCACACTGGCGTCTTTCGAGCATCAGTATGCTGTCGTTCAGTTAAGGTTAAATTAAAAAAATATTTTTTTTCATCATCATCATCATCATCAGCTCATTTTGTGTCCCCACTGCTGGGGCAAATATATAAGAATTGTATGTATGCTATGACGTCACTATTTCGTTAGAACTGTTAAGTGATTTCATATAAACGTTCTGCAGCGCCGGGCCGGCGTTTATGCGGCGTTGGTGCGCTGAGCGGCTCATCGGTGTAGGGGTCCCAAAGGTGTAGTAAAAATGAAAGGATCGAAAGTTTATTCGATCTGGATCTTACTGAGACATAAATATTAACTTTAATTTGTCATGCAATTTTTTTATTAAATATTTCTATTATAACGCAACTATTGTAGCCATAGTATCTGTGTTTACATTTATGATCACTGCTATTTGACGCGCATGACTTCACTATTATAAATATTTAATTTACAATTGCATGATAAATTAAAGTTAATAATTATGTCTTAGTAACACCACATAGGCACAAGATTTAAGATCGGACACCCTTTGGATCTCTTCATTTTTACCACACATCTATCTATACACACATAAAGCCTATTTAATTACATTTCACCATAACTGAGCGGCACTTGCGTAAGCAGCTTCGTATAGACGTTTTACCTACGCGCTAGCTTCTACGTCATTTAACTATTATCTAACGTGTGTGTATTCTCTAGATATGGAAAGTTATTGAAAAAAGCCCACTTAGTACCGGGTGATTATAGACTAGAGAAGAAGGTTGAAAACAGAAAAATCCAGGGTGCTAAGGTGCGATTTTCATTCGCCTTTCAATCACGTTAACGTAAACGAGAATTTGTATAGCAAAATGTTGACTCTTCTCGTATGCCGCCAGGAAGCGCTGCTTCAATGCCATACTAATTTTCGTTTTCGTTCGTTCGTTTCGTTTTCAATACTTTTAACCTGGGCCGAATATATTTAGTTTGCGGTGAAGACAATGGATCCACCTGGGTTGATTGTAATGTAAGAGCTCGCGTTGTAAAGGCCTCAAGTGATAATAAGGCTGGCAGCTACTCCTGCCAACGTGTTAGCTTGGCACTTCAAACAGTTAATGTAGCAGCATTCCTGAGACCATTCCCATGATTCCACATCTGGAGTTGGACCCAGAGATTTCAAGTAATTCGTTTTTAAGATAAGTTTTGAGCCGGGGGTGGCCCGTGGTGGTATTTTAGATTAAAATATTTTATTATTATAATTATGATGATTTTTATGGAACGTAAATAAAAAAAATAATAAAAAAATATGAAATACAAAGAATAAATAACAATAAACAACGGATGATGACTCGGTTTAAGACAAGTTATGTTTGAGAAATAATTTTAATATAACTTCAGGTACCTTCGCTAATTAACAACAGTAGCTCAAACAGAACCCTCCTTATGTTTGTATCGAGGCCGAATAGTTTCGTGAACGTTCGTTATTGTAATAACCGAAATTGCTATACAGAAAAGCAGAGCCAACTTTACCTATGTCATCTGCGTAACTCCATACATATTCATGAGTTAATTAAAACAAATGGCGGGAGGTATTAATTTCTAGACTCATTTGGACTGACAAATATAATTCCTTTGAGGGAAAGCCGAAGTGAAATATTCATCGTTCATTTGACGACATTGCCCGACATTTTGTTTTCATATTACTACTAATGTTGTCGGTTCTCAGTGTTTGGAGGGACACTTTCGCCAATATAAGCCTGATAGTTAAAAATGATGCGTCATACGAAGAGATCTCTTCCAAAACAGCCATTGTTTTTGAAACGACTGACTGGCGTTAAAAGCAAAATCAAAAATCCTGTGTATGACTAAACTAAAACGTTACAAATCTGAACCAATAAACACCCTTAAACATTTCTACAGTCTCGCATTAGTATGTTGATGTTCGAAAAAGTTCGAGATTCAGTGCACTGAGCATAAAGGCATATGATATAATTTGATTTAATTCCATTAGGCATATTTATTCACTAAAATGAGTTCAGTTAAACTTATTACACGAGTATGTTAGTATTTGTATTAGTAAACATGTAATTACTCAAATGTTTGCGAAATGGAACTAAATGTATGAAGTATAAAATGTTTACCAAACGCAAATTTTTAGTAGGTAAAGTCTGAGGTTTACGAAATGGGAAGTTTATCAAATGGGATGTAGCCGTAATACGGGACAATACAATACAACACAAAAATGGAGATGGTTTTTTTCTACACAACAACAAATTTCCCTGAGGAGTCAAAACTACCAACAAAAACTAAAGAAGCACGTCTTCAACTCATACTGCTCATACGGCAATCTTAAACTCTTACTGTTAGAACATAGCAGATAGACTTTACCCAGAATCTTTACCAACTGAGCAACTGGCCAAACTGCTAGAACATACCAGATAGAAAGATCAATGGTGGTGGTTATTAAGCCGGACTTATAATATATGTATAATATGGGGGTGCTCGATGACTGCCCGTTCTGCGATTGCTAAGGTTAAGGTTAACTTTCCCAAAGGCCGGTCATCAGATGGGTGACTAAATATTAATACCTCGAGCTCCTCCGTACTTCGGAAGACACGTAAAGCCGTTGCTCCCGGCTGCATTAGCAGTCGTTAATAATCACCAAACCGCTCTGGGCCCGCGTGGTGGCATATGTGCTGTTCTCCCTATACATCCGTAGAGAAGGCTCGTGCCCCAGCAGTGGGGACATACAAATTAAGTTGGTAGTTTTTTATATTAAAAGGAGGCAAACGAGCAGGCGGGTCACCTGATGGGAAGTAATCGCCGCCGCCCATGGACACCCGCAAAAAAAGTAATCGCAGATGCGTTGCCGGCCTTGAGGAAAGAGGTGGATCTTGAGGAGGAAGTAGGAATTGGGAGGGGGAAGGGTGACAGATGGGCCTCCGGTACTTTCACTCACCAGAAGAAACACAACAGCAACGAGTGCCATTGTTTCACGCTGATATTCTGTGAGAGGGTGGTATTACGCTGGGCGAGCCGGCCCATTTCGTGCTACAACGCATCGTGGCTCTACTATTCAGATAGTGTCAATCATTTAACACCACTCAGGGGTCACGTGTAGAATCTCAAGGGTAAACCTACGGACGCGAGTAACTTTAACCCCTGAAGAGTGTAGCAGAGTAAGTTGCTGAGTAAGCAAGCTGCATTCATCCGGATCGCTAAACGTGTCTTCCGAAGCAAGCAGTTGTTAATTTTTTATACCCATCCGATGTGGAAGTTGCTAAACTTAGCAATAGCAGACTTGACCCATTAACCATCGAGCTGCTCATCTATTCCTCGTTAGAATTTATTCAAAAATGTATACATAAGAGAGTCAGTCCACATAAAGACCATAACTTATGTTGACACACTATAGATGTTACGTCAAAGTCAGCGCAGTCAGTAACAACTACCGCACAATAGGCAACACGAGTTGTAATGAAATTTAACGGTTAGTTGTTTTCGATTCCGTTCAATTAACGTACCCAACGGTTACGTAAACCGATAACGTTGCCGGCCAATGTTGCACAAGTACGCACCGCGAGCTGATAAGGCTGTGGTAAAAGAAATGTAAACATACTAACTTTGCTTACACTAGTGGTCCCGTGATTGCATGGTGGCGGCCACCTCCTACCAATATTTTTCATCACTTGCTCATTTTATGTACGTGCCTTCCCTATGTACGAAAATACTAAAGAAAAACGTAAACCACGTCGCGGGTCCAGTACGGTGCGTTGGTTGTTAACGACTGTTAATGCAGCCAAGACCAACGGCACTACGTGTCTTCCGAAGCACGGAGGAAGTAGAGACGATACATTTTTGGTCACCCATCCGATTACAGGCGTATAAGAAAGATGCTTAACTTCTGCAATCGCAGACCTAGCGCGTAAACCACTGCGTCATCGAGGACGAGTTCCTCACCAATTTTCTTATTAGCAGAGTAATGTTACGTAACGACTTAAGGATCTTTAAGAAACGAGTTTACTATATTCTCAAAAGACGGCAACGCATCAGTGAAACCTAAAAATAACATTTTGTTATGTTTCGCTATTTCTTATACTTTTGAATTTGGAAATTTTTCAAGTGTAAATAAAATCCTATTTTTATCTCATGATAAAAATACTACTATTATCTAGTCAGCACCATCTGTGAACTAAAAGTATTTCTAAATAAATGTTATTCATCTTGAAAGTTTCAATGTGACAGTTAAAGATAAACATTATAAATTAGAAAACTTTTCTATAGAAGAAAGTTTTAGGCCTGTTCGCTTGTTTATACTCGTACACGTAATACAATTATTTTCTCATTCATAAGCAATGTCCATGGGATAAAAAATTGGTAAAAATGTTTTGTTATTTTGCCTACCTCAAAAGTTGAACAAACTTTTTTTAATATTTGAGTAAATTTAACGGAATTATTATATTGTGATGTCTTTGTTGTAATTGAGAATCTAATTTTTTAGCACATCCGCATGCGCCATGATCACGGGTTTACAGTAAATCCACGTTAATTAGTCAGTGACCTTGATAGTTTAAAAAGTTTTTATGTACAAAAAGGCTAGACGATGTAGGCAAGCCAATTAAAAAATACTTTTTTTACACAACTGAGAAGCGCTTGGCCTTCCCCTCACCTGGATGGTAAGTGACTCTTCTTTCACTTGCCTTCTCTCTCATATTAAAAAAAAAACACTATGCTATTACAAATTAACACAAATTAGCGGCAGTCATAGACCGAAATACCAACTTTTATGGATCTACGAATAACTTTTATTTTATCATGATGTTTTGATGAAAATGAAATGACGAAAAATATAAATTATTGTTATCAAAGGGAGAAAAAATCTTCATTTAAGTGTGGTAACACCCTGTACCATACCTAATGTAATGTTTAAATATACAATTAATCGAAATGCATTTATTAAATTAAAAAAAAATATATATATTACATGGCATCTGATTAAATGTCTGTCAATGTGAAACTGAATTACAATTTACACTTATTTACATCTATCATAGTAGCATTCCAAGTAAAATATTTATATAAAATACAGTGAAAAAATTAAACGCCCACCCGATTCCAAGTTGATTGCAACCGCAAATTTTACTTCCAACCAACTGCCCGTAACTATCTGCTCGTTTCCCCGCAATTTAAACTTGGATTTAAAAATATTAACGCAGATTCCTCATTTTCCAGTTGAAAATGTTTTTCGGTTTTGCAGCCAGCCAATGACATTATATAGGTAAGTAAAAAGGTTGGGTACGTCACCCTGAAGACGTTTTTATTTTACCATTGAACATGGATATCAGATGCAAATCGCCTGAGAAATATTTTTGGCCATAGCTCCAAGGTTTTTGGTAGAATTGAGATGAAAGTAGTACCAAGAGTTGAAGAATTTATCGAGACACGTGTGAGCGTTTGCATTTTGAAAATAAGCTAGAAACTTTTTTTGGAATTTTGAAAAATGTAAAAAAAAGCGGGTTTTTTGGGGGGTGTTTGTATACTAAATTGTAAATATTAAAAAAAAACCGACTTAAGAAAAAATTTAAAAAATGGTCCTAGGGTATTAGTTTAGCTACAAAATGGCGAAAAAATTTTGAAAATCGGTTAATAATTGTGACCTGTAGGTGGTCCCTTTAGATTTGGTATTGTAGAAAAACGGGTAAGTATTTCCGTATATAAAAAGTGATGTAGCTTCTTTGATTATTGACCGATCGTCATGGTAATGGTGTTAAAAGATGCGGATGCAGACGAGAAGTGCATTTAAGTTGGAATTGTGTTATTTAAAATAAAATGTTATTTTTTTCGTAAATTGTTGTATTCATTTTCAACGCTCCGATTCTTGAGGGGACTGCGAAATCTGTGAATTTTTGGTAAAAGGAGGCAAACCGGGCCGCCCATGGACACCCCGCTAAACCAAAGTAATCGCAGATGCTTTGCCGGCCTTGAGGAAGAAGATGGATCTAGAGGAGGGAGTAGGAATTGGGAGAGGGGAGGAGTGAGAGATGGGCCTCCGGTACTTTGACTCACCGGACGAAACATAATAGCAACGAGTGCCATTGTTTCACGCCGATATTCTGTGAGAGGGTGGTATTACGGCGGGCGAGTTGGTCCATTTCGTGCTGCAACGCAACGTGGCTCTCCCACTCAGACAGTGTCACTAATTTAGCACCACCCAGGGGTCACGTGTATACACGTGTATACACCCTATAGGGTCTCAAGGGTAAACCTACGGACACGAGTAACATTAACCCGCGTTCCAAACAAAAGAAGGAAATCGTATCCTTTTGGCCTCAGTCGCTCTCGTAGGAGTTACAAAATTTCATTTTTAGATTTATTTATTTTATCTTAGAAACAACAACAGAACAGACATTATACATTGTTAATAAAAGTAGCAAAAACATAGCGAATATCTGCTCCAATTACAGGCGCGTACAACATTGATAAATAATAAACTAAACATTTAAAATTAAAATTAAAAAGACACGTTTGAATAAAATAAAAAATAATTAAAACATTATACAAAATAAAATAAAAATTCATGATTTAAATATTTTTATTGATTAAAATAAATGAAATTGGTTTAAGTAAATTAAATTAATTCATAAATACATAGCAAAATTATTAATAAAATAAGATTTCGTTTTCTTTAGAACAATGCCAATTTTTTTTTTTATTTATTATTGATGAATAACATAATTACTTAAAATTATTACGGCATTTAAAACCACTGAGGTTTGTGTTAATGCCGTTTTATCTACATCGATAATACAATATAAGTTCACAAGTATCTACTTATAAATATGCACTTTTAAACTTTCGCGTTTTATTATAAATAAACAAATACCTACAAATTACAAACACTGGGTGTCTTTTTCGTTCTTATTGCTTTAGTTACGCTACTCCTTTTACATCATTTGACAACTATGTATTAAAATATTAGTTGAAATAAAAATTGTGTTGGTATTACTTGTGTGCCGAACTGCTGACGCCATGCTACCGCTGCGTTCGAAATTCAAACAGAAAGCTTTTGTTCGAATTCCGAACGCAGTTTTGTATGCATACGTATCTACCTTTCTATGTAGCCAGTCCGGTTTTATGTTACACCCTTAAATATTTCACTCGTTTATCCGGTCAGTCTAAAATATTTGCGATGTACTCGATACTCACCGAAATAGGTTTTGGAGGCTCCTCCTATAGCGATGGCAAAACTTAATTAAAAGCCCTGCTCGGAAACGCTGCAAAGCATTTTTTTTATTTCACATTTTTATTTTCAGGTACGCCATTGAATTGCATCTGTGAAACATTGAAATAGGGTTTCTTTTTGTTTTTTTGTAAAACATCGACAATTTTTATTTATGTACAGATATTTTTTTTAATTTCTGTTTTTCTTTTTGCTTAAAGTAATACGATGTACAAAAAGTTTTTTTGTTAATATAGTTTTTACAAAAACACAAATGTTGAAAACATTTCCACGAGCAGGATTTGAACCTGAATTGTTAGTGACGGTAGTTGTTGACATTGAATGGGCTCCTTTGGCTTTCAAAGTAAAAAAGTGTTGAATAATTTCGGCGGGCTGGTTAGAACCACGATAGCTCAATTGGAAGAGCACCTGACCCGGAATGTCAGAAGGGTTCTAAAAAATATTTTAAAAAAATATTTTTACATTATAAAAATTAATTTGAACATTTATAGTTTTTACAATGAGAAGCAAGAACTGGGTGGCATAAATCTTTAGCCTTTCTCACATTGACAGAGTCCTTGTTATGTGGTGTCAAGTAATAATGGAGTACCTACCTATTAAAGAATTTTTCATGTCACTAATCATGGTCTCCTTAGTCAAACACATGTGCGTAGGATAAAAATAGCTCCTAGTTATTTTAGATTAGAACCACACAAAGTTATGTTGGTTCATGTCTCTTTATCAGGCATTCAATCAGGTAACTGAGATTAGCAAAATGCTATTCGCCTCATTCGCCTTCGGAGTGTCATCACATTTATTTTGGTAGTGGTCCGAATCAGCGAAGCTAATTGGAGCCCATGGTGCGAATCACAGAAGTCCAACAAAGACATTCGCTGATTCATACCATGGTATGGGCCGTGATTCGAAACAGGCAATTCAAAAAGCGTCCTGCGATTCACACCGTTGTGCGAACCAGTCGTGGTGTGAATCGATGAATTACCCGTCTTATCAAGATTCTGGGTTTTGACAGAATTGTAAGAAGCAATTTTTTTTTGGTGGTTTTTTTTTTAATAGAAGTACCTAGTAAAAAGCCTATAACTGTCCCACTGCTGGGCAAAGGCCTCCATCATAGAAATCAAGTCATCGCTACAATTGATGGTTAATAAATTCATTACCACGCTTGCCAAATGCGGGTTGGTGATAACAAACCCGGGCTATGCATCGAAAAATCAAAAACTCATTTTGCCTGACCTGGGAATTGAACCCGGGATCTTCGGATATCGGGCCGACCGCTTTGCCATTCAGCCACCAAAATGGTATATCAAATCTGATATTAAATGTTACAGACAATCATTGTGCCGATAGTCGTGTCTGCGAACGGTTTGGTCGCGAAGAGTCTCGACCAACACCTTAAGAGGCTCTCACTTAATGGTTGGATCAAGGGTCAGATACAGAAGGCAGTACTCTTGGACACGGCGCGGATAGTCCGAAGGTTCCTGTCTCTGCAGCCCTAACCACCGGCAGCTTGAGCCCTGCCCCGTTGCTGGCGGCACTCTAGGCTAGGTTTTTATAATATTTTTATGTTTTGTATGTACTTTTGTATTAATATTATAACAAACCTAGGCCAAGAAAAAAGATAAATAAAGAGCATAATAATAATATATTTATTTCAGACTCAGTCCGTAAAGTAAGTGATACAGAATACTTACATATTTATAAAACTATGTTAGTAACATTGAGGGAATTCATTATTTATTTATTGGACCGTCACATAATATGAAGCTTTACCAATAAATCGTTTCATGGATTCAACGTAGATACAGGGTCGGGCAGTGCTACCTTTCTAAATTGATTTTGTACAAACTTAAATCTATATAGAGGAAAAGATCGTCTTCGCCGAGTAAGTGCCTCGCCAGCTATTTTCAGAACAAGGAATTTCTACCCAGTTTTACGAACCAATGACGTAGCTTTATTCACTTTCACAAGTGCTAGATAACAATATGAAAGTAAATGACCAATGTTATTAAGGGTCCTCAATCAAAACGGTAACATTAGTGCGACAATAACATTAAATAAAAAGAAAACTTGAATTCCAGTACAAAATTGAACATAGCAATATAATTAGGATTCGGATCAATAATGATCTTAATGCGATGAGCAAAGAGTCATAAATGGTTAAAGTCCCAGAATAGGCCATTTTTAAATCTCTGACGGCCCCAGTTCGGGTATATCACTCACCATCAGGTGAAATAAAGAAATAGTTATGGCCTCTTGGATAATAATAAAAAAAAATAAGTAAGTATAATATTTTCCTCCTTTTTTTGAAGTTTGCTAAAAATAAATACAGTTACAATAAAATCATACGAGGAATGAAACAATTTAAAAATTGTGAACTCAAAATACACATGTTGATTAATGCACGGAATATAACAAACACAACAATTTAAATACGAAATTGAACTATAAAGATGATGCAAAAGTAAAAGTGACACGCGATCATGTATCAATTTTATCGATACTTTTATCATTTTTATCGTCATCCCAAAACATCGATAAGATAACGAGATCAATACAATCATTCATATTTGCGATAACAAAATGTCATAACGGTATCTCAATATTTCCAAATAGGTTAGCTTTTCCATCTTCAAATATTGATTTCGCTCATATGATTTATTGGTAATAAATGTTTCAATCGTAAGCGGTCGTTGATTAATTAGAAGCGAAGCACGTAGTACGTATGTGAACATATTGATAGTAATCCTAATTGAAACATAGTATTACTCAACCTAAACATACACGTAACTGAAAGGTAAATTGGAATTGACACGAGTATACATTAATTGAAATTGGGCGTAACGCTCTCAGTGCTTTGATGAGAAATTCAAGCAGTGAAGAGATCCAGCAATTACATACAAGCAACTTTTACGGATCTACTCGCGTTTATTTTATACGTTAGTTTTTTAATGTTTATCCTGCAAAGGGTTCGAAACGTCAGGATAAACATTAATTTAATGTAACGTATAAATAAACGCGAGTAGATTTTTTTTATATATATTAAAGGGAGGCAAACGAGCAGGCGGGTCACCTGATGGAAAGTAATCGCCGAAGCCCGTGGACACCTGCAAAATCAAAGTAATCGCAAATGCGTTGCCGGCCTTGAGGAAGGAGTTGGATCTTGAGGAGGAAGTAGGAATTGGGAGGGGGGAGGGGTAAGAGATGGGTCTCCGGTACTTTCACTCACCAGATGAAACACAACAGCAACGAGTGCCATTGTTTCACGCCGATATTCTGTGAGACCACCCGTATTACGCCACTCATAAAAAGATCCGTAAAAGTTGTTTCATTTCAATGTATAGGCAGTGTTCGCGTAAATTTTAGAGAACAATACAGGCATTAGTTTTAGCTTATCAACACTCTTATTCTACAGGGAGTGAGCGTATTTTTCTTTCGATCCGATTCGAACTGCTCGGAGAATCTAGTAGATAACGGAAACACGCACTAGTGCATGATGCCATTCCCCCTAGAAAACCTCTGACGGTGGATCGAACCCGGGACCTCAGAGATGGCGATACCTTGAAAACCAGTGTACAAACCACTCGACCAAGGAGGTCGTCAAAATGCTTCAGCCAGGTAGCCAGTGTAGGACACCAGTTTTCGGAACCTAAAAATAATGACACTTGGATCACCACTTGTAGGGCATCAGCCCTACAAGGGCCTATTCTCGCAGGGCGTGCCATCTGTACCGTTGCTATGTGCCATCTGCAATGTGACATACAAATAATGATTAAATTAATGAATCCATTAGGTGAAGGCTAAGAGCTGCCCCGTCGTACTTACTGTTTACAAGACCCTTAAATTAAAGGAAATTATTGGTCACAACAATTATCGCGCGAGTGCCTTTGATTCCGTTTGTGTCGACTTTTTCTAACATGTTTTTTTAACGGAACCGTTAGTTTGTCAACAAGGAAATTTGACGGCTTCTATTAACTGCCGAGAGAAACGCTAACACAAATTTTTTATACATATTTGGGGCTCAGGAACTGCACCACGACCTCGGACGTCGACACTGTAACAGTGCCTAATTGAATAACGGTTGACTGATTGGATACGAAGCTGTGATCGTTCAGACGACCGTTCCACATTAGATTATGATATTTGTAAAAAGAAGCTAAGCTAAACTCAGATGCGCTTTCCGTGTTCTATAACATGAGCTTTGAAGAAGTATGCTTCTTGAAGAACCTTACGTGTAAATATGGCTGTTGCTCTTATGGCTGGCAAGAGATGGATGAGAGTAGCCGCGGATCGTGCTCAGCGGCGTGCACTTGGAGAGGCCTATGTCCAGCAGTGGACTAATGTAAGCTGATGATGATGAGGGCTCTTGAAGCCGGCAACGCATATGTAGCTCCTCAGATGCTGTAGATGTTTTTGGGCATCATATGCTATTTAACATCATGTGGCTTGACAGTGTTGGTCGACTTAGTAACATAAAGGAAAGTGTTTTGGAATAATTGCCTGACGACAGGGTTATGTTTCGAGTACAACTGACGACCGTTCTTTAGGACTTTAGGTGCCTCAAGCTTCGTGGTCAGCGAGGGTTGGTGTTACAAGCTCAGCGAAACTTTTGGTATTATTTTATTTTCTTATATCATTGTTCGTTTTATTTATTTATTGGTTTGGTGTTTAATTTTAATTTGAAGTTATGTTATGTTTCTTTTTCTTTATGTATTTTGTACTATAATAATTGAAACGCATTTAACTTAGTCAGTGTAAATGTAACTAATATTAAATAATTACCTTACATCCATTGATGACATTTCACACGATTTTGATTGTATCTACTAACTATATTCTACAACCTAAAACAGACTCACTCTTAGATGAAGAGGTACTCCAATAAAGAAAAAAACATAATATAACGTTAGTTCAAATATAAACTTAACAATTTCCAAATCAATGTTCCCTTTGTGCTCTGACCTTTAGATTCCACCTTTGATATTCTCCTGGATGAGATTAAAGTTAACGTAGCGACGCCTCGCCTCATATATAATTCAAAGGGATAGATAGGCGAGCACCTTTGTTTTTATCAGTTCACTGGAAAACAATTACCCTAACTCCGCCGTTACCCTGCCTTTTTTCGGTGTAGGTCACACGCTTACGGGTATACGTGATAAACGATGTCAGCGTGGTATTTAATACTTGTTATTAAGCTGATATATTAATTTGAACAAAGACAAAGTGTTGAAAAAATTCCAAGAGCGGGATTCGAACCCGCACCCCATGACATGCCGGGTCAGGTGCACTATGCTATCGTGGGTCTATCCAACTCGCCGAAATTAATCAACACTTCTACTCTTACTCTGTGTATAATTTAGCGTAAGACGCTTAGTAATATTGTCTGTCATCTGTATTGGTAAAAGAAAATACAATTTAGTATGTGGTAAGCGTATTAAATATGACATACCTACACTATGTGGGAGCAATATTAGTTTTACCTGTCACATATAAAGAAAAGTGCGTGCCATCCCTTAGGTACAATATTTCACATTTCATAACATATTATGTTTTTGGTGTTGGTTTCCTCTCCCCTCCTTTGAAAACGGTTTTTGTCTTTGTGTTGATACAACTTTGCTTCTTTATTCCTTTTCAAAATTGTGGCATTTGAGGTACCTACTACATGTTACACCGTTTTTGGAAATAAACATTTACCGTAATAACTGTTTTTATTATCCTAACTTGTTATTTATTTGGTTTGAAATCGTATTCGTTTTCTAAGTCAAATATTCAGTTGTTATTTGTATAATAAATAATAATAAACAAAACAATATTTTCTTCCACCAAACTTATTCTTAATACCTATCTAGTTTTATTATGTGGGGGACTGGAGCCTGAAACTAAGCGTAAAGTTAGGCTTGATATTTTCAGTCTACAGGTCTCCGCCCAACCTTACACCACTGCGAAAATACGCATATATCTATATATATAAAATGCTTTGTCCTGAATGACTGATGAATCAACGCATAGCCTAAACCGCTGAACGTAGAGACCTGACACTTGGAGGGTGTGTTCTTTGTATGACGTAGGCATCTGATAAGAAAAAAAAACCGAAGTTCTACCCTTAAGGGGATGAAAAGGGGCAAAGTTTGTATGGGACAACGTGATTCCTTGGTCCAATCTACTTTAAATTTTGCATAAACCTTTTTTAACAAAAAATATGGAAGACGAGTTTCGTATTTCATTGATTTTCATCCCCTAACGGGGTTAAAAAGGGGTATAAGGTTATTTTGGCGATGATTTGCTTCAAAGTTGATATCAATACTCCTTAGTGCTATTGATTTTAATTACATTTTATTTTGACACAATCATGTTGACATGATGACAACTCAATCCGATTTTATTCAAAAAGGTTGAATCAATATATATTGCGTTATTATTCTAAGTATATATAAAAAAGATTGATTTCGCTGGCTCAAAATTTTTAGGAGAGAGTTTGCTGTTATCTGTAAACGGCCTTCACAGCGTCACCGGACTTTTTTGGGGGCGGCGAGAAACTTAAAGGGTTCCTCAAGCCACACCGCTTGATCACGATCAAAACAACGTCAGAAGGTTTCTAGAGGGACGAATGGCATGCGATTCTCCGAGTAGTTTGGATAGGATTGGGATGGCCTTTACAAGGTTACAATTTTGGTGTACGTTATAAGCAGATGTGTGTCTAAATCAGAATTTATACCCTAACTATCCTAACTAATAGTAACCTAACATAATATGCGAAAGTGAGTTTGTTTGTTTGTTTGCTTGTTATTTGTTACGCTTTGACGCGTATACTATTCAACCGATCATCATTAAATTTTGTACATATATTCCCAAGAGTTTAATCAAAGATTATTATAACAGTGAGTTTGTTTGTTTGTTTGTGTGATACCCTTTCACGTGTAAACTATTTAACGATTTGTTTGTTTTGTTGTCATAGAAACTGTCGAAGCGGTACGAAGTCTGCGGGTCAGCTAGTTTATTATAAAGGTTTTAATTACATTAAAACAAGGCAGACATTATAGTCTGTGTATAGTTATTTAATGTGTATCTGTTATATAATTACTTATATATTAATGTATAATCGTATGTGTAATGTGTATAAATTGTAGACTAGCTGTGCCCCGCGGTTTCACCCGCGTTAATCGTCATAGTGTGATGTAATATAGCCTATAGCCTTCCACAATAAATGGACTATTCAACACAAAAATATTTTTTCAATTCGAACCAGTAGTTCCTGAGATTAGCGCGTTCAACCAAACACACAAACAAACTCTTCAGCTTTATAATATTAGTAAGTATAGATTACTTCAGAAGTTCTTCAGTTTCGTCAAAGTTTAGGGAGTTAAACCATTTAGTTACACATCACTTGCAATCGGTACTATTTTTAGAGCTAATAGATATTTATTTATTTTTTTGTAAAGATTGTAATGTTGTTTTTACATGGTATCAGTAATTGGTAATAATAATAGATGGTGACAAGTGACAGTGACAGGTGTCAGTGGTTATCGATTATCTCTGATCAGTAGAGACGGGTGCGTGGATAGTAGTACCGTAAAACAATATACGGGTATAACCGACTTTTCTTCCTTACCGAGTAGTTACTTCTGTCGACCAAACCGACCTCAGGACTCCTGGTACACTTATTGTCATTGCAATATATCATAATTTCCCTTGTTGTAAGAAGTTGAATAATATACCAACATTATATTGTTTAATTTTTACTTTTTATTTTTATTGTAATAAAATACCTTGTTTTATAAATTGTGGAGTATTTTTATTGTGTTGTAGCCTCCTTACTGGAGGGCTAGAGAAGTTCCACATTACAAGATAATCCAAGAAAATCCTTGATAACAAAAGAAGCGTTTAACTAAATTAATTAGTATTAAAAGATCTTGTTTTACATACTGCATATTGCTTACACCGAATGGCAGATATGTCTCTGTCGCTAACAGTTATTAGCTTATGTTGCTTGAGAATAACTAACCAAATATACAGTTGCCTTACAGTCAGCATTCCAGACTCTTTATTCAAAGAAACTGTAAGGTATAAAATAGGTTTGAATAGACCTTCAGAACAAACCGCTGAGCTCAATCCAGCACCGCCCCATGCAGATATACAATAGGTAAGAAGAGATTGACATAGAGATTAATAAATACTCAGCATTATTTTTTTTATAATTTATTATATTAAAAGAAGGCAAACGAGCAGGCGGGTGTCACCTGATAGAAAGTAATCGCCGCCGCCCATGGACACCATGAAACCAAAGTAATCGCAGATGCGTGGCCGGCCTTGAAAAATTATGTGTTATTATTTGTCTGCTTGCAAAATTTCTAAGATTACGAAAAACAAATGTTAATTTCCGTATTTTTGCAGCTAAACTGGCAATGTGTTCTTTAAAGTTCAAGTTTTGGTCTCCAATTACTTCTAGATATTTGATCGATCGCACCTTATTTAGAGGAGCTCGATGGCGCAGTGGATAACGCGCCCGTTCTGCGAGTGCTGAGGTTAAGCAACTTTCGCAAAGGCCGGTCTTCGGATTGGTGACCAAAAATGTATCATCTCGAGCTCCTCCGTGCTTCGGAAGGCACGTAAAGCCGTTGGTCCCGGCTGCATTAGCAGTCGTTAACAACCACCAATCCGCACTGGGCCCGCGTGGTGGTTTATGGCCCGTTCTCCCTATCCATCCATAGGGAAGGTTCGTGCCCCAGCAGTGGGGACATAAAAACAAGCTGATGATTATGATGATGATTTATTTTGAAATATTTTCTTATTTATGGATACACACGCACAAGCAGCTTTAATCGGGGGAAAGGAGCAATTATGTGCTTTAATTTGAGGAACGTCTTTAGTATTACTACATATTATTAAACTGTATGTTATAAAATCGCTTTTAGTGGCATTTAGTGAAAGTGAGTTTGCAGCTAACCATGTGTCACACTTTATTAAATCTCTACTGAGCCTTTGCAAAAACGTCATCCCAAGTTAAAGCAGGGGCAAAGCCGTTTCCAAAAACTCTAAATAGGCAGGCCCGGTCATTTTATTAATTTTTGTAAAGGTCGTTTGTCTAATTGGAAAAAATCTTGTAATTTTTTTTAAGACGCTTATGTTACAGAATTCAACTTATGAAAAATAATACTGTTAAATAAAAAAAACTTTAAGAGAAATTGACCTCTCTAGCAAAATCATATTTTTTTGAGGCAAAATTTTTTTTTTTTTGTAAAATGTCGTATACCATTAGAAAGGTCATAAACTACAGGACTGTTTAAAAGAAAACAAAATTCTCAATACCTGTTACTTTTTTTGTAAATGAATTTTAAAGTTGAATTTTATTCATACGTTCACCATTGTTTTTTAAAAAAAGGTGCATTTTCCTAATTATGGATGTAAATTGGGACAAAAAGTGTTGTTTTTATGAAAAAGCATACATTACATAATGCAATTGGAAAAATGAATTGCTGTTATAATGAAAAATAAAAAGTTAATGGGGTTTTAATTGCGGTAGTTATGAAATTTTAAGAAAAAAGGGCAAAAAATCATTTATCCATAGCCGTAATTCCTTAGACCAAGGACTAAGGATGGAAAGGTAGAAAATGACCCCACCAGCACCCCAAAAAATTCTGTCGGTCCATGCGCCAAACACCCTAGATAGATACTTCTTAGAGTCTTTAATTTTAGTTCGCGTTATAGACAAAGCCTTTACCCATCAATTATAGTGAGGACTTAATTTCAATGATGGAGGCCTTTGCCCAGCAGTGGGACAGTTACAGGCTATGTGGACACTCACGGTAGGCCTGGTCCATAAATTTAAAGTTGCTCAGCGAGCTATGGAAAGGGCTATCCTTAGAGTTTCTCTGAGGGATCGGATCCGGAACGAGGTGATCTGACAGAGAACCAAAGTCGTCGACATAGCCCACAGGATTAGCAAGCTAAAGTGGCAGTGGGCCGGCCATATTAGCCGCAGAACCGATTACCGATGGGGTAAACGAGTTCTTGAGTGGAGACCGCGTATCGGCAAACGTAGTGTAGGACGCCCCCAGACTAGGTGGAACTACGATCTTCGCAAGGTTGGCAAGAGCTGGATGAGAGTAGCCGCGGATCGTGCTCAGTGGCGTGCACTTGGAGAGGCCTATGTCCAGCAGTGGACGTGTAGGCTAATAATGATGTATATAGGTACTAATCGCTGCTACGTAATTCACCTTAATCATTTAAAAAGTTCGAAACTTCACGTACAACACTACTGACCGATACAGAGCCGCAGGTTGCAGGCTGAGTGCTGACTCCCCGACCGATTTCAATTAAAAACAATGTCGACCTCGTAGCGTCGGCATCATCTCATTGTTTATAGAACAACACTGGCCTGTACCTAAGCGATATGTTCCAAAATAAAAATAAAACATGGCGACCCACAAATTACCTAGCTTTCATAATAGCTGGGAGCCGGTAGTGATTTCGACGCGTCACGCCGGAGTAATTTATCAAACTGCACCATTTTATGTTAAGCCGTTCATTCGATCAGTCCACGTGAATTCAAACCTTATAACCAAGAGCTTTAGGTTGCTAAAGTCTTGCTAAGAACACATTGATGCTCCACATATCTGGTGTGGAAGCGTATCCTTACCCTCGTGCCCTAAGAATGGCAAATCAATATTTTATGGTTCGAAAGTACGAATATAATATTTCCACGGTTGGATTGGTATTTTTAGGAGAAGGTGGGTGACGCGTCAGTGAATTGTAACAATTACCATAATTTATGTTACTCACAACTCACACCATTCTCACCTTTGTAAAGAGGTACGTATACGTAATATGGGTGTAAGGAGTATTTTATACGTTTATAAATAGAGGCTCGAAGATGTTAGTCGGTCAGTGTATGAAAAAGTTCTCAATTGTAAGAGATGGGGTGTCCTGAGGAACCATATCGTCGTTATTACAGTTAAGTGATACTGCATTCTGTGTGAGAATAGTTCTCATACAGATCTGTCATAGGTTCTAACTGTAAGTCTAATTCAATCAAAATCCGTTTAGTTGTTGTATAGTGAAAAATATTAATTATATTTACACATTTATACTTCATATTTGTATGTTCAACCAATATAAAAATTTAAATGTTGCTTAGCCTATTTAAATATTTAAATATAACTAACTGACCGGCGGACTTCGTACCGCTTTGACGGTTTCCATGACAACCAAACAAACAAATCATTCGTCCGCTTAAGAACACCCATATCCCATGATGGACCCCTATAGCAGCGCCACCTACCGGGTCCAATTGTAAATCGAAACCATTCTCGAATCCACTTGAACACACGCAGAAAATTTCATCGAAATCGGTCCAGCCGTTTAGAAGGAGTTCAATAACATACACACGCACAGAAGATTTATATATGTATATAACTAGCGGCCCGCTCGCGCCTTCGTCCGCTTCAGTGAACACCCGTATCCTATAGAACCCTATAGCAGCGCCACCTATCGGGTCCAATTATATGCATTATACATATAAACTCTTGAATCACTCTATCTATTAAAAAAAACCGCATCAAAATCCGTTGCGTAGTTTTAAAGATCTAAGCATACAAAGGGACATAGGGACAGAGAAAGCGACTTTGTTTTATACTATGTAGTGAAGATAATAAATGACTTACATTACAATTTGATATTCTTAATGAACTTTCTTAAAGTATATTCTTACCTTAAGGCGAAGGGTAAGGCACACTAGCGCTGCTAATGGATTTAATTTGATAACTGCTAAACCGGATTTTTTTTCAAACATTGCGGACCTTCCGACACTAGGCAAATATCTATTATTTAATAATTGTGCACTATTTTTAGGTTTGTTTTTGTATTCATTCGCTAACACCAACAGTGGCCATTGTTTGTGAATAAATGCGATAGCCTGTTTTGTGAATAAACCACGCAACAAAAAGTAGTGCACAATTATTAAATAAATACCATGGATGCTTTCCTCTTATCGGACGTATGCAATGTTTAAAAAAAGATCCGGCCCGTTAGTAATTGTCAAATTAGCAATTGGTGGCGCTAGTGTGCCTTACCCTTCGCCTTAATATAATCTATCTCTCTCTGACAATTGATATGATTAAATTTTCAAAACGTTAGTCCAACTTTGTGATTAACTTCACTAATTACATAATATCATTTGAAAATTCCGAGAAATAATAAATTCAATTTTAGATTAAAAGTTTAGGAAATAGCATACCTATATTGCGTCCCGAATACACTGGCTGGCGTATAGTGTGTAGTGATAAGGCACTCAACCGGATACCTAGAAATTAATTCTCATTTCTGGCAAGAAATTTGGTGGCTCTCGTTTTTGTCGCACCTCCAAAAGCTGGAATAGTCTACCAGCACACGTTTTTACTCCTTCCTATGAACGGGGTCCATCAAGAGGCGTAAAGAGGCAGCTGGTAGGCTGGCAGGGTGAAGGTGACTGGTGCGGCATTGTTTTCACGCTGCACCAGTCGTCTTCGCGATGTAACTCCATTTCTATATAACATCACGCTGAGTAAAGACATTTGCAGAGCTAAAAAAAAATTGTGTGTTACCAATGTTCAAATAATTTTTAACGCAAATTTTTGTTGGGAAGAAATTACAAAAACACAAATGTTGAAAAAGCCTGCTCGTGGAAAATTTTTCTACATTTTTTTTTTTATATTGACACTTCATAGTGACCACATCCTGCCTGATGGTAAGCAGCCGATGCAGTCCAAAATAATGAGAGCGCTCCTCACCGTGGAACACGCACGTTAACAAGCGCACCCATTCATGACGGCCTGCATAAATGCCGTTTCACGCCCCGCTTAAAAGACCCGGGACTATAGGAGCTGGGAAACTCATGCGCCGGCAAAGAATTCCAAAGCCGAATGGTCTTACAGAGGAACGATTTGCCAAATTTTTTGGTACGAGTACTGATTGTCTGTACAGTATGATGGTGGTTCCTAAGACCAGCACGTGTAGTCCGGGAGAGGAAAGGAGAAGGCGGGATTAGATCAAAAAGTTCTTCAGAACACTCACCGTAGTAATTCCGGTAGAAGACACTGAGAGAAGCAATGTCTCTTCGCAGTTGGAGTGTGTTACCAATTTTATCGTATCTATTCGAGTTTGTGATCATCAACCAGCATTTGGAAAGCGCGGTGATTAAGCCAATACTCATCATTGATAACTTGATTTCAATAATGGCGTCCTTAGCCCAGCAATGGTAGAATAAATAAGCTAATTACTTTAGTAAAGCATGATAGATAAGTTTCTTATTCTCAGGAGTGCTCTACACATTATCGCAAAGTACACCTCGATCCAATACCTGTTTGATTCCGATGTTGGGCCGGCCCTTCGCTTCCTTTGCCCAAATTGCTTTTCTTGATTACCTGTAATGAGTTTCGAAATATTTCCTTTTAGACTCCACTTTATTTGTAAAGCGTCCCGGAAAGGCCCGAATACATAACGCAATATCCCCGTCTCTGCTGAGAGCAATTTTTCCAGGGAAAAAAGCTGTATTGTTCGAAATTTCCAACGAAAATTGGGATTGATTCAGCCTCGCGAATATAATGAAATGGATCCCCAACGGATAAACCTTTAGGTTTTATTTACATTTATATGGGAATATTAATGGGATTCAAACACTTTTTTATTATATAGCCAATAGGTATACAATTATGGTAACAGGTAAAAAATTGGTGTATGATTGAATATAGCTTTGGTACGAAATTAAATGAGTAAGCGTAATAACAGCGAAACGTTAGTTTGCATTTACATCAAATACATAATCATAATTATAATCTTTACTGCTTTCATGTTGTACATATAAAGATAGTCGCTAGAAAAGAAACTAATATCTTGGGAACACGATGGAATTTCGATGAAATACATTTTATCAAATTAAAATATAGGGTACCTAAATTTTTCATCTCGAGCTCCTCAGTGCTTCGAAAGGCACGTTAACCCGTTGACTGCATTAGCAGTCGTTAACAACCACCAATCCGCACTGGGCCCGCGTGGTGGTTTATGGCCCGTTCCCCTATCCATCCATAGGGAAGGCTCGTGCCCCAGCAGTGGGGACATAAAATGAGCTGATGATAATGATGATAATGAAATACCTATATTACTAAGGAATAATGTAGTTTTCTTTAAGTTAGAGAAATTTATTAATCGCTTCAGTAGTTTTAGAAGTTACCCCTCACATACCTACATACAAATAAACAAACAGAAAAATTAAACCTCCTTTTACTAAGCCCGGGTTTGTGATCTGATTACCAACCCTAATTTGGCAAGCGTGGTGATGAAGTCATTACTCATCAATTGTAGCTGTAATAGTTTTACTTTATTTAAAATATTTGTTTAGAATTAGGTAAAATAAACTTTTCATATGGTAACTGGAACAAAATCTAACTATTTATTTAAAACAATTATAACAACAACAACAGCAATATATTTCACATTTTTGGTGTCCCATCCGATGACTGGCCTTTGCGAAGTTTCTTAACCTCAGCACTCAAGGATCAGGAGCGTTAACCAATGCGCCATAGAGCTCCTCGAGAATTTTGTGAATTATTGAAATTTCATTATGACTATGGCACTAAATTATGATGGTGACGATAATGTCGAAAGTTTTTTTGGTGTTCAATATCATCATCATCACCATCATCTCAGCCAAAAGACGTCCAGCAGTGGACAAAGGCCTGCAACAAGGATCTCCACAACGACCGGTTTTGTGCTGCTCGCATCCAGCGGCTTCCCGCGACCTTCACCAGATCGTCGGTTCTCCTTGTTGGAGGTCTGCCCACACTGCGCTTTCCGGTACGCAGTCGCCACTTAAGGATTCTACCCCAGCGGTCATCAGTGTAATACAATACAATATCATACTCTAGTTACATATACGTTTAGATCCTATTTGTTTAGTCTTTAAATGGTAGTTCGAGAAATCTCATGGCTTGTTAGACAAACAGTCTGCTAATGCGATTGTTCAGGGTTTGTGGAGCATGCCGAATCTATGATGTGTAGATCGGTTACGGATCGAGAATGAACGCTTCTCATCATAGCTGTCATTATTCGGTTATTTTGTTACAAGGGTTGCCACCATTTTGTGAAATATAATAAATAGTATATAATATTTCATAAACTATATTTTATTTAATATTAAAACATGGTAAATGTAAAAGCTCGATTGCGCTGTTATTGAAATTAAGTCCTCGAGTGATTTGGCTCACTGTACATAAAGAAATTATATTTATATAAAGTTACTCAGTGACTGGTATCAGTAACAGAATCAGCAATAATCGGCATAAACGTGACAGTTAAAATAATAATAAATAAAAAGTATTATGTTGTATGTTTTAACTTGATAACTATGAAAAATGTAGTACAATGCTGTGTATGTGCATTATTTTAAAACTCGTTGTTTGACTAGTTTATTAAGGAAAACAAACACTGATTAAATATTAAAAATAACAATGACAACTCTTCATCTAAGGGCGGCGATACAGGGGCAGATTAAAGCAGTCAGGCTGCGATTGCTTCAAGCTGCGTCTGCATATGAACTACAGTCTTCTATTTAAAGAAAGAAAGAATTATTGATCAAGCATTTTTACAGCTAAAGTTACCTTAATAAAATTAAAACCTAAAAATTAACCGCCTCTGTGGTCTAGTGGCTAAGACCACCGGTTTAGACCCAGGGGTCCCGGGTTCGATTCCCAGCGGGGGGTACATGTTTGTGTACTCGGTTTGGTTGGTGGTAGGACTTATTTATCCGCCTGGCTAGCTACCACCATCTTATCTAAAAATGTCGCCATAACATCAATGTTTGTAGCATTGTTGTGTTACGGCAGCAAGAGATAAGATAGCCAGTGCCTCAGCAGTTGAGGATTCCGGGTAAAGTGCGCTTCCACCTTCGGCCTTATCATCACTTAACATCAGGTGAGATGAACGCCAAGTGCTTACCCGTATGATACAAAAAAAAAATTAAACTAGTTGCCGGCCAATTATTTGCTACACAGCATATTGCCATGACAAGTTTGTTTACAAACGAACATGGAACTGCTCAAGCAGTTGCGTAGTTCACTATGCAGTCGCAGCTTGAAGCATCTGCCCCAAGTGATGCCTTACACCCGTCCCGCGCTGTAGGTAAACTTAGCGGGCCACCTTACGTACGACCGTGCGTACATATGGCGCGCGAGGGTATAAACGATACCACGGCACGTTTTGCAATTTCTTTATTTTTTTTAATAATAGATTCCTTTATTAAAATTTCACTGATTTTAATTACATTTGTACCTTATTTAATATTTTTATTTATTGTCATGTAAACATATCCTATTTTTATTAGTGTATATTGTATGAAAGGTTGGCATGCGGCAACCCTATTCACTGTTAACATGAGACGAAGTTTATCTATTCTTCTATAGTAAGGTCGGCGAAATAAGTCGTTTACCACTTTATGATTTTTACCGACGTGTCTTTAGACGATATGTACTCTTTTCGCTTGCATCAATTAGTTGACAATACTTATTTCAACCTTGTCGATGACAATTTGCAGGAAGTATTGTCAAAACGTGGTCAAAATAGTTCTTGGCCGAAACTGTGCGTGTACTCATTGGCCAAAGATCTTGGCTTTGTTCTTTTGTTTTCTTTTTTTAAAGACTTCAGATTTAAATGTTCAACGGTGCAGTGCCTTATCTCAATTGATGGTAAGTAACGGTAAGGCCGAAGATTGAAGCGCACCTCACCCGGTATCCTCAACTACTGAGGCACCGGCTATTTTATTTCTAGCTGTCGGAACACTACAATGTTACAAAAATTCACAGATTTCGCCGTCCCCGCAAGAATCGGAGCATTTAAAATTAATATAACAATTAACGAAAAAAAAAACATTTTATTTTAAATAACACAATTCCAACTTGAATGCACTTCTCGCCTGCATCCGCATCTTTTAACATCATTACTATAACGATCGGTCAATAATCAAAGAATCTATATCACTTTTTATATACGGAAATACCCTGTTTTTCTACAATACCAAATCGAAAGGGACCACCAATAATCACAATTATTAACCGATTTTTTTTTTAATTCGCCATTTTGTAGCTAAACTAATACCCTAGGACCCTATTTTTAATTTTTTCTTTTTTTTTCTTAAGTCGGTTTTTTTTTAAATATTTACAATTTTGTATACAAACACCCCTCAAAAAACCCGTTTTTTTTACATTTCTCAAAATTCAAAAAAAAAGTTTTCAGACTATTTTGAAAATTCAAACGCTCACACGTGTCTCGATAAATTCCTCAACTTTTGGTACTATTTCCATCTCGATTCTCCCAAAATCCTCGGAGCTATGGCCAAAAATAGGTCTTAGGCGATTTGCATCTGATAACCATTTTCAATGGTAAAAAATAGGTATGTTATGACAACATAATATTTATTGGTAGCTAGCAAAGCGGACAAACAAGCCATAGCACCAAACCGAGTACACAAACATGTACCCCCCGCTAGGAATCGAACCCGGGACCTATGGGTCTGAGACCGATGGTCTATACCTAGACTAGACTAGACTACATGGGCCGGTTTATAATTAACTGTTCAGTAGCGAATTAAATTCGCACTAGGCCCCAGGAAGCGATGCTTCAATGCCATAGAAACACTCGTTTTCGTTCAATAAATCGAATAGCTATTAGAAATCGCACTAGGCTAGGCACCTAGGGCAGACGTTATATATAAGGTCACATTTTATTAACTGCAAATATTTTGAGGATAAATTCAACAATATATAAGTATAAACTATTTTTATGAGAAAACCTTAAATTTTTATACGCTAGTTTTCAAGAAAAACACCAAAAGACATTTCGATAAAAAAATTTAAAGCACTTTCGGTAGTTTCAATACAAAAAGGAGCCGAAACAAAGAGGCCGCAATGCCTTCACCGCTTACTCGTGCCCCTAGTTTCATTCAAAAAAAGCTAAAAGAGAAGCCGCTCTTAAAAATATTAAAATTTTTGTGTCAGGAAAAGTTAAAAAAAAAACTAGCCTGCATTTTTTTTTAAATGCTAGGACCTTATTTCTCTGATATAATTAGATGTTTTGTCAAAATATTTGCAAATGATAAAAAGTGACCTTATATACAGGGGTTATGATTCGTTATAATCTAGAGTTAAACTATTCACTCGAAAGAATGAGAAGACTAAGCGACGTATCTTCAAAGAACATGTTACATATTGGATTGTGTAAACGCAGATAACAGCTGTTTCTTTATCATACGAGATTAAAGCGAGATGTCGTTACGCAACGCTGTTTTTTTTTTGTCATAACCACATTAAGAAACTATTCTTGTCAATTTTTTATCATTATCTATTAAGAAACTATTCTTGTCCACCACCACCACCACCTGGGACCACCTGGTCTCGTGGTAACAACACCGGTCTTAGACCCAGAGGTGTCGGGTTAGATTCCCCTCAAAGGTATATTAACTGTTTATAGGTATATCACTTTTTTATATTACAAGCCCAGTAGTCGCGTAATTGCAAATTATACAATTTTGATAAGACCACAAATAAGGTTGAAAAGACGACATCTTGAAGGTGGCTGGTAATAACTGGATCCTTACTGCCCAAGATAGGAATAAGTGGAGAATTTTAAAGGAGGCTTACACCAGATGTCTGGTAGACGAAAGCTGAGACGAAGAGAAGAAGATAATACAATTTTTACGCAATGCAATGTAATACTTATGCATAAAATGTAAATCTTACACTTCTCCGTGCACGCAATGTGTTTAATAAAGATACAAAGTTTTTCTTCACATATTAATATTAACTAGTGGTCGCCCAGTGGTTCAAATTCGACCGTAATTTTATTAAGGCTGCACGGACTATATCATAAGCAATGAAAAATTAAAAAAGATAGAATGTGAGTTTGGATTGGCATTGACAGATGTCGGCCGCATTAAAGACAAACAATACGTATGTATCAAATACATGGTAGTGTGTGTAATGTTGTTTTTGTTGTTTTAATGTATTTTTTATGCATTATTAAAAAAAAATAACATTCGGATAACCTTCTCTATATAAACTATAAGTATGCGAAATTTCATACTCCTCCGTCCGCGCAATTTTCGTAAAAACGGGTACAAAGTTTTTGCTTCACGTATTAATATATAGATAATATATTAATATATTCCTATATGTTTTATTTAAAGTGTTGTTTAGTAGACATAGCTTAAAACTATGTTGGTATACATAAGTGTATGTAAACAAAACTTTCCTAATGTGTCTGGCCATCGTTCACTTTCGTCGTCGACTGTCCATAATCGAGAACAACAAAAAATAAACAAAACAAAAGAAGATCTAACCGTAAAACGGTCCATGAACCCTTCAGCGACAACTTTTAAATTAAACTTTCGTCATAAGACTCCGTATGACCAAAACACAAGTACATCTCAGCGCTAATGCACTAGTTAAATGGACTAACTTTTAAGAGAATATAACGAAAATTTGTAAATGAAAAATGTCTGTGAGACTGAGAACGTATTGTTTTTGTAGCATTATCAAAGTAATAAAAGATTTATTCCCACACTAGACTCATCAACAATCTTAAATTGTTTGCCATGTTGGGAACAAATATATTTAACTATTTCTAAACTGAAAAAAGGACAAACAGACAAACAACACCTTTCACAATCTAGGTGTTAGCTCTTCTAATTAAGCTATTAGGGACAAATTTTAAGATAATGATAGTTGTTGCGTTTGGTGCGAATACAAATTTATCAAGCCTAAACACCAGGTAATTGCTGTAAATCGTTGAGGAGTTCCATCGACTGTATTTCGGTTCCATCATCAGATCGACTCCAGACCTTCATTAAGTAGTGCTTTAAAATACGTAATGAAAAAATTAACAAACGCACTAGTCACCACTCCGATTTTCGAAGGTACCCCTCGATTTCTTCAGGGTTCCATCATCAGATCCTGACCTGATGACCATGGGACTACCTGGGAAGTATACCCTTTCAAACAAAAAAGAATTTTCCAAATCGGTTCAGGCGTCTTCGAGTAATTGGGTAACATACATAAATTCGCGCTCGATGGCGCAGTGGTTAACGCGCCCGGTCTGCGAGAGCTGAGGTTAAGCAACTTTCGCAAAGGCCGGTGATTGGATGAGTGACCAAAAATTTATCATCTCGAGCTCCTCCGTGCTTCGGAAGGCACGTAAAGCCGTTGGTCCCGGCTGCATTAGCAGTCGTTAACAACCACCAATCCGCACTGAGTCCGCGTGGTGGTTTATGGCCCGTTCTCCCTATCCATTCATAGGGAAGGCTCGTGCCCCAGCAGTGGGGACATAAAAAAAAAATGAGCTGATGATGATACATAAATAACTGTGTAAAGTCAATAAACCAAAATAAATACAAGTTAATATGGGCAAGTACAAATACACAACTCCTTATCCGTCATGAATTGTACCTTCCATCATCAGCTTACCTGAATAACTTGATAGTACACAACTGCCACGTATAGAAACGTCCCTATAATATTTAAAGAATAATCCCCTAACTCCTAATCGTTGAGGAGTTGTGTCTCCCATCATCATTAGATCAGCAATGTCATCAGATGATGACCACAAGAAGCAAATATATGATAATTATTAGAAAATAAATGAAATACTTCTATGAGCCTATAAAATTTGAGGGATTCCCTCGATTTCCCTGGGATTCTATTATCAGATCCTGAGTTGGTGGCAATGAGACCACCTCAGAAGTATGCTCTTTCAAATAAAAATAGAATTTTTAATATCGGTTCACAAATGACGGAGAAATCGCTGGACATACACAAAAAAATATATACGCGTCGAACATAAAACCTCCTTCTTTTTTGAAGTAGTTAAAAAGATACAACATTTTTACTAGACTTACAAAACAAAGCTCTGAAACAAAAATACGGCATATGCCGGAAAAAGTAACTTAATTAATAAAATAGGTAAAAATATATCTTTTCATAAAAAAGGAAAGCAATATATTAACCAACAACAAACCAACCGACAATAAAAAATAGGGCGAAGTAAGATTTGTACCAGGCTTTATTATAAAGATATGAAAGATGTGCATGCTGTCAGGTTGTGGAACGCGCTAACGCCTAATATTCAAAACTCTCCAAACATCAGCCTTTTTAAAAAGCACGAACTGCCTGTCCAGTTGATTCTGTCGTCCTATGTATATTGACTTCTTTTCTTTTTTTTACCTTTTATTTTCGTTTTGTATATTAAATTTCCTTTGTTTAGGCAATTATTAGTATGTATGTGTATTATAAATATTTAAGTAAGTTTATTTTAGTTTTTGCAGAGAGTACACATTATTTCTACCACTAATTATAACGTTTCCTTTCGCGAGCCTGCTGGAAGATATTTCAGAACTGAAATAAGCAGCGCCCTTGTAGCCTTTGTAGCATTCACCCGTAGAACTTATTTTGTTACCCTCTTATGTGTGTACATAAACTTGTAAATAAAGATCTATAGTAACTATCTCGACGATTGCTGTCTATTTGTTATTTTTTGTGAATCATAATTACGCTAAATGAGGTTTACATTATTAGGAATTAGGTCTTCTCTTATGTACCCCATAAAAACTATCCCATATACACAAAATATATTGAAAATTTAAAGCTATTTTAATCATTTAATCGTTATTATTCTTGTGAACTTATAATATTGATGTCAATGTCGTTACCTATTAGAGCGATAGTTAATTAAAGTCCCGAAAAAATGTAATCATTAAAATGGAACTAGGCTAAATGATAATTATAAAAATGTCAAATACGACAATATTTATCCTTGTAGTTAAAAATAACGCTAATGAAACATTTTTTTCAATAAGGAAGGTCCGTGAATTTTCAGTACGTCCTATTTCTTTCAGCAACTTCTTAATTATTTTTGGTGGCATACACGAAACATCTTTTGTGTAACGCAATCATTAATAATAGGAGGAGCTCGATGGCGCAGTGGTTAAAGCGCCCGGTCCGCGAGTGCTGAGGACCGACCTTAAGCAACTTTCGCAAAGGCCGGTCATTGGATGGGTGACCAAACATATATCATTCTCGAGCTCCTCCGTGTTTCGGAAGGCACGTAAAGCTGTTGGTCCCGACTGCATTCGCAGTCGTTAACAACCACCAATCCGCACTGGGCCCGCGTGGTGGTCTATGGCCCGTTCTCCCTATCCATCCATAGGGAAGGTTCGTGCCCCAGCAATGGGGACATAAAAATGAGCTGATGATGATGAATCATTAATAATAAGAACATTTAAAATTCTATATAAAGCTACGTAACTGATTACATTTGAATCGTAGTCCGTAGTCGCTACGAAAACTTTAACTTCGCGAGATCTTTAAACACTTTAATAAAAATCTAAAAATTTTGGGTGCTATTACATACTGATAAAAAATCCAAAACATGTATCGTTTCGTACGGAACAAAACATTGCATAAGCTTTCTTTTGTCTATCTATCCGTAGCATTAAATCGAAGTTGAACATTCAGAGTCTTTCAAATAAACAAAGAATAAGCTCTGAATTGTTGTGTAGTAGTAATTCCTTACAGTAGTAATTCCGTGTTTTGTCTCTTTTACTCTAATTTGGAATGACGTTTACATGACAGGAACAAAACACGGAATAACTAGTCGGAGCTTATTAATTGATTATTTGTAAGGCAGTCGATGTCGCTCACAACTGCTACGAGCCCGTAGATTGGACGCATAATGACTTACGTCCTTAAACTTGTCAAGTGTATCAGCACGGTAGAATGGGCAAGTGCAGCCCAGTCCCCGTGACCTACATCGGCGACCCTCGCTCGGAAGCTGCTAATTTCCACCATCGCCTACGTCACGGTGGGGAGGGCTCAGGCCGAGCGCTGCCGCTGCCGTCAGTCCGCGGCTCGCCTCCGACCCGACAGCACGCGCGTCTCCGGCTCACGCCTCGCGTTAACAACTTGATTACAACCCAAAAGGGAAAAGTGCATCTTTTTTTTGTAGTGCGGCAACTGTGTAAAATATATTTTTTTTAAATTGCAAACTGTGATAGCCCAGGCGCAAACTCGGGTGGGGCGCGTTCCGCTGACACAGTGGCTCAGTCCGCCGCCGGTCGCCGAGTGGCAAGCACCATCGATTTTCTCCATACGATCGTACTCGAGGTACGTACATCATGTGCTCGTATTTTCACCGCATCTATTTCCACGCGCGTATTTCAGATCTGCTTAGTATAGAGCGTTCAAGGCCGCGCCTGTTTACGCTCGCGTTTACGCCTTATACGCGTCTGTTTTATTGTTGTATGGGACCGCATTATGGTGTTGTCACGTGGTGATCTTGAGCTAATCGGTTTCACAGCTCGTCTCGACTCTGGAAAATGAAACGCGAGACATCTCCAAGGCTGTAACTCTAAGTTGTTACGTGGGCACAAATCATGCTAATTGCACGAGTAGCCAACCTAACTACACGGTAAAAAACAGTAGGTAGGTACTTATAAACCGAACAAAACTACGCCGGAATTTGTGAAACTTTATTAGTTTTTCTATCGTAAAAACTTGTATGGTTTTATTTAAACAAATTTGTTATCGGTCTTTCTTGCGCGCTGGCTCTACATATCTGATGCGAATTGCCAAGTTTATATGAGTATGTTATCATTTCTTGCCAAAGATGCAATTACTTAATCGTGTTGGGAATATTTTGGCCAGGTGTCCACGTCTCGGTGTAGATCATCTCGTTGATCATGACCTACAGATCTGCATTCTAAGCCTGATCTCGTTGATGCGCGAGCTGGCAGTGGTTCAGACAGGGATTCATTCAACAGACTACCTATGCGTATAATACTAGAACATTATATCAGGGTAATAGTTATATTGAAAATACCAATTAAAGCCAAAATAATATTGTGCCTAGTTATGTATAAGTAGCTTAGTTAATTTAAACTGTTGAAGTAGAGAACGTTAATGATGAAGAAAAGTGTTTTATTTAAATGGTTCGTCACATAAATTACAATGAAAATGGTTTTTTGTTGTGTCAACTTAAATTAACGAGGCTCTGTAATTTTGTAATTAAAATGTACATAACCAATTACTCTACGTACCGTTATTTTTGGAATTGAAAAGACTTTATTAGCTTTGGCAAGCTACTCGTCAGATTTAGCATTTAAATAGGTAGCAAATATACATTTTAATATGGCAAGATAAGAGAACGCATCCATAGAAAACTTATTATTAAGTGATAATGATGTAAATGTAGATTTATAAATAAAAGTCAATAATGTTTGAAATAATTTAAAATTTATTATCACTGTTCGAGATATTCGAGATAACAATTAAATAAGATGATAGTCAAGTGTTACAAATTCAATTAATTCAAATTAAAGACAATTATATGAGAACTAGCGACCTGCCCCGGCTTCGCACGGGTGCAATTCTAATACTAAATGCATGTAATTATACATATAAAACTTCTTCTTGAATACAAAAAATACAAAAATCTTTATCTATATCACAAGTCGCTTTTACAGATTAAGGTATGGATCTCATCCTGTTAAGCTCTGTATTAGGATGAGACCGCTCGCTCTTCCAATAAATAATCATCGCGTAGCGTAGCGTAGTTTTAAAGATCTAAGGATACATACATAGGGACAGACAGACAGCGGGAAGCGACTTTGTTTTATACTAAAGGTCTCACACCCAAATGTCCTGGGCTTAAACGGGACACTTGTTTTAAGTCTGCTGGTTTACCAACATCTTATCCAAAAACGTCACCATTGCATCAATGTTGTAGCGTCGTTGTTTTCGGCAATAACACAATGGCTAGTTCCTATGCAGTTGAGATTTCCGGGCGAAGTGCGCTTTCACCTTCGGTATTATCATCACTTAATAGCTGATGAGATGAAAGCCAGTGCTTTGCGTAGAGGTTTAAAAAATACTGTTAAAGATAAGTTTCATGTAGTTGTGGGTTTCGAGTTAAGTGCGATTGCATCCTCGGAAAAATTATTACTCAACATGAGATGAAGGCTAGTGCATCGTAAAGAGGTTTTTTTTAATACAGTTAAAGATAAGATATAGCCAGTTCCTCAGTAGTCGAAAGTTCCGGGTGAAGTCCACCTCCACTTTCGACAAAATCATCACTCACTCACTGACGCCAGTCAGGTGAAATGAAAGCCAAGTGTTAAGCGGTACATATCCTACAAGAAAGTACTTTTTTCAAATTACTTATAAGTAGAAAACTAAAATAAAAATTGAAACAAATTGAGCAGTTACATTTTAGGGCACTTTCATAATATAATGTTTCTATTGATATGGTCACGTTTCAACTGTGGCGTGATAAAAAGTCGATGTTATCGCGACGACTTCGCCGCAAACGCTCGAAAATATAAATTTACTATGCGGTTGACCATTGTTTTTTTTACATATTATATAGTATAATATACTTCCCCACGTATTTAGAATAGAAATATCAGTCTGTGAACAAGATGCTTACTAAAACAAAAGCACGGAACTAAAAATTTTGGCGTTCCACAAGGAAGTGTTTTAGGTCCTATATTACTGTTATTTGATATATGTAGGTAATGTATGCTTAATCATTACGTATGTACAAGAAATATGTTACTAAATACATTGAAAATTATAATAAAATAATTCATTACGTAGTTTTGTCACAAGTAAAGTCTTCATTAAAAAGTTACCAAAAAGAAAATGCCAAGATATCGCATAAAATGTCACGAACTAAATGTCAACATAAACCGTTTAGATTTTAATGTAAGTAGTTAATTCGATACGACGATTAGATGTATTACTAAGTTTATTAATTTAATTATAATATTTTAAACTAATTCTAAAACTGTTCATGCAATTTCACTGTAACGAACGTAGTTTTTGTAACTACTTATCATCATTTAAATGAACTTTATACTTACACAATTATATTTGTTAAAAGCTTTTTAAATAATGCTTACCTAAAAAAAAATTGTATTATTTTCACGTGATAAAACTAAGGGTCATGTCTACATAATATATGAGTTATATACCTACCTACCCAATAATTTCAAAACAAATTTTATCCACAATATCGGAAGAACGGTTATCAAATAAACATAATACCTAAGGCTAATGTCAATAAATATTTGACGGGAGAGGTCATGCATACCTAATCTTCGCAAACTCTATATACAAGCACGTGTAATAAAATCACAATTTGGATTCTCATTGTAAAAACATTAACGCTTCCAAATCGTTAAAGGTTAAATACACACGCCTGTACATTAGACAACCACAAACTGTCAAATTCCCTCAATAGACTCTGAACTTTATGTATATGTTATATGGTTGAATATTTGTTGAAGAAATTTGACGGCGTCTATACACAACGCGTTTTACACTATATCGCGAAAAAACAGAAACAAAACGCAAGCGATAATTGTAGTTACGTATTATAACAAAACAAAAGGCTGTCGTATCGAATGTAAACATAATAGCGATGGCGGCCTTGCCCAAGGTGTGATCACCACCAAATCTGAATGGCCGGAGGTTGACCACGTATCGGTGTCAAGGGGACCACGTCACGACCCATCTGGCATCACCGGACCGGTGGCACGGCCAATAATCGCGATGCGAATCGTACGTATACCTACTAGGTTGTGAACAGCTGATTTTTTCTAAACAGCGAGTGACGGGTTGCCATGGTCACGAACTTGGTCACGCACTGTGCGAAGGGTTGGAAACGACAACCGAATATTTAGAGAGTTTGACGTCATCGTCTATTGTCTGCTTGTAAAGCGTTTGTTGTTTAATAAGCATTTTAGTGTGTTTCGTGAAACTGTGTTATTTGTTTGGATAAAGTTTTCGAAAGCTATTTTCAGTTTCTGTATAAATATATCATTTTGAATAGCAGTTCTGTGTTGCTAAAATATATTTCTTTCGGATATCAAGGGTGACAAGGAAAATAATGTTTTTAAAGCTCAACGAAGTGCGGCAGATCGTGGGGTTCGGTCCCATCCGAGATTTAGAAATGGCAAGGTTTTTACAAAAAATTACTTGTGGCAAGTTTTTTCTCAGTCTTTATTAAATGTTACAATCAGTTTTGATATGAATAAAGATTCAATGTAAAATTACTATACCTATAATTTATTATTATGCATTGTCAATGTTTTATGAGATGGTACCACCTTTAATGCATTTGATTGTCTACATCCGTTTTATGTGTTGGTAACTGCGATCGTTGGTAACCAACTATTTAAAACCACAATACATATTTGTGGTTTAGTTCAAATCGGTTGTGTTATGACAACTTGTAGGTATTTATTTAAGTGTATTAGTGATGTGGCGTCAACATTTTCGAGGTATTAAAATTTAATTGAAATTTAACTTTTAAAACAGAATTATCGTGGTCACTTCATCATCATCATCATCAGCCCATTTTATGTGGGGCACGAGCCTTCCCTATGGATAGATAAGGAGTGCTTTTATTTAGTTTTATAACACCTTTTTTTAAGTTTGTATCTCATAAAATGTTCAAATAATTTTTAACACAAATGTTGAAAAAACATTTTCAACATTTGTGTTTTTGTAATTTGTTCGCAACAAAATTTGCGTTAAAAATTATTTGAACATTTTATAAATAGTTTGCTTACTTCTTAACTGATCTTTAATATTTGTAAAAATATTATGATCAGATGTTAGTGACGGTAGTTGTTGACATTGAATGGGCGCCTTTGGCTTCAAAGTAAAAAGTGTTGAATAATTTCGGCGGGCTGGTTAGAACCACAATAGCTCAACTGGAAGAGCACCTGACCCGGTATGTCAGAAGGGTGCAGACTCAAATCTTGGTAATGGAAATTTTTTCAACATTTGTTTTTGTGTCGTCATTCTAAGCAAACTGTAAAGTTTTTATGAGAAATAATTCTTCCTTAAACCGGTTATCTGGAAGGACACGACCGATACCGAGATAGAACTAAACTGTACAGATACATCTGATAGTAAGCAAGTACACTGATAGTATCTGTCTATTATGATTGATGGCAAACATGCTTAGGATTTAAGACGCTGTGTTTAATATAACTATCGGTGTACCAGCTCTACAGCTCCAAATCAAAAATAATAATAAATAAGATAGATAGATAGTGACCACGGCCAAAAATGGAAGCAGAACTTAGAACTCTTAACTGCTGAAGAACTGGCTATCTCATGCCTAAGTATCGGAAGACAACATCCTCACCATAATTTTAAGCAACGTTGTTATGTCGACGCACTTAGATAAAAGATATTTTGCTGATTGCCTGCGACAGCATTTTCAGAGAAACTTAAAAAGTTCCTCAAGCCGTGTGAAACGAATCACCTTCGGAGGTTTTCGAACCGAATAAGATGTTAGTGGCAAGTGGACTTAGAACCAGGCTGGGCGGGGATTCAAACCCAGAGTCTCTTGATCTGTGAGACAGATGTCTAATCGCTAGACCGGTATCAGAGAAAAGGCGGATAAACAAGAATATATATAATACGACTATCTGTGCTCCGCGGTTTCTCCCGCGTTAAGCTCTACACCTATTTGTCATAGCGTGATGTAATATAGCCTATAGCCTTCCTCAATAAATGGACTATTCAACACAAAAATAATTTTTCAACTCGAACCAGTAGTTCCTGAGATTAGCGCGTTCAACCAAACAAACAAACAAACTCTTTAGCTTTATAATATTAGTATAGATATTATACTTAAAATTTTTAGTTAGGCCCGATATTCTTGAGTTCAATTCCTTTTATTTCAATACATAGCCCGAGTTTATGATCACAAACCCGCACTCGGCCAGTATGGTGATTAAGCCAACATTCTGATTCATCAAAGTAGCGATATCTTGATTACAACGACGAAGGCTCCAGCAGAAGCGGGACAGTATAGGACAATTACTTTCGCTTAGATACTTTATTCACTTACAATCATTATCAAAAGCCATTAGGTACTAACTGCTGAGACTATATATTAGTGGCTACTTATAAAACGTTTCACCCACAAAGAAGTATTATCGTATAGACAAGAAAACGTTAATCGACGCAGCCTACGTCTCCGCGGATATACACGTTACTTTGATTAAAACTTAGAGGGGCCCCGTCTCAGCTCAGATCCTGCCCGGAACCAGGGCAGTATTACCATAACGATGTCATTTGGGGGGCAAAAAACAGCCAGAGACGGGCGTATGGAAGATCTGGTGCTCGTAAGTCAGTCACACGTCATTTGCACTGACAAATGGAATGGCCCATAAATGTAACGCAACATAAAATATCTGTCATTAGGTACTGTTTGTATCTCAGAACTAGCTGTGCCCTGCGGTTTCACCCGCGTTAATTAGCGACTGTTCCACTCCTATAGCATATGTCATAGCGTGATGTAATATAGCCTATAGCCTTCCTCAATAAATGTACTATTCAACACAAAAAGAATTTTTCAATTCGAAACAGTAGTTCCTGAGATTAGCGCGTTCAAACAAACAAACAAACAAACAAACTCTTCAGCTTTATAATATTAGTATAGATAATAAGGTTTGCATTTACAAAATGTTTTGTCTCGCTCACATGCTCTCGATGTACGCTAAATTAGGGTAAACAATATCGGTGTAATAAAGCGCTGATATATTGCGAGCGAAAACAGACAGTAAATTATTTGTGTAGGAGAAGTATAACTCTGAAGGATGTAGGTTACTCGAATATAATTAGAGTTAAATTAATCAGTATTAATCTTTCTAGTACTAAGAGTCTATGAGCTAGACTGGGGACAGACAGACAGACAGACAGACATACAGACGGACATGGCGAAAGTATAAGGGTTTCTTGTTGACTACGAAACCCTAAAAAGGAAAGCTTTGTATTTTTGTATTTAAGTATGTTTGCAACGAATACCTAAACTCAAAAACTACTGGACCGATTTAAAAAATTCTTTCACCATTAGAATGCTACATTAGCGCTGAGTAACAAAGGCTAAATTTAAAAATTTTAAAAAAGAAAAGTTTAAAATAAAAGTACACCCGTGCGAAGCCGAGGCGGGCCGCTAGTCACTAATAATGTAATGTCGTATCTCATGTACAGATTAGATAGTTAAAAAGTTTAAAAAAATAGTTTGTAAAATTTGCTATTTTCAATATTTAATAATCTTCTTTACCAGCCAGCTATACTTATAATCTTGAGGAGCTCGATAGCGCAGTGGTTAACGCACCCGGTCTGCGAGTGCTGAGGTTAAGCAACTTTCGCAAAGGCCGGTCATCAGATGGGTGACCAAAAATAAATCATCTCGAGCTCCTCCGTGCTTCGGAAGGCACGTAAAGCCGTCCCGGCTGCATTAGCAGTCGTTAACAACCACCAACCCGCACTGGGCCTGCGTGGTGGTTTATGGCCCGTTCTCCCTATCCATCCATAGGGAAGGCTCGTACCCCAGCAGTGGGGACATAAAATGAGCTGATGATGACGATGATGATAAAATTAACTTGAATATATAAATATCCAGTGCAAAAGGAAAGTGTATATAAAAGTGTAGGCGTATAACTGCGTTCTACCCGAAATTGTGGGAAAATATCGATTTGGAGCCTTTATAACCTCTTCCACGACAAGGTCACGCAAAAAGTTGTCAACTACTTAAAAACTTTTTCCCCAAACGTAAAAGTACAAATTCTTTCATCGCGTCTGAAAAGTAGATAGACTTACTATACGTCGTAGAAGTGGCAACGAAAAAATATTATTCCGTAATAATAACCATTACCTAATCGTCTGTCATAATCAACCTTAAGGTGGTACAGAAATAAAGCTCATGCCATGACACATGCCTTTACATGACAGCTCGATCAATGCGGCCTAATTTACACCACCTTCGCTTTTACCTCGCCGGGTCACGCAATATAGTAATTGGAGGACTTTTCTTTTTTTTACACCATGTTTAATTTACTCTATTCAATCGTTTCTGGTGTCTACGCATTAACTACGTATAAACAAATCAGGAATGTTTGTTATGATCTTTTAGTTAAGAAATACTACGGTGTTTACATATTTTACACTTCTCAATAGTAAAAAAATGTTTATCTAGGTCTTACTATGGTGTTTGCCTATTTTTACACATTTAACTTTAAGTCAAGAAAAAAATCATCAACCTAAAATTGTTAGTTACATTCCAGTTTTAATAGATTGGTAGGTATGTCTGTAGTTAGATTCCATGACCATGTTTTTATTTTATTTCAACTCTGTGTTTCGAATTTCACGTTAAACCCTTACTCCCGTTAACACACATTTGGGCCAGCATTGTGGGCTTATAGCCTGATATTGCCATGGGCTGCGTATGTGGCTCTCAGTCCAGCAGTGAGATGTTTATAGGCTAGTACAAAAATACATTTTTCTCTCTTTCTTTCTCTCTTCTTCTAAGTAAGGTTTTTAATTTCATCTCGCGTATAAAATTGGTTACACAACATAACATAACATAAGCCAGATATGGATGTTAATGTATACGTCGGCGATTGAGCGATATAGCACACGCGATACGACTATTTACTCAATGAAACTTTATAGTTAGCTGCTTTGTTTATTTGCATCGTAGTTAGACGACAAATAACATAAAGGATTACTTAACACCTATGATTTTTCATTGCAAAAGAGTCTCTAAGAATAACGGGTTTATGAAACCTTTTTGGATCTAAGTATAGTTATTTTTTAATATTCTTTCATTAGGCGTAAGTGAAAATAAATTATGTACTCGTAAATTAGTTTGTGATTTAGTTCATACCAATTCCTTGATCAAAGCGGCAATGACACTTGCGAAATTTATAATAACAATATACAACTAGCAATTATGTGAAATTAATTTCTAATAAATTTGGTAGGTGTACATTAATATAATGAGTACGTCAGAAACATATGAAGAGCCAAGACTGACATAGTGCTGAAACGTATTTCAATGCCAACAATAAATATCTATTGCGAAACTATAACTGAAGAGGTAATTTACCGGGAATTATTTTTATTTGAACATTATAAATAAGATTCTAAATATATATCTATTGTTGTCTCACAATAAGAAATGCAATTAGAGCTGTCATTGTTCCGTTTTCAGGAAATAACTAAAGTAACACTAATTTTAAAGTGTGTATTACATACGTAAATAATGTTATATGTTTCTTGAGAAATATCAATAAGAGCCATTTTTACTCGTGGAACTAAATTGCATTGCCTCATCGGACCCGTGTGGCCTGCTCGCTTCGCTCGCTCGAACAGCTTTTATGGTATCATTTTAAAGTATCCTAGCCAGTAAGCAAGTAGCAAGTACCTTTAGAGACGTTCTCGGGTTGTTCCAGACCCGATCCAAGCCGAACCTAGTGTGTGATGCAATTCTTTCTAGAAAAACTCTGACGGTGTTTCAATCACACGGCTTGAGGAACCCTTTAAGTGTCTCGCCCCCAAAAAAAGTCGCTGACGCTGAAAATGCCGACAGAGACAATCAGCAAACAAACTCTCTCCAAAAAAACTCACTAACTTCTTTGCAAATTAACAAAAGCATTCTTAATGAGATCATGAAGGTATTTCATTAAACTTCACATAAACACAAAGAAACATTATTCATCGATTAGGTTAGATTGGAAGAGTTAATGGCGAACCTCAAATTGTTAGTTCCGGCAGTTCCCGTTTTAACTGGGAGACCTTGGCTATTTCCATCACACTGTTTGTACTGAAAATAACGGGTTGATGCGATCTATATAAATAAGTCTCTTTAGAAAGATGAAAGAGCAATGAAATGTGTGATAGATAGGGTACAATAAAAACTTGTCGTATTCTATTGATAATGCGGTACTTTCTTCCTACGTAAATATAAGTCCATCAGTGAAAGTGAGCGAGATATTAATTCTCGGCACAGAGATTATCCTTCTGCCAGAAGTATGAGATGCTTTCTAGATATTATTTTTTTAATTTTGTTTGGGCTGGCACTCATTCAAAACTGTAGACGTCTCACTTCCTACTATCATTATGAGACTGAATTCTCGGTCAAGTATTCAATTATTACGGGATAAATATGATCGTGGTTTATGACAATATATAATCACATTTGTTATTCATTATATTAACAAAAGAAATTCCTTAACGGCTCGGTGGCTTAGTGCGTTCGGCCCGAACTCTGAAGGTCCTAGTTCAATTCTTCGGACGGACAAAATGTGTATTGTTCCATAAAAATAAGATTTTCGTAGGCACAGACCTGGGATCAGCTAATAATTCATGATACATGTACATTCTGAACATAAAGGCCAAATAATATGGAGGCGAGAAATCTTGAAATAAAAATAACAGACATGCGTAGACGTTAAGAAATTTATGAAGCCTTATTTATGAATTTGAACAGTGTGTGGTAAACATTGTTTTGTCCAAAAACATATGACGATAACGATGATATATATATATATTAATACGTGAAGTAAAAACTTTGTACCCGTTTTTACGAAAATTGCGCGGACGGAGGAGTATGAAATTTCGCACACTTATAGTTTATATTGAGAAGGTTATCCGACTGTTAATATTTTTTTAAATTATGCATAAAAATACATTAAATCAACAAAAACAACATTGTGTGTAATGCCACCATGCTACCATGTATTTGACACACACGTATTGTTTGTCTTTAATGCGGCCGACATCTGTCAATGCCAATCCAAACTCACATTCTATCTTTTTTAATTTTTCATTGCTTAGGATACAATCCGTGCAGCCTTAATAAAATTAGGGTCGAATTTCGACCACTGGGCGACCATTAGTAACAATAATTTTACAAATTTGTTTTTTAGTCATTTAATTATGTACGCACTGATAAGTGCTTCCATAAACCTCAGATGGAAATTCGGTCCGGAACACCTGTGTCACGCGTTTCGTAGCTTGACGTCAGGCTGTATCAAATTAAACAGTTCCCCCAGGTGACTGTACCGGGCTGATTACGCTCGTTGTTGGTACAGATTGTCCAAACAGTAGCTAGTCGTGACGTTTGTGCAGAGCTACGCGCAAGCCACGAGCGGCGAGCGTGTGGAATTACAAAAATAAATAAATATTTTTTTAAATCTACACTTTGAACTACCAACAATGCAGAAAAACTTTTACAGCTGCCAGGCTGTAACAGTTTTAGCCAGTTATAGTTTTAGTTTAAGCCATTAAGACTCTAGATTATGATGAAGCTGAAAAGCTTTTATTTGTTTAGTTTTTATTTTTATTAGATAAAATTTCTTTAATCATTTTATTATACAACGTATATTTCATTGAATTAAATTTCTTTAATTTATTCTAATTAGGTACTTTAATCATATTTTATCCCCTTAATTTTATTACATTTCATTTAATTAGTTATAAGTATTGCTTTTGCTATGACCTAATAGGGCACATTTGTTCAGCACATCATAGATAATAAGTAAGACCTTTGTATGCAATAATGTAATGCAATAATTTTTAAATTTGAATTTGAAAAATACGAAGTGCCTATTTACGCCACATCTAAGTTACTCGTATGCTTCAAAGTCATAAAAGTTTTTTTTATTGTCAACGTGATCGAATGGTTAATAAAACTCGCACTCAATACATTGTAACAAGCTAAAAGAATTTACTCATACTAATAATCCGTTTTTGTATATATTATATAATATATGTATTTGTTATGTTAATAGTCTACGGTTTGTACCATCAAAGCTTATTACGTAGCCAAGGTCACAAAAATTTAGGAACAATGAGCTAACCGCTTATAACTTGTCCTGTGACACAAATAGTTTTACTAAAATCGAAGTTGAGTAAAAATACAAAATAATGAATTTTGTGCAATATCTAATATAATCTCGTTTCTATCTGTTTTTAACTGCACCATGTCTTAAATGTTAAGTAAATCCAATTTTGAGTTCGGCTTGTTGCAAAGTTTTTTTCTTGCTAATATCTACTGTGGCAACGATCCTTATTTACCTCATTATATAAACCAACTCTATGGTCTAGTGGTCAGATGTTATTGTGCTTAAAGGTTAGCGATAGGCCTCATTTTCGGGCCTATCCAAGACTTTTGCCATAGCGTTTTGACACTTGATTGCTCACACACAATTGAAAACAAACAAGCAAATTACATATAATCTTAAAGCTAATGTAGGTAAAGGCGGTCTTTTCGCTACAAGTGATCTCTTCAAGACTTTGGTTTAGGAACCCAAGAAGAGGATGGAGGAAGTGGTGCAAATAATCTATACTAATCTATACTAGTATTATAAAGAGGAAAGCTTTGTATTTTTGTATGTATGTATGTTTGCAAGGAATAAACTCAAAAACTACTTGACTGATTTTAAAAATTCTTTCACCATTAGAATGCTACATTAGCGCTGAGTAATATAGGCTAAGTATATTTTTTTTTAAATCGGTACGGAGTCCGCCGTGTCAGCTAGTAAGTATAGAATACATTTGAATCATAGATATATTTTCTATTATAATGACAATCACAAATATTTGTACAAAATAAAAGAAACATTGAAAGAATCACAAGACGCAGCCTCTCGGTGGAAACGAGCAAGGATATTTTATGATAAGAACGGCCTCAGAACGTCCGCCCTACACTCAAACACATTAGTCGACTCGCCCATGAATATTCAATACAAAGTCGCTGTAAATATCCAAGGATGTTAGTAGATGCTTGTCACATCTCAACATTATTAACATAAGTATTATACATACGTATAATAAGTAGGTCTTCATTTATTTTAAATGGTCACGTTTTAGGCAAAGGTATTGCGCAAAAGATCTTAATGGCTTGAAGTTTAATGATAACAAAAACATCTACAAATTTCTATTGAATTAGTAAAATTAAGGAAATATTTTTTTGATGCATAGCTCGAGTTTATCATGACCAACTCGCATTTTGTGTGTGTTGTGTAATTAAACCAATACCTATCAATTGTAGCGATGGCATTATATCAATGACGGAGGCATTTGCCCATGGGGCAGTAAACGCGTTGCTTTTAACAATCCATAGTTTGTAATTATGATACTTATGATGTTAATCAAACAAGTCTTGTAATTATATTTTGTAAAGTAGATAAAGAAAAAAAACTCGAATTGCAATGTCTTGATATACTCGTAACTGAGTGCTATCAGTAACTGTCAGTTAAAGGTAATCTGGGACTACATTATCTCTATGTTGGTTTAACACGAACTGCTGTTATGAACATAACTATATTCTGAAACTACGTAAAAGTTAATGTTAAGCAAGAAAGGTTTCGTCAATGTTTACGCACATCACATCTTGAGCATTCGTTAGAAATATTTCACTATTTTATCGTATTTTCTAGTACTTTTTTGAAAAGTTATTTGAAAAGAATGTACCTAATATGACAAATAATAAAAACGTTAGTTAATAAACTTAACTTTAACTTAACGATTAAACTACAAAACTCGAATAAATTGCTAGGCTTACTTAATTCATAACCAAGAATAATTATGTTTTCGAATAAAAAATGTTAAAAAAAATACACTAAAATTGTATATCGCCTTGGATTTCCGTTGCATTGGCCAGCTGTACCACGTGGTCGGTCTGAAAAGAAAAAATATAATGTCACGCACCGGCGGCGGCGCTTGGCTATGTCGGCGATCATGTGCGTGCTACCAACCTGCCGCGATAAATGGGTCCCGTGACATTGGTAGCACTGGATGCACGTGCTCTAATGCTTTTTTTTTAATGACAACGGCGTTTACAGCATTCGTAAGGTGTTCCTATAAATTTTAGTATAAAAACTTCAATTACAACTTTTTGCTTAATTAGTTTTAGGTTTAGGTAATTAGTTATTTGTTGTTTAGTGATGTACCTAAGTAATTAATGAAACGTAAAAATATATAGGTATATAAAAAGTTAAAACTTAAAATAAACAAAGGCCAAATATAAACGCTACGTGTATCTAATACCGAGTATTTCATATTCGTTGATTGTTACCTATAATGTTCCCTAATAGAAAATTCAATTATACATGCTCGAATGTGCTCGTGAATTCGTCTGATGTACGGTTCGTTTGCCCTAAAGATAATTCAATGGAACGTTTATTAGGTCGAAAGTTGGCAACATCGGCATCGACGGTTCATTTACCTAACGAATCTGTGGCACGAACTTCCACGGGATCCTACAAAAAGCAAAAAATAAAAAATATGTTCAATACTTTCTATACCGTGCACAAAGGAATCGAGAATCGATAAAAAGGTCGGACTATTAATACGAACGGGTCGCATTTCTCCGCACGATTTATTGATTCATAAAACGCATTTCGCATTTAATTAAGCATGCCCTAATCGCTGCCGACCTCAAGTGCGTAGAGGTCGTGACGTGCCCAGGTTAAATGAGTCTTAACACAACAAGTTATGGTTTAGAATAAATGGGTCGACTGCGACCTTAGGACGTACACCAGGAGCGGATTACGTAAATGCAAGTGTCAAATTTCGATGGTGGGCAGATAGAGTAATTGCTTTGCGCAGTTTTTTATAGGTAATGATTTTATCGCAATAAGCTAGCGGTGCTATTAACAGCGAAGCGGCTAGCTTGTTTCGTTAACGAGAATTAAATTTTTAATTAACTTTTGTACTAGCTGTTTCCTGGATAGATAACCGACAGCGGCTGCGTAAGGTATATACCTAAACACAAAGTAAATGTTTTGCTTGAGACAGTACCTAAGTCAGCTGTTCTCGATCTGAAAGATGTATTTGGACACAGATCACGCGCGGGACATTATACCTACGTCCTTTATAAACGAATAATTCAGAGATTGGTAAGTGAAGTGGTCATTCGAAAGATTTATCAATGCTGTGACTAATCAGCATTGATCAATCGTAGTATAAGATGCCTTTCAGGGTGGTGGAGCAACGATATACGTGAAGTGACTGGCAGCAGTTGGATGAGCATAGCCAAAGATCGAACTCAATGGCATGCGTCAGGAGAGGCCATATATGTCCAGCAATGGAATGATACATGCTGATTATATAAGGTCACTTTTTATCAACTGCAACGATTTTGACAAAACATCTAATTAAATCAGAGAAATAGGTCCCTAGCATTTAAAAAAAAATCAGGCTAGTTTTTTTTTTTACTTTTCCTAACACAAAAATTGTAATATTTTTAAGAGCGGTCTCTCTGTCGCCTCTTTTGAATGACACTAGGGGCACGTGTAAGCGGTGAAGGCATTGCGGCCTCTCTGTTTCGGCTCCTTTGAATTGAAACTACCGAAAGTGCTTTATTTTTATTTTTAATCGAAATGTCTTTTGGCGATTTTCTTGAAAACTAGCGTATAAAAATTTGAGGTTTTTTCTTAAAAATAGTTAATATATGTTGTCGAATTTATTAGTAGTTGATAAAATATGACCTTATATATTGAAGATAATGATGAAAAAAAAAACGGAAAGGAGAAAATTTTAGGAAATAAAACAAAGTATACTTACGTTGAAACGATGATTGTTGATCTAAATGTATAGAGTAGTAAACTGGTAGCCATAGAATTTCACGTTTTCAATTTTTATAGTAGCCCTGGCGGTGCGTAAGGGCTGTCAATACGCAAGACAGAGATTGATATCATACCCACTTCGTATTCCATAGGTTAGGTCACTCAATGAAAAAGTTCAACGCAACTTACCTCAGTTAATTGTTGCGGCGACCTTGCCGCTGCACGCTCAAAGGTTGCGTGACATCACTGACATTAGATCGGAATACACGTAGGGCTGTCAGTATTTAGATAATTAATTAGGTGTTTTAAACGAAATTGATTTTGATTCGGTTTGATCTGTTTCTGTATGTATTTAAAGAAGAAAATATAATCTATTTTTATGTAGTGTAGTCAGAAACAATATTTGGACGTATGCTTATTATATTACCAAAATTTTTAGAAATAAGACCTACAAATAAAAACAAAATACTTCGTTTAATATTTTTATTTTATTCTGACATTCACATTACAAATTAATAATGATACACCTAAGTCTGTAACCACGGTAAAGAGTGTGCACATGTGCATAACTTAATTTATATAACAAACACAGTTACTTCTTCTATTCTATGTAAAGAACGGCCTTAAAGCTCTTCTACCTCTATACGGTTGACATTTGCTTGCACATTACCAAACGATAAACTCTATTTTCATTCGCCACAATAACCAAACAGTTCCTAACATAACCTTAACGACATTATTCCGTCACAGGAAGTATCACCGCAACTGAAAGACCAGTTTCTTTTCCGACTTGGCACATTAAAAACTCTTTGGTTTTTAGTAGGTAAAAAGCAAATAAAAAAAAGTTTTTATGTTTTTTTTTTTTGTAATGTTATTGTTTCCTCTGATGTTGTGACCCTGGCGCTCCGTGACAGTTCAGTCTTCCACGTTGTTATACGCCGCTGGCCCGACCTCGCCAATGTCACGGTAACTGAGTACTGGTCGCTCAGTGGATTTCGGTTGGTCCGTTGCTTCTTCTGCTTCGTGTTTTTGTTCTTATAAGTGGTACAGTCAGCATCACAAAACGCTGACCACTTTAGCACCAATATTACCTAGTTGAAAGCGAAATGTAATTTAAATTTTCTTTTTACAGGTAATAAAACTGCAGAGAAATCAATAGTCTACGAAGTGTTCAGGTAGTTATTTAAACTTTTGCTCGGTCTTTGCAGTCCAAAAGACCCAGAAATAAACAATACGCTTACTACGCTAACTAACGCAACTTAGTACTGGTTGTAACGAGACTACCAAGCTCGAACTTGAAAGTCTGTCTCATGTAAGAAAATTATTTGCAAAAAAATTTTTCTACAAAAGGCTAATAATGTGTCGATTAAAAATAAATAACATTCACTCTTTTTTTTTTGTTGATGACTTCGTGCGATTAGCACATTTAGCCAGTGTCAAAGTAATTTTTCTAACAAGTAATAATAAATAAACAATATTTCTTTTTTGTATGATGATGATGAATGATAATAAAAATAAGAAGTGAGAAATGATATAAGTACCCCCCAACCCCTCGAGTATCTCAGTAAAGATGTGGGACTTTACTAAGTCCTCGGGTGGACTTCTTGAGAGAATTTGAAAAGTGACGTTGCATTGTTTTGTTTTATTTGCCAACGCCACTCATGCAAACTTACGAACACTTAACGGTTAATAATCCACCATTATTTCACATTAATATTCGATATAACACAAATTTTCAAAATAAAACAAAACCGCAGACATGACTCTTCACTTTCCCGCCAAGAAGTCCATTCACTCTTTATCAATTTCCGATCGACAAATCGTCTACAAATTGAGCACTAAAAAAGCTACATGTTTAAACAAAAATCATCAAACAAAAGAGAATGCACCAAAACTTCACACTGTTTTTTAAATTATTGAATAGTTCTAAAGTCGTTTCGAATTTACCAAGAACGTCAAAACATTGTTTCGGTAAATTTGTTTAGTAGGTAACTAATTTGCAGTTTTGCATAACACACCTTCCGAGCGACGCTTCTGAGATTTGTTTTTGTTTTTAATCTGTGCCATAATGGGATTAGGATTAACACCTAAGTGGTTTTTCTTTTAGGCAGGCTCATCTAAGTCTTCAATGGCCTACATATCTTGGTACGCGTCATTGAAAAGACAATACACAACAATTTACCATAGTTTCATCCCAATTTAGGTGCGGTGACGCTGTAAAAAAGTGAGTGAAAGCCGTTTGAGGTCAACAGTAAAATTCTCCAGAAAAAAGGATTAATACCTAGTTTAGAAACACATATTTTTACATTTTTTTTATAAATTCCTAGATAAAATAAAAAATTAATGATATCTCGGCACAGTTCTTCAAGATATTCACCATTTTTTTGTAGACCTCATCACGATTTTTTTATAACTTAAAACCGGGAAATAATACCGCCTGTCATAGTGTGATATTCACATATATGAAATATTTTCGTTTTAACAGTTTCTATTAAATTTCTCTATTTACCAACTGTAGATACTTTAAGATAACACAAGTTTGATAAGTAAGGCCATCCAAATAATGTAAATACAAACTCCATACAAGTCTTAAAACTTAAGTTCTTTATTTCCATTGGTACGATCTACAAAACAAGACTGTCAATTCCAACAGCAATACACAAATAAACATACTACAAAAAAATAGGCTACAAATTCCGACACCAACAGAAAAGTTGCCCATTCATACACCCATTCCACACATGCATTTAAATATACACAAGGAAATGTACGAAAATATTATCCCGGTGCCCAGTGGGTCCCACATCAATCAAGTTTTTCCCATCTATCCCCTGGGATCTACCCCGAATAAATGGGGGTCATTAATCATTATAGATGGCCGTAACGTAGCCTGCTTTCTATAGGAAAGTGTCGCAATATCTGTTCTAATATCTTATAAATTATTACCCATGTGTTCGACTACGCAAAATAAGGATAACTCTAACAATAACTGACCTTATTTAGTTTTAAAACTATTTCATGGATGCTATTCTATAGTATCTATGAACGTCTCACATCCCTACACTCAATAACACGCGCGAAATCCCAAATGTTCTTGTGACATTTTTGTCATCGTAAATGTGCGTCCATAAAAAAATATTAGAGCCATAAACCTTTGAAGGGTTCCATCGATTTTGCCATAAATTATACCGTGGTGACGTGATACTTCGTCCGTGTAATCAATAAGGCACGCCGCCGTTCGGGGATCAACATAATCTTGAGCCCAATGGTTGTGAAGTAAAAAAAAACCTTTCCCAGCACCCCACAGCCTATGAAGTTAGCGAATAAATTACGCAGGCCCAGAATATGGCCGGTGAAGTTTGTTAATTTAAAATTTTCAGACATTTGAATAAGTAGGCAGCGAGTACTTACTTAAAAACATTTCGCCAATTTCACTTTTTTACATTTTTTATCATCTTTTAAGAAATTTTATAAGTCGCCTCGTCTCGTGAATTATTATTACGCACTTATCGCGAGCTGTCTTGAACACTTCAATATGCCGATCTATTAGCTCAATTTCTCAAATTGCTTATCGTCGTTTTTAACAACTTATCAAAAGATATTTTTTTCAGATTCTGTTTCTAGTAACTTTTTCTTTCAAGATACATTAGTGTGATTTTTTATCATTATCATACTTAAGGCAGATATTGCGCTACATAATTTTACTGTTATTTACAACCCACTCAAACAATACAACGCACCCTGCAAACTCAAACACGATACATGTTTACTCGGAGCTCAATTTGCTTACAATCTAAAACAATGTGGGAGAATCAGGCTGGGTTAATTTCAAACTACGTCGCCGTTACGTCACGAGTGCTATTTTTATGGGATAGTGGTTCGTAAACGGGGGGTATAAGTGCTATTTCCCCATCCCACGGTGCCCCCGCCCGCCCCACGACCGAGACCCAGTAGCTTTCCTAATGCGAAAACTTTGACGTCACCGCCCCAGTTCACGAGCCTTTACTGAGTTGAGCGATTGAGATTTTTCGGTACCGCTTTTGGTATGGCGCGTGGCGGCTGTGTTTGACACGTTTGAGTGGTCAACTGGTCAGTTTGTGAAGAAGATTAGATTAATAGAAACTAACTGTTTTTATTACTTTAAATATTGGCATTCACAATGTAACAAGATTTTATTTTACAAGAAAAAATCAACCAATCTCAGGTAGCTCAAGTGGGATTCGAACCAACGACCTTTGGATAACCAGCCCAATGCTCTGACCGCTGAGCTACCAAGGCACCAGAAGGCTCGTTGAATTTTTCCAGTGCTTTGTGATTTACGCTGCAAGCCAGTAGTACTACGTCACTGTGCCCAGTAACTTTATCTTAGAAACTTACTGGATGAAAAGCCTATAATTTTTATGTTTTTATAAATACTAGTGGTCGCCCAGTGGTCGAAATTCGACCGTAATTTTATTAAGGCTGCACGGATTGTATCCTAAGCAATTAAAAATTAAAAAAGATAGAATGTGAGTTTGGATTGGCATTGACAGATTTCGGCTGGTCCTCTTCCATTTTTGAAATTTTTGAAAAGACTATTATACGCATGTGTGTCAATACATGGTAGCGTAACATTACATGTTTGTTTTATTGATTAAATGTATTTTTTATGCATAATTTAAAAAAAAATATTAACATTCTGCAATCCTTCTCTATATAAACTATAAGTGTGCGAAATTTCATACTCCTCCGTCCGCGCAATTTTCGTAAAAAGGGGTACAAAGTTTTTGCTTCACGTACATATAGATTACATGTACATATAGTATATAGATTCAAATAAATCGATTGGACAAAAAGTTAGGCTACCGACTCACGATTGTAAACATTTTTAAGTGGTCAGTAGTTGAGCTGAAGTGTGCTTACACATTCGGCCATATTATCACTTACTATCAGGCGAGTTGAAGTCCAAGTGCTTACGAGTAAGAAATAAATCAATAGCAGAATTAAGCTTTAGTTTCAGAATTAATCGTGAGGAGCTCGATGGCCTGCGGTCTGCGAGTGCTGAGGTTAAAACTTTAACAGCCGACTATTTTAAAGCACGCCATTCCTGGTACGCCGGTAATTTTTGCCGATATTGTAATTATAAAATGAAAATATATTTGTAATACATCCATATATTTTTTTTATTCGTTACACCGGGGTTACACGCAAATCACGAACCACGGACGTCATTTTAAAACAAACGCTAAGAAAGTCGATGCCGTACAGAGGACGTGATCAGTGTCCTGAGACGATGCCCACCCGTACCCACCCGTACCCAGTATCGGCTGTTAAAGTGTTTCGCAAAGGCCGGTCATTGGATGGGTGACCAAAAATGTTTTATCTCAAGCTCGTCCGTGCTTCGAAAGGCACATAAAGCCGTTGGTCCCGACTGCATTAGCAATCGTTAACAACCACCAATCCCCACTGGGCTCGCATGGTGGTCTATGGCCCGTTCTCTCTATCCATCCATAGGGAATGTTCGTGCCCCAGCAGTGGGGACATAAAATGGGCTAATGATGATGAAGCTTTAGTTTACTTTGCGCCCTGAAACTTCGTTCTTACGCCTTTGTGCCCTTTGCCTATGCGTATTTTTTGTATCTAGTAATCACGGCATTGCAGATGCTGCTGTTTTCTGCGTGCTTGGTAACTGTGCAGCACAGACTGGCTTAGCCAATATTGTTATATTTATAACAACTTCCGTATTATGTTATTATGTTATCACATTTACATTGTTAAGTCATGAATACTTAATAATCGACGCAGTACTAATTGTTTGGTAAATAGAAACATCACGAAAAATGTAACATTTGAGAATGATAAAATAACATTTGAAAATTTATTATATTTATACAGTGTTCAACTTAGGTACTTACTTCCTCACTTAGGTACTGCTCTGGCTCCAGGACCCGAAGTGGGTCTTGGCCTCCGGCAAAAAAGGACGCCATTCTTTTCTTCTTTGTGCCAACTCGGACCAATCGGGCACCTCTAACTCTGTGTTCAACTTGACGTTTTATAAAAACGTTTTGATTTATTCATTGTTTCATTTTATCATAATAAAAATCTAATTTAATGATATATATGTAGATAGCAGTATAATCGTCAATTTCACATGCAGATAAAGCTAAAGGATACACAATATCATACATGTAAATAAACCATCTTATATTCTTATACGAATTTACATTCACTTACTGAGAACAATTAAATATCACTATTTACAATAAGAATATAACACAAAAACATGTATACAGATCAATGAAATTACCTTTACATACAAATTTTAAGCTTGATTTGTCGCATAAGTTCTCGTAGATAAAAAATCTGATTTTGCACTAGAGATAAGATAGCCAGTGCCTCACTAGTTGAGGATCCCGGGTGAAGTGCGCTTCCACCAATTGGCCTTATCATCACTTAACATCAGGTGACATTAAGACACTGTGCTTACCCGTAAATATAAAAAAGAAATTCATTCATTCATTCGTCGTGCGAACTTGTTAACAGGTAGACCTGTATCTGTTAAATAGTCAAAAGTGCATTTAATCTAACTTACTGTTAAACCTTATTGTGTAGTTGATAAGGTAGTCATTCAAACAAACACGTGTACCGGACATTTTTACTACTCAGCACATCGCAAAGGTAACCGCTCTTCACACCCTCGAGTAAAAGAGACAGTCGCGTTTTCTTTTCTATGATAACCGAGTGGGACAGTAAGTGTGACCCGTCGTAGCTACCTAGCGCGTTTGTGTCCGGCGAGCTTCATCTACCTCCTTTATTTGTTGTTGTATTGTGTTTTGAAATATCAATTGACTTCCAGTCAAATATCAGTGCCAATAATTTAGTGTTCCCACATTAAGAAAAAATTGTAATGAGTATACAGCGTACCCCGCCTTATAGGAGCGCTGGTTCGCATCCTAACTTGTCTCAACTTATGGAAGAAGAGTTCCAAGGTCAAGTCACCATGAGAAAAAGGAAGAATCCGGACTGTGATAGCATTTGTATGGAAGATTTCCGTCGCGAGCTCACTGGTGTTATGGCTGAATACCGTAAGGAATTAAGACAGACCCTAAATGAATTTCAAAAAAACATCTCGTCGTCATTCGAGGCTTTGATTGATAAACAAAGTGACATTATTAAAAAAGTTCACGAAGACCTATGCAGCCTCAAGTCCGAGGTATCTGATTTGAAATTGTGCCATCAGGACATCCAGAAAGAACAAAGCGATATCATCTCAAAAATGTCAACGCTTAACATGGAGCAAGGTTATCTGTCTGATAAAACCAAAACATTAGAGTGTGACTTAAATTACGCCAAAAGACAAATTTCTGAACTGACAGAACAGCAAAATATTAAAGACCAACAAGGCCGTATTAACAATTTAGAAATCTCCGGAGTTCCGTTATATAAAGGTGAAAATCTTTTTAACGTGTTACATAAAATTGGCACCAAGATCGGTTTTGCTTTGTCACCACATGACGTTGATTTTGTGCACCGAGTCAGACGTTATGCTAAGACGGTTCAACGTAAAAATCAGGATCCATCCACGAATCAGTCAGTCCTACCTACAGTTCCGAATATCATTATTAAATTCACGCAACGCAAAAGAAAAAGTGAGTTTCTGGCCGCCGTACGTGCTCGCCGCGGCCTGACAACAGCTGACCTTGACATTGACGGTGCTTCCGTACCAATATTTATTAACGATCACTTGACACCACACAATAAATTACTTTATGGAAGAGCACGCAAATTAGGAAAGGAATGCAGTTACAAGTACATATGGTTGAACGATTGTAAAATATTTCTCCGCAAGAACGACACATCGAAATCCATTCTGATTGGCAGTGAAAAAGACTTGGATAAAATAAAGTGACTACTATCTGTGTTATTGACAACATCTGTGTTTTGTAATATCGTTATGTGCAACATTTTTATTCTTATATTAACTAATGCTTTACGAACTACGCTGTATGTAATAAACCATACGTATACTGGTATATTGTTATTAATAATATGCGAATATACGTACGGTCCCTGTAAGTTACTTAATATAACCGTATGTAATTGTTATAAAGCTCAATTTGAAAACGCAGAGTCGTGTTTAATCTTGTGGCAGCTTAGCAAAAAAATCTGTGAAGAAAAAATATTGTGTAGTTTGTATACAAAAGGTCGCTGTTCTCGTGATAATTATAATATCATTATGTTTAGAAATTGTAAACTATCGCATAAACAAATAAAAAGAGCGTGGCACAATCATATTTTTGAATTATTTAAATACCCTATTTTTCAACACTACTGTTTGTTGAATTACCTCAAATCAAATTATTCAATTTTTAGATGAAATGTAACTTGTCTATTTACTATCAGAACGTGAGGGGCCTGCGAACAAAATCCCACGAGTTTTTGAGTAGTGTATTAACTAACGAATTCGATATTATTTGCATAACTGAATCTTGGCTCAATGATTCCTTTTATAGCTCAGAGTTTTTTGATAGTCGGTATGAAGTATTTAGGTGTGACCGCGATGCGGCGTCTCATGGGTGTAGCCGCGGTGGGGGGGTGGTGTTGGCCGTGCGCCGGGAGCTGTGCCCGGCCACGCGGCCGGCTTGGTGTGCGCCGCCGCCCGCAGACGAGCTATGGGTGAGCATCCCGATACGGGGCCGCACTTCCAGCCCCATCGTTCGCTCCGCACGTGAAGCTGTATTTCTACATATAGCATGTACTTATATACCGCACGGTATTAGACATGAATCCTTATTGAATTCATTTTATGACAGAACTATAGACATCATTCATTCACATTCTGATGACGTTTTTCTTGTAGTAGGAGACTTTAATATATCTAATGCAGTATGGCAATATAACCATGAACTCCGCTCTATGACAGTACTATCCGGTAACGATATATTTACTTCCTTAACAACAGATTTTATGAACTTATCTCTGCTGAATCAGTACAATAACGAATTTAACACAAATAATCGCATATTAGACTTAGTCCTATGCACTGAATTTTGTACGGTTGAGGCATCTAATTTACCATTAGTACCGGAAGACCAACATCATAAAGCGATAAACATAGACTTGCCTTTATGTTTGCCCGCTCCCCTAAAACACAATTACAACAAGAAAAAAATGTATTTTAGTGCTGACTTTGAATCCATTAAAAATGGTTTGGTATCTGTTGACTGGGACAAAGCATTCTCGTGCTGTAATGACGTTGACGCAATGTTAACAATATTTTATAATATATTTAATGCTCTCATAGAAAAATATGTACCCGTTCGTTCACAGATCAATACCCAAAAGTTTCCGCCATGGTACTCTCGACCATTAATAAAATTGAGTAATGAGAAAAGAAAATACCATAAAAAATGGAAAAAATATGGTAATCAAGCGGATTATAGGATTTTCTCGTTACTCAGATCACGATTACGCAAATTAGAAGCAGACACACATAACAAATATTTAGTTTTCTCAGAAAATAAAATTAAGGATAGCCCTAACTATTTTTGGACGTATGTTAAGTCTAAAAACCAATCAGGAGAACTTCCTCAAAAAATGTTTTATGATAATAAAATAATTTCGTCAGGAGACGACATTTGTAAAGCGTTCAATGATTTTTTCCAATCCGTTTTCATCAACTCTATAAATGATCATATAAATGTCGTCCCAAACACCTCAACAAAAAGTAGTACACTCGTAGATATTGGTCACATAAACTTACAACAAAGTAATCTACTTAAACATTTAAAACATGTCAACATACACAAAGGTGCCGGTTCTGATGAAATACACCCTATAATAATATCCAAATGTGCTGAGCAATTATTAAAACCAGTTACTATTATTTTTCGAATGTCTCTAAACTCAGGTGTGTTCCCTAGTCTTTGGAAAAGAGCTCTTATCACGCCTATACCCAAAAATAATCAAAAAGAGTTAGTTACACAATACCGACCAATATCGAAACTATGTGTACTTGGTAAAATACTTGAAAAGATAGTAACGTCCCAGCTTTCCTATGCTTTTCGTAATCATATCTCCGATAAACAACATGGATTTATCAAATCCCGCAGTGTTGACACCAACATGGTTACTTTCACCGATTTTGTTCTAAGAGCTATGGATAAAGACACTCAAGTTGATGCTGTGTACACCGACTTTTCCAAGGCTTTTGATAAAATTAGCCACAATTGTCTTATCGACAAGCTTTGGAGGCTTGGTGTGCACGGCAGCTTGCTCAGATGGCTGGAATCTTACATACGAAATCGAAGTCAGGCTGTCTGTCTTAAAGGTTATTGCTCAAGTTATTTACCAATACCATCTGGAGTACCACAGGGTTCTCATCTTGGACCGGTATTGTTCTCTATATATATTAATGACATCAAAGACGTCCTACTAAACTGCAATCACCTTCAATATGCAGACGACACAAAAATTTTCAGAGTTGTGACTAATATAGATGATTGTCATAAATTGCAATCTGACTTAGACTCTTTAAGTAGATACTGCACTGACAATCAGTTGTTTCTTAACACAGATAAATGTCAGGTGATAACTTACACAAGAAAATCTGCCCCTATTTCATTTTATTATAAACTAAATGACATGGTTTTAAATAGATTGGACAGTATTCGTGATTTGGGTATATTAATGGACAGTAAGCTCTCATTTAAATTACATTTTGACTCAATTGTCAAGAAGTCCTTTCGTAATTTAGGTTTCATCAACAGAATAACCAAACCATTTAAAAAACCTATTACTTTCAAAATTCTCTACTTCAGCTTTGTTCGGTCTATCTTGGACTTCGGCTGTGTTGTCTGGAATCCTCACTATAAACAAGACATAGATAGAATTGAAAGAGTTCAAAGAAAGTTTATGAAAATACTAAACTACCGTAGTAACAATACCAGTGAGCCATACAGTGAATCATTGAAAAGTCACAAATTACTGTCGTTACAAAACCGGCGTAAGCAAATCGACATAGTCTTTCTTTTCAAATTGTTAAATTCGTACATAGACTCTCCAGATCTTTTATCTAAAATAAACTTTATTACCAAAACTCGCTTGCCCGCACGTTCCTCGCGTTCTATAAAGATGTTTGTGCCACCTCGATCCAGAAAAAATTACACTAGGAATAATTACCTCAACCGCTGCCATACTTTGTATAATACCGAATTTTCAAACATAGACTTATTTTGTAATTCTCTAAATAGCCTTAAGTCAAAACTCTTTACACAATTAATATAATAAGCTCTGTCAAAATTTTCTACGTGTCTGTGTGTGTGTATGTGTGTGTGTGTGTGTGTGTGGGGGTGTGTGTGTGTGTGTGTGTGTGTGTGTGAGGGTGTGTGTGTGTGTGTGTGTGTGTGTGTGTGTGTGTGTGTGTGTGTAAGGGAGGGTATGTGTGTGTGTGTGTGTACGTACGTACAAGATTAAATGTATTTTGAGTTATGTTTGGGCGCTCATTGTCTATTAATGTTATAAATTTTTAGTATTAGTATTTTTTTTGTAATGACTGTTACGTGCCAAAAAAAAATAAAAAAAAAAAAAAAAATAAAAAAAAAAAGAAAAAACCACAACACGATAAATATCTATGCCTCCAAGCAGTAGAGCATTAAAAGAAATAAAGAAAAAGTGAAAGAAACATTTAATTGAGACAAAACGTAGAATAATGAAGAGATGCGTGCTAATGAAGATTTCTGCTAATAGCTAAGGATAAGCAGCTTTCGCAAAAGCCACACTCACATGAACACTAAACATGCACTAGAATAGGCCCAAGGCAGTTTTACTCGTAAAACAAGAGTAGGTACGGAGTCCTACACACCACACGTGCTTTATACCAGGTACAGACACGTAGGGCGCTTCTCCCCACCACCCCATTACTCGGTCAACTCCATGTTCAACCCGAATCCCTCGGAGAATAAAGTACTTCTACTAAATTCTCCGAGGGTTTCGTCTCCACGAGGACACCATACCGTGATGCCATTCTCTCTAGAAACCCTCTGACGGTGTTTTGGTCACACGGCTTGAAGAACCCTTTACTTTTCTCGCCGCCCGCCCCCTTAAACATGTCTGGTGATGCTGTAAAAGTCGTTTGAGGGAAACATCAAACGCTCTCTCAAAAAAAATTGACATTAAAACTATTAAGGGGGTGCAACGCGGATTTTCGAAAATTTACGTGTTTTTAAGTCACTGGTGCTAGGAGCTGAATAGGTCATATACATTAAAAGGACTAGTATAGGTTAGCTTGATCCTTTCACAAGGTCATGGTTGTCTTGGAATTTGAAACAAATACCCAGAAACTGCATAAACAATACGTAAAAGTAATGATATCTAAACTTATTTCTTCAGAAACTTTGTAATAGCACAAATGATACAATGATCCGACATCAAAATATTTGTATTGATATTCCGCAGGTCACTGTTGTCTTAGTTTTCAATTAAAAAATATGAATATAAAATCATTAAGACTTTTATTATTTTTTACCCAAACGCCTATGATTTTACGAAAGTAAACATTGCTCTAATTAAATCACCAGCCTACTCTATACATTGTTGTCACACCACTGCCACGCGCTGCTCGCTCGCTATCATAAAGAAACTTGAAACTCGCAGTTTTGCGTCCGCGCTGCACCCCCTTAACTTTATGCAATAATAAGACTATAGAAAACTTGTCAAAACCAAACCATAAACAATTGTGGATAGACATTTTAAAATATCAAAATCGAGTCCATGCCATCAGTATAACTTTACCGTGCCTAGGCTGTCTATAAATATATCATAATCTATCAATATAGCTGTCTATAAAATATCATAATCTATCATATATCAATATAGCTCTACTTATGTCCATAAAATGTGAACAAGATTTAGCTAACATGATAGGATCATCATAAAAACTCCAATATCTTCATATGTAGGGTAATACATGTAAATACATGCAAAGACGATAGAGAAAAGAAAAGAGAAAATTGGACATGTCGATAAGGCAAATAGGAGTTGACGCTACGTACGAGTAGTACAATTTGCGAAATTACTGACACAAACTGATTTATCTGAGAACGGATCTAAATTGTTTTCTCTGCTATACCACGAAATAAGGAGATCCCAGAAGGTAAGCTTAAAAACCGTGCTCGAGCACCGCACACATAGACCCTCACACGGACACGAATCTCGAACTCGTCCAGAGCCATAAGAATAAACAATAACACAGAAGAACGGAAACTCGCGCTCAGGGGATCTATTTTTGAATCGCACGTATGACATTGTGTTGTCGCATGCGACTTAAGTCACACTCGTCTTCCAAGTCGCATGACGCCGATGTTCCGTATTTTTGAATCGTTCGTTTCCGGTGCTGCAAACATAATGCGAAATGTTGGATGTTATCCGTTCCACGCAGAATTTAGAGAAAACCGTTAACAACCTTAATGAAAACGGAACGTAATATCCATGTTTCTATTGGCTGTTAAAAAAAACCCTTTGCTTTTTAATAGAAAAGACTATCAATGACATAAACAAACGAGTGACATGACATTGACACAAGCATTGATTTTGACGGTTATTCTATTAATCGCTTTGTATCGCTTGACTGCAACGAGTGGGTGAGGGCACTCGTTGCGGTCGAGCGATTCAAAAATATGGAAAGTCAAATGTCGAACGAAAATCAGTAGAAACCAAGCGCTCGACTTGAGGCGAAGGAATCAAAAATAGAGCCCCTGGACGGGCTCAAGGTCGCGATATGAGAGTACTTGTTAAACAGAATGCTCAGTTGGGCTGTCACGGCCGGCGGCGTCACCGCACGCGCGTTGCCTATTTGTTCGTTCCGTACGATTTTGGAAACTAATTACAATGGCGCCAAGTTATTGTTGTACGTTTGGTTGTACAAAAAATTCAAAAACGATGCCACACTTAAGTTTTTTTAGTTTGCCCAAAGATGATGAGAGGTCACGAGCTGGGACACGAGCCTTCCTTATGGATGGATAGGGAGAACGGGCCATAAACCACCACGCGGGCCCAGTGCGGATTGGTGATTGTTAACGACTACTAATGCAGCCGGGACCAACGGCTTTACGTGCTTTCTGAAGCATGGAGGAGCTCGAAATGATAAATGTTTGGTCACCCATCCGATGACCGGCCTTTGCGAAAGTTGCTGAGGTTATCAGCACTCGCGGATCGGGCGCGTTAACCACTGCGCCATCGAGCTTGTCCAACGCTGAATAAACTTACTTAATAGTTTTACGACTTTTACGTGAGCCTGTATCTGTGTTTGGTATGGTACTTACTATAACTTATTATTTATAAGTATATATGTAAGTAGGTACGTAACATAATAATTTATAAATCTCATATTTTGTAAAACTGGAATAATATAATGATTTCAAAGTAAAGTAAAACTTATATTTTAGCGATGTTATTTTTAGACGTAAGCAATATTCAAATGTAAGCAACCCTGGCAACGCGCCTGGACGACAGAGGGGCGTAACGACGTGAAGGGGGAAGTAGGTATATAAATAATCATCTCTTTAGTATTTGTAAAAATATTATGATCGGATGTTAATGACGGTAGTTGTTGACATTGAATGGGCGCCTTTGGCTTTCAAAGTAAAAAGTAAATAGTGTTGAATAATTTCGGCGGGCTGGTTAGAACCACGATAGCTCAATTGGCGGAGCACCTGACCCGGTATGTCAGAAGGGTGCAGGTTCAAATCCTGCTCGTGGAAATTTTTTCAACATTTGTGTTTTTGTAATTTGTTTCGCAACAAAATTTGCGTTAAGATTATTTAAACAATTTATAATAGCTTGCCTACTTCTTAACTGATCTTTAGTATTTGTAAAAATATTATGATCGGATGTTAATGACGGTAGTTGTTGACATTGAATGGGCGCCTTTGGCTTTCAAAGTAAAAAGTAAATAGTGTTGAAGTAAAAAGTAAGTCGTGAAATTTTTTTCAACATTTGTGTTTTTGTAATTTGTTTCGCAACAAAATTTGCGTTAAAATTATTTAAACAACTTATGCCAGAGGTTTCTATTTGTACGTATCTCGAGCTCGTTTGTATGAATCTTACATTTTGCATTCTCCTTATTCTGTGACGTGATAGAATGGCAAACTCGCACTAGGCACCCCGATTTTGCAAGAACCACATAAATAAAGCCACATAACCTTGTACTTAGGTAAGTTATTTACGGTAGGAACTCGGCTATTTCCACCGCCCCCATTTAGTCTATGTAATCCAATATTAATAGTGCATAGTTCGCGATAAATCGACTTAAAGGCATAATACGTGTTGAAAGTTCAAGGTTGAATAATTCGCTTAAAGTAAAACGGAGTAGCTACCTACTGCATTGGCGATAAATCACTTATTCGTACAATGCTTTTAATTTTTCATAGACTATGCTATAGGTACAGCTTTCTTTAGTAGCTGTTTAATGTTAGCTGGTGCTCAAAGTACAGGGTAATCTAGTTTGAGCGTCAGTCTTTCACCATATCTGTGCCTACTTATATAACCATTGTCAACCAGAAATAAAACATTTTGAATTTTAATTTTTGAATTTTAAACTAAGTCCTAAACAACCAATTTGTCTATCGCCACAATAACAATGTTAGTAGCGTTCGTTGTCGTGCCCAGGGGGTCGACCGCCTAACGCTCTCGCTTTCGATCGCTTTGAAGGCGAGGCGAGGAGGAGGCGTCATCTTGTCATTTCGAAAGCAATATGAAAGCAATATCAAAAGCTATAGGCTATAGCTTTCGATATTATTCGATTTTATATTTCGATATTATAATAGAAAGCGAGGCGAGAGCTTCGCTTTCAAAGCGATCGAAAGCGAGAGTGTTAGGCGGTTGGGGGGCAGGTCCCTGTGTCTAGCGGTCAGTAGCAGTTCAATCAGTCAGTCAGTCAGTCAGTCAGTCAGTAACTTCAGTCAGTCAGTCAGTACAAACTATTTTATTAACACTAATGATATATTGTTATAACGTTAAGTTTTTAAGACAAAACATTTTCTGACGACTCAAAACAATATAACAAACTATCTCACCGATCGAACACAAACGAACCACCACGTAAGTTTCCAAATACAGCATAGCTTAAAGGCTTCCACCCTTTGTCGTATAAAGACACGCATACGTTTCTATGTCGCCTTTTGACGCTGCTCGAAATTGTAACAGGGAAACACCTTGACACGGATGTGCTTCTGTTCGCCGGGCCATTGTCATTGCTTTGGTATTGTCTACTTTAATTTGAGTGCCCATACGATGTGGTGTTTCGAGCTACATCGTCAACAAACTATGTATAAGTGTCCATCTGCTCGGACCTTCCCACGTTAACAATAGCATATGCCATGCCATAATTTATCACGCAGGCTACCACAAAATAAGGAGATCTAGAATGTTAGCTTAATATCTACATACCACGCTCGAGTAACGCACACAGTTCGGAGAGCTCTCTGCTCGGTGCGGTCCGAGTGCACCTGTTGCGAGATTCCTTGTCCATACCGACGGTTAAAAGGATATAGGGGATAATAGACACTTGGGTCGAAAATGAGTTATGAATGCCTTCTTAGTTTGAATTTTCCGCTCTTTCGAATGCGCTTACTCCTATGTCTCTACTGTGAGTTTTATAGTCGCTTACGCCCTAAGCGACAGCTCTTCACTTGATTTTTCATTTGACGTAAGCAACAAGATTTGGGAACTTTTTATTTTGGCACTTATGCCTGTGTACAAACCGTTCAATTTATGGTTCTTGGTTGGTTGTCTTTTTACTTTGAAACGACACAGACTTTTGGGGAACTTATGCCTTTCTACTCAATTCAACTTTCTTGAGTTTTGGAGATAATGCTTCTTTTTTTTTGTCCTAAAAATACTTTAGTGACGGTTATAGCCATTTTATCTTTTATTATTTGTTGTCGCTTAGATCCTACTACCTTTTGTAAATTTAAGAGTACGCTGTCGCTTATAAGTATTTATTTGAGATTTATATGATATTTGTTTGTGAACTAGTGATTAACTATACTTACTATTTGTGTTTATATACACTTAACTATTCATAACTATGTAATAGGGTTATGCCCGTTTAATTATGTTCAATTAATACATAAAATAAATAATAAATAAACACAATAATGATAATAAATTGTTAACATTGAAAACTGTTTCTCTTACTTTTCCACACTTCCCAGTATTGTGCAATCTCTGTTGCAAAAGAATAAACATTTTGTTCCTTAAATACATGGTTATTGATGACAGTATATAGTGTCGGTTGTGAGTCTTATCCTCTCAAAAATAGGTACATGTCATGACTTTTATTACCTTTTCCCATATCTCTCAATTATGTAATGTTCCGGATATCCTCTTTTACAATACTTTCTTTTACTTTTTGTTGTAAAAGTCCGTTATACCGTTTCGCCTATTAGATAAAGAATTTGTGCTGTCAGTAATGCCTCTTAATCTCACGGAATCCATAATAGTATGTGTCGGTTATATTCTACCTCCAGGTGTAGCTTAACGAAATGTAACTACAGATTTATACATTGGAACCCTAGTTTATACCCTATTACTCATTAAAAATAAACCATTTGACATAAGCGACATAAAACAACTTCCAATTTAATCTGCCATGATCAAGTTAAATAAAATGATTTTTTCCCAAAATTCCGTTTTTATTTTTATTAGAAACGGACTACAAACAAAAGTTATGTAAATTTTTGTGAAATTTCAAACTTAAACAGCTCTCCTAAACAATTGTTTTTGGGGATAAGCCCCCTATATCCTTTTAACCGTCGTATAAGGTTGTCTATGTGTGCGTTGCTTGTTGTTTGAGCGCGTGTGTATGAAGCTAACCTTCTGCAGTCTTCTTATTTTGTGCCGGCTACGGAGGAGATCGTTCTCATCTTCGAAATCTCCTTTGTACTTCGGAAGGCATATTAAGCCGTTGCTCCCGGTTATCGTCTAAACCCATCAAACTCAATTAGGGCACAGTGGTGGGATCATTGTTATTAAGTACTACATTTTTTAATGACATAAATAATTAATTAATCCAAATTGACACATTGACATATTGTCTGTACCATAATTTTTGTTTCTAATTTATTGTGCTAATGATTTGTTATTGTTAATACGAATTTGTTATTGTTGGTATTAAGGGAAAGGTGGAAGCGCATTTCACCCGGAACCTTCAACGGAATAAAGTGGTTTTTGGTTTTAATTTTTTACTTATATGATATTATTGTAATATAAAGATTTACTATTTAAAAAAAAAAAAAAATATTCTATCAACCACATTTCACTGCTACATGAAAATGAAATGACATGAAAATATATTTTATTGTACACCATACAACATACAGAAGACAATACAAGAAGCTGTATAAATGTTGGCTATATCGCTAAAAGCAATTTCTTCCATTCAACCATTTCCAATATAGTTTAATGATTGTTGTCAGATAACAATGAATTAACTTAGTAATTAACTCAAAATGGGATCAGCGGGGCACTTAAAATTCGAGAACCCTGCGACTTAATTAACTACGTGTTTCCAATGACACAGTTTAAATGCGCAGATGGCCAATTAATCAAAGTTAAATATAGTAAAGCCTATAACTGTCCCACTACTGGGCAAAAGCCTCCATCGTTGAAATCAAGGTCATCACTACAATTCATTCAATTCATTCATTCAATTGATGGGTAATGGCTTAATGGTGATTAAGCTGCATTTAACGCGTCATCTCGGCCCAATACGCGAAGGTTCTTGGTTCAATTCAATCAACAACGTCACCACGCTTGTTTTTGATTACAAACCCGGGCTATGCATCGAAAAATCCGAAACACACTCTGCACGACCATATAGGGCCAAGACGTCGCGTTAAATGCAGCTTTGGTGATATTATTATCTAGAAACGTAAAATGTAAAATATATTTATGTAGATAGAGAGGTAGATAATACTTTTACTGCTTTGCAACACCATAAATAGTACCTATATAACATTAAACAAAAAAACAAGTTACAATTTGGTGGTCTTATCGGTTTAAAGCGAGTCATACGGAGAGATCTAATAAACTGTAAAATCGGAGGTGCAAGCTATTCAAGCATGCAAGAACAATGTGTATTATATTTTTATAATTGTACTAGCTGACCCGGCGGACTTCGTACCGCATTACTTTTTTTTTTAATATAGCCTATGTTACTCAGCGCTAATATAGCATTCTAATGGTGAAAGATTTTTTTAAATCGGTCCAGTAGTTTTTGAGTTTATTCGTCGCAAACATACATACGTACAAAAACGTGCGTGCTTTCCTCTTTATAAAATTAGTATAGAAATATAAATACATATATTTATGTATTATGTTTGTATTTTATTTTTTATTATTATTGTTAATTTTTGTAAGTCTCTTTCTCTTTTTTTAACCCCTGCATCCTGCGTGCTCTCTTGGTGGGTTGTGGCTTGGTCCTTATGCTGTTTATCATCATGTCTGAACCCAGCAGGGGGACATTTAAATACTGATGAATATGATGATGATGATGATGTTAATGATCATGATTTCATTCAATAAATCATCGTTTTTGACCTAAATTAACCTTTATGGAGCTATTTTGAAAAGATAATAACAACGAACCAATAAATTTATATTGATTTTGGCATCGCCAACGGTAGTTAACGTCTCAATGACGAATGGCGTTAAAACGTTATTGGCTTCGTCACTAAATATGGCGCGTTAATTATATTAAAAACTATTTTAATTTACTAATGCAGTCGGCATCAGCACCAGATAATTTTATGGGGGTTATTGTACATTTGCCACAAAGTAAGTTCGTCACACTTTTGACAGTCAGGGTATTGGACTATTAGGGAAGTAGACCATCGGGGAAACGGGCTATCGGATACCAATTGGACGTAAGGGGAATCGGACACTGGTCACCAAAATGACTCCATACACTGAAAGTAAATCTGTCATATGCATTAAAAATATGTGTAAGTTTGTCATAGGTCCAAACTATAATAAGACAAATTTACTTCATAAAAATAGAAGTGTGGCAAATTTATACATACTTTTTTCTGTAACGATTTACTTAGTTGCAAATGTACAATAACCCATTTTATGTCCCCACTGCTGGGATGCATGCCTTCCCTGAAAACCCCACCGAGAACAAGCCATAAACCTTTATTCGGGCCCAATGCGCATTGGTGGTGGTTAACGACTGTCAATGCAGCCGAGACCAACTTACGTGCCTTAAAGCACAGAGGAAGGAGCTAAAGATAAGAAAAAAATTTGTATACCCATCTGATGACCCTTTTGAGAAAGTTACTTAACTTCCGCAATCGAAGAGCGAGCGCGTTGTGCAATTGGCTGGGTGTCAACAAAATGGACCGTCATCATAACTGTTCCATGCAAGCAATGTAAGGCTACGGCCCCTAGTCTTAAATAGTCATAAAGATCATCTCGTTTCAGTAAGATAAGTTTTATAACAACTTATTGCTGATCCTATTTTGCTTACCTAGTTTTAATCAAAAACATATTCTAAACGTATAATTGAGTAAAGTTCATTTATTTTAAATACTCAGGTATGTTTAAGCAGTTATAAGTATATTCAATCGATTTGCAGCTGACAGTATCAAATCAAGTTATCATTTATCATTTGTTTGTTATGAAACCTCAGTCAGCGATTACAGTATCTGACTAAATTAAGCTTAACCAATTAGTTATATAGCGTATTGTCGATATATATTTATATACTGTCGTATATGAATATATCGACAATACGCTGTCGCTAGTGTTTGTAATTTAGCATTTTTACGGCATCACGCACTAGTGCGTGTCCCCGTGCCCTACTAGATTCTCCGAAGGGTTCGGATCGAATCTTTCTAACGAAAACTAAATCTAGAAATGTAATTTTGTGACTGCTTCTTCAAGAGTGACTGAGGCAAAAGGACACAATTGTCTTCTTTTCAGTAGAGACATATTTACCTTTTTTACTTATATAATATCGTTGGTATTAACGGCATTCACTACTACTACTACTACTACTACTACTAACAGCTCAAGAACGGCAGGACATCATGCTGACGGAATTACGGCCGGGCTTCTGAAAGCAGGTGGAAGACCGGTACTCGTAGCTCTAAACTATTTAATTCCGTCGTACTAGAGGGCAGAACGCCAGAGACGTGGCACGAAGGTATGGTGGTACTGTTCTTCAAAAAGGGCGACAAAGCCTTGCTTAAGAACTACAGGCCCATCTAACTTCTAAGTCACGTCTACAAGCTCATTTCGAGAGTCATAACGAATCGTCTCGGACAAGCCGGTTTCCGAAAAGACTTCAGCACCATAGACCACATACATACGCTTCGGCAGGTTATACAAAAGACCGATGAGTATAACCAGCCTCTTTGCTTAGCGTTTGTAGACTTTGAAAAAGCCTTCAATTCGATTGAAACATGGGCCGTGCTACAGTCTCTCCAGCGGTGCCAAATTGACTACCGGTACATCGAAGTGTTAAAGTGTTTGTATGAAAGCGCCACAATGTCAGTCCGTCTTCAGGACCGGAGCTCGAAACCTATCCAATTGCAGCGAGGAGTGAGACAGGGAGTACAAAATATATTTTCGTCCAATATACCGCAGTCTTAAGACGAAAGTCTTTGACCAGTGTGTGTTGCCAGTGACGATACACGGGACTGAGACGGGGTCGCTCACTATGGGCCTTATCAAAAGGCTCAAGGTCACTCAAAGAGCAATGGAGAGGGCTATGCTCGGCGTTTCTCTGCGTGATAGAATCAGAAATGAGGAGATCCGCAGAAGAACAAGGGTAACCGACATAGCCCGAAGAGTTGTTAAGCTTAAGTGGCAGTGGGCAGGGCACATTGCTCTCAGGAGTGGTGGTTGCTGGGGCGGAATAGTCCTGGAGTGGCGACCGCGTACCGAAAAGCGCAGTGTGGACTGGCCTTCAACAAGGTGGACCGACGATCTGGTGAAGGACGCGAGATACCGCTGGATGCGAGCAGCACAAAACCGGTCATTGTGGAGATCCTTAGGGGAAGCCTTTGTCCAGCAGTGGACGTCTTTTGGCTGAGATGATGATGATGATGATGAAGATAACGGCATTCATTACCTGGCAACCGAAGCTAAGGAGCTTGACCTCATTATTTAAAATTTTGTCACCCTTGCATCTACACCCGAGTGCGTAAGCCACTGTGCTACCCAGCTCTTCAATCTCACCTCCCTTACTTTGTTTTCTTTTAATGTTTATTATTAATGCACTATTAATATATTAAATAACAGTTCTGTTTACCCACCTTAGACAGCTAATAATTAATTATATGCTTGTCTTATAACGGTTTCTCATAATCAACCCAAGCATCTCTCCGTACGGCTACCGCGACGCCTTATTTTATATTTATCACCATCATCATCTCAGCCAAAAGACAAAGGCCTCCCTCAACGATCTCCAATTTTATAATATTTTCTTATAATGCCAGCGTCTAATTCAAACTTTTCAGTAACATGAAGGATTACATGAAGTACCTACACATAATTAATTAATATGACGCTTGAACCATGTTAATCAATCAAGTACTATCTCTAAGACTATGGGTTTGTGAGGCGTTATAATGTAAAATATTTTTATAAAACTTCTATTCATAGAACAATCTATCATTGATTCGATTCGTTACGTACTTATTACAAACTTGAAATTCAACTTTTTCTTTTTATGTTTACTTAAAGTTTTCGAGAGTCACAGTTTTTAAAATGGATGGAGCTCATTCTTACCAAGTTTTGCAGGCAATTTTATCCATTTTTTTTTCTTTTAGTTGAAGGCTTCGTGCGATTAGCACATTTAGCCAGTGTCAAAGTTATTTTTCTTACAAGTAATACATAAATAAACAATATTTCTTTCCTGTATCATGATGATGAATGACAATAGAAGTGAGAAAAGATATACCCCCCAACCAGCGTTGCCAGGTGTCCCGATTGGCGCAGGACGTCCCGATTTTCAGGGGTCTGGTGACAGGTCTCGTTTTACCCTTGATCGGGACCTCAAATGTCTCGATTTTTCGCTAAACTCCTTACTTAGATCGATAATTTTGACAGCAAAAATTAATTCTTTGGAAGACAAATCATGTTGTTATAATATGTAGAAGTTTCATTGCTTTCGTTTCATAAATAAATGACGATTCACAAAACCTGTGTTTTTTTAGCAATTGTAGTTGTCCCGATTTGAAATCCCAAATCCCGATTATTTTTACATTCCGTCCCGAAATTTGACACTCTGGACATGGCAACACTACCCCCAACCCCTCGAGTATCTTAGTAAAAATATGGGGCTTTACTAAGTCCTCAGCCAGACTTCTTGAGAGAATTTGAAAAGTGACGTTGCACTGTTTTGTTTCATTTGCCAGCACTCATACAGACTCACGAACACATAACGGTTAATAATCCACCATTATTTCACATTAATATTCGACATAACACAAATTTTAGAAATTAAAACAAAACCGCAGACATGACTCTTCACTTTCCCGTCAAGAAGTCTTTTTATCCATTTAATGTCTATAATATTTTCTTTTTCTTAATTTATTATTGGTGTTGTAGTTACGATGATATCTTTTTGGCACATATTATACCTTTATCTTTTATGCGTAAGAGCCAATATCTACTGAATATCTATAACTATATATTTTTGTGTTCAACGTCCCGCTTTACGACTTAAACTTTCTATTGTAAATGTTATCATAACTAAAATAGATATCCTAAATCTTTTAAAGAGTAGCAAATTAGTTTTTTCTTGCAGTAATTATCACAGTCAACATTAGTTCATTGCCGATGGACATAGGCCTCTCCAAGTGCACGCCACTGAGCACGATCCGCGGCTACTCTCATCCAGCTTTTGCCAGCCACTTTGCGAAGATTATTTTTTCCATCATCATCGTCATCATCATCAGCTCATTTTATGTCCCCACTGCTGGGGCACGAGCCTTCCCTATGGATGGATAGGGAGAACGGGCCATAACCCACCACGCAGGCCCAGTGCGGATTGGTGGTTGTTAACAACTGCTAATGCAGCCGGGACCAACGGCTTTACGTGCCTTCCGAAGCACGGACGAGCTCGAGATGATAAAGTTTTGGTCACCCATCGGATGACCGGCCTTTGCAAAAGTTGCTTAACCTCAGCACTCGCAGACCGGGCGCGTTAACCACTGCGACATCGAGCTCCTCCCATGAGCTCTCCATTTTTCCCATGTGTACTCCGAATTTCTGAGTTTCTTGCCAGCTCTTCTTGGTCAAAGGCTCTCCCAAAATCCGAACTGGTGGTAGATTCAATAGTTTTACTCGTAAGTATTTTTTTAGTTTTTTGATTTATTATTTTAACATCAATAAGTGCCTGTTAAGGTTTATGTTGATTAAATGATTTGACTTTGACTTTGAAATGGCAAAATAAGACAAGGACATGATTAGTGGTTAGAGGAGCTCGATGGCGCAGTGGTTAACGCGCCCGGTCTGCGAGTGCAGAGGTTAAGCAACTTTAGCAAAGGCCGGTCATCGGATGGGTGACCAAAAATGTATCATCTCGAGCTCCTCCGTGCTTCGGAAGGCACGTAAAGCCGTTGGTCCCGGCTGCATTAGCAGTCGTTAACAACCACCAAAACCGCACTGGGCCCGCGTGGTGGTTGATGGCCCGTTCTCCCTATCCATCCATAGGGAAGGCTCGTGCCCCAGCAGTGGGGACATAAAATGAGCTGATGATGATGATGATGATGATGGTTAGTGGGACGTTTTAAAATACGTAGTAGAATCTAAATCCGGTAGTTATTACAAATTAAGTAAATTATCGTGTTATTCTATAACGAATTGATATATCACGTAGTGCAAACAACCTGTTTATTGTGTTGCGACCTCGGCACTGTCGTCAATGGCGGCGAGCGTGAAAACGTGGGATGCCGCTTATCACCGTTTAAGAACCGGCATTTTATCGTTTCCTATACAAATGCGAAACAATCAGACTTCAAATAAGGTATATTATCGTTTAGCATCTTTTTATATCGGCGTCGGGAACACGCCGAGTCGCATAATATATGTCACAAGTGTTATTTAGGACTCGTAAACTCCTGAAAAATTTACCTAACCGATTTTACTTATATTTTTTTTATAAACCTTCGTCTTGCTTTCACGAGTCATTGTTAACCTTTCTTATGTGTCCATATTTTCTGCAACAGTACTAAAATCTGCAAAAAGCAAACTATCACTAAGATTGCATCTGCCATCTATAATCTGACTTCAGGCAGGGTGCCTAGCGAGAGAGACAAAGTCGTTTTTGTTAGCGTGATCGTATGTCAATTCATGCTCAGTATAGATGGCTTGTCTACTTTGAAAGAAAATGAAAATTGATTTTCTTTCAAAGTAG
>OY720030.1:15398509-15429853 GCA_963082485.1 Eudonia mercurella | reverse complement strand
CTACTTTGAAAGAAGCTTCTTTGAAATTAAATGAACCACAGCAATGCGTGTTTCAGTACAGACGGACGCCTATGCATCAACCTATTCAAAACTGTCAAATTTCTTCAATAAATATTCAACCATATGCCATATATATAAAACTCAAAATGTATTAAGGAAATTTGACAGTTTGTCTCTTGTATTCTGACGTGCAGGCGTGTGTACATTGGGTATGATCCGATATGCACTGCGAGCACTGAAAGGTGTGACGTCAATTTAGTATACTGCGAAGCCGTTCCTTTATAGTTAGCTATACTGGTTACTGTTCAAAACGGAACGCAGTCCAGTATACTGTCATCCGTGCTGTCATCCATGTCATTTCTGAACGCTGTTGATCACGTGATCAAATCACTGAGCACCTTACCCCGAAAATGCCAGTGCTTACAGTACAAAAATGGCGACGATATATGACGTCATATATTTCCCTAGGATACTGCGACGGTATACTGTCAGTCCATAACGGAACAAATTTCTCACCAGTAAGAGCACTGGACAGTGCTCGTAAGTAGTTGTATATCGGAACATACCGCTAATATAATTCGGGGTTCTAATTGCGCAATGTTTTCCGCCACACGATCTAGTTTTGTCACATCATGACAGATCGTTAGATAAGAGCCCGTCAGTTGTTACAGATATTCTAAAAGCATTCTGCGTCATGCTTATACTACTATCTGATCTAAGAATAAACGGATAACAATATATTTGATGGTAAACAAGTTGAAAGGGTCCATCTGATAATTAGTGTTGTGTTTATACAGCGTGGGACAACTCATATAGGAAACTATATCATATTAAAGCAAACTAATTATTGTTTCTTTCTGTTCTTATTGTCATCAGGTAGTGTAATTAGGTGGCCATCTCTGATTAGTCTAAATCCGGGAGAGAGAAAAACCAGCGACTTTTCGTAACTTTTTATTTAATTTTGAACTGAAAAGTATATTTTCATTTGAACGTCGCACAGATTTCAAAATATCTGGCTTGGAATTAACAAATTTAAAAAAACTCTTTGCAGTAAATTTTTAAATTGAAGAACGTGTGGATTTCTGCCTTGACATGTTTCTTCATTTAGGCAGTTTCTTTCTTTGGTCTTTTCCATGTATCGAATATATATTGTATAATATTAAAAATACACTCGCAAGCGGCGTTTGATACCAGGTGAGAGAGATTGAAAACGACGCCGAAGCCGACGCAATGACCAGCAGACCGCGCTGCCGCGCGCGCTCGTATGATTTTCGCACTCTCAATCATTCCGCCAGCACGCGTTTTAAATTCCGGGAGAAATTTGTTTGATTGAATTTCCTTCCGGGAGCCGGGAGATTAAAATTTTCATTGCTGAATTCCGGGAGAGGTGCGAACTCTTAGTGTAACAGGCGCTGCAACCTGCTCGTTCCAGTTGTGATCTTGCAAGTTAAGCTCTTTCTCCCTTACGGGATGAGTGACAATACAAAAATTGTTCCTCGTCGGAAGTCACGTTATTATAAGCCCCAGTACATAAGGAAACCTCAGCCTGAGTTTATAGAATTATATTTATTAGTGTATTTCTAGTGACATGTTTTTTTGTATACTCGTTCTTGTGAATGCATAAGCGCTCTGTATCTTTATAGGCATTCGCTGCGTTGAACGCATAGCTTTTGACGCAAATGATTTGGATATATTATATAGTACATAGTTATGACTACGCTTTGGTTATTGCAATAAAAACAATCCGCGTGACGTATTACTTTGTATGAAGTGACGCGTCAAATGCATCGAATGTCGCATTGAAATCGCGCTTTTCAATAGCCATTCGTGCCGGATCATTCGGCCGTCTCCTCCGTGCTACAGGGTGCCAAGTGCGAGTTTCATTCGCCATTCGATCACGTTAACGAAAACGAGAATTTGTAAGGATTTTTTTTAACTCTTCCCGTATGTCGCCAGGAGGCGCTGCTTCAACGCCATGTTAATTTTCAGCTTCGTAAACGTAATCGAATGAATACGGAAAGTAAACAAAACTCACAGTAGGCACTCTGATAACAAATAAAAACATCGAGACGCAGCGTGTGACAGATTTAAAATATTCAATAAGCAATATTGAATCTGCGCAATGCAGTCCATGATTTCCTTGGAGATCGGCGAGTTCAATAGAAATAAGGACGACGCGACGGCATCAGCTTTTAAAAATTGTATACACGCTTTGAGGAATACGTATTTTCTATTTTGTTTTTAATAAATCTCTGTGGCCATGCACAGGGTTCTTCAAGAGTCAAAGTCAAGTCATTTTTTTTTACTTTTTATTTTTGAGTGTTAATTGCTACAATTAAGCTAAATAAATATTTATATAAAATACAGTGAAAAAAATAAACGCCCACTCGACCCAGCCAGGAATCGAACCTGGGTCTTCCGCAATCCGGGCGGCTGCACTGACCGTTATGCTACCGGGAAGGCTGACGTAAGCGCTGAATTTTGTCACTACTTTTTGATTTTTGAAAGGCTTAGAGCGATATTAGTGCCATCTATCCAAAGGTGGGCGTTTAATTTTTTCACTGTATTTTATATAAACTTTTTTATTTTTCAAATATACTTTAGAAAAGTTATTTTGAATCGTCCAAACATTTTTTTACTTACTACCCACTCAGGACGTTTGGAGTGACTTAGCACTCGGCCCGAAAACCAGAGTTCCATGGGTTCAATTCCAAGGTCGGGCAAAATAACGTCAAAATCAGACTACCGACACACTATAAAGATGTTATTGATATAGCAGACTTCAGGCGCAGTAATCGTGCTTAAAACGTTATTGGTAACACAACGCATTATTTAAGGGTACTTACAACATAGTATTTGTTGAACAATTATAGTCAACAAAGCTTTTAATTAAATCAAACACTTTATGCATCCACTCGTGTTTATTTTTTAGATATAGGTAATTATTTGTTGTCTGATGTTACGTACCAGAGACATGAGAACGTGCAATAGTTTATTTTTAATCGGTTGCGATCCGTTTTACGTAAATTTAAAGTTTTGGGTGGTTTGAGCTGACATCCTACCTACCTAAATAAAATAATGAAATAGGGTGTTTCACTCGAAAATGAAAAACTAAACTATCCATATGAGCGGTGCATGAAATTTGTAAAGCACACATGTTATCACGTTTGTATGTAGTTAATTTAAAAAATCTTTTCACGTCATAGATTTTTATTATCTTAACTATGTTGCTTGACGTAGGTATATGTACGTACATATCTACTAATAGTGGTAAAGTGTACTCGCACTACACACACACATTATCACGTGACTGTATCTAAGTTGTTTATTAAAAAAAGTCTTTTTAACGTCATAGGTAATTTTTATCTTAACTCTGCTGCTTGACGTAGACACACACATATCTACCTTTTATTGAGCAAACAGTGACGAAACGGCATATACGCGATATGGCTTTCAGTTATACGAGATTAGACACACACTTTCATGACAACACAGCATAGGCTATTTCATCATCATCATCAGCTCATTTTATGTCCCCACTGCTGGGGCACGAGCCTTCCCTATGGATGGATAGGGAGAACTGGCCATAAACCACCACGCGGGCCCAGTGCGGATTGGTGGTTGTTAACGACTGCTAATGCAGCCGGGACCAACGGCTTTACGTGCCTTCCGAAGCACGGAGGAGCTCGAGATGATAAATTTTTGGTCACCCATCCGATGACCCATCCATATGATGATAGGCTATTTACGAAAACGTGAATATGTACTTTTTGCGCGTTTAATTTAATAGACTTTTGGGAATATTCCGATAACTTCAGTATTAACTATTTATGTCTTGTTCAGAACCCTACTGTATTGCCATGGGCGCAGATAAACCTTTGACACGGAGGGAGGGTCAAGGGTCATCTTTGACATAGATTTAAAAAATATAACTACTTTTAGCGTGTGACTTAAAGCAGAAAAACTTTGGGGACTTTGTATTGTTTTCAACTTTTTTCTTCGTATCCTAAGGGGGGTCCAGATTCCTAAGCTAAAGCCAGTTCCTTGACGCCTATTTTTAATAGTTAAAGGGTGTTAACAGTGGTCGCACTGGTTGCTCGAGCGCTAGTGCCCCTAAATATATAAAAATAATATACTTTTTGTACTTATACATTTTTAGCGAATAAAAAAATTGTCCGCAATAAGATTTGCGTAACACTTATTATATTAGTACAGAGAGTGATGCGCTATAACTGTTCATATGTGTACAAAATAGGGGCATGTATCACAAACACGCATCGCTTGCAAAACACTGATAACCCACATAACGCCGCCACCGAACCTCGTGAAAGCCTTAAGAGGACGCAACACCAATCGAACCAGTTTCCATTATTATTCCATTTTGTTAAGCCAACACAAGTTAAATAAGTAAGTATATCAGATGTACATAGCAGGCAAAGAACTCCACCATTGAAGTCAAGTCATCAGTATAATTGGTATCTTGATATATTTAACTTGTTCAACCGTATTCGTAAAGCTGTAATCTATACTAATATTATAAAGAAGACACCTTTGTATTTTTGTATGTATGTATGTTTGCAGCGAATAAACTCAAAAACTACTGGACCGATTTAAAAAATTCTTTCACCATTAGAATGCTACATTAGCGCTGAGTAACATAGGCTATTTTAAAAAAAATATAAAAATGCGGTACGAAGTCCGCCGGGTCAGCTAGTTCAATATGACTCAGAGTAGCTGTTCAAAGCTTACTAAGAACGTTTAACAAAAACTACTGAAATGTTTTCCTTTTTATGTCTATTTTAAATTAGAGTTGAAATTTTTTACATAGCATGTGGTATTTACCTATAATTATTTGATGCATTTAGATATAAGACGGAGCAATTTTTTTTGTGTCATAAATAATGTATTCAAATGTTGGTAAATCTTAAATATAAAAATATTTTAAAAAATTATGGGTATTGGTACTGGCTAATCACCACGCTTACCTAATTCGGGCACAAACCCGAAATAAATGTGCATCGAAATACATGAAACAAACTTAGACTGACCGGAATTTTTTCTTATTTTTTAAACGAAACATGGCTACTTCATACTATTTATGTCCTATAAGCATAATTTGTGTTGTGATGTCTTTTAATTCATAAGACACTTGTTTTCTACCTTTTCGGTATGTTTTCGTATGTAAACAGAATAATCTTCCGAAAGTTAAAGGTAATATTATTACCTTTAACCACTTCCTTAATATTCCGGGTAGAGTGCGCATTAACCTTTTTTCCTTATCGTCACTTAGCATAAGGTGGGATAAAGGCAAATTGCTTTTAAGAAAAAAATAACTTAATATTCTATTATGTATAAGTTGTGTATTTAATAATGATAAGACACTTGGTTTTATACATTCTAGCTTATAAAAAACACAAATGTTGAAAAAATTTCCACGAGCAGGATTTGAACCTGCACCCTTCTGACATTCCGGGTCAGGTGCTCTTCCAATTGAGCTATCGTGGTTCTAACCAGCCCGCCGAAATTATTCAACACTGTGTGTGTGTGTGTGTGTGTGTTTTTTTTTATAATTTGTTCGCAACAAAATTTGTGTTTTAAAAATTATTCAAACATTTACATTCTAGCTTTTAAATTAATACGTTATAATACTTAATATAAGATGAGATAAAGGCAAATTGCTCTCCTGTTGTTAAAAAAAATACTACTTAATATTTTTAATGGATAAGTTGTGTAGTTGATAATGATAAGACACTTGCTTTTGTACATTCAAGTACTAAATAAATACGTTTTAATGGGTAAAAGAAATTACTTATCCAGAAAAAACAATTGTTTTATTAGAAAAGCCTAGCTGACTCTACAATGATTGGAATATACAAGCATGAAAGTGTTTCATACTAAAATATATTGTGAAATTTAGCTAGCATGATGCTGCCTCTTAACTGTTGAAATTTGCATAGGCCCATGATAAGGTCGTTGGTATAATGAACGACGTAGGGTACTCACTAAATAAGGACGAACATTGCCGGTGTTATCAACTCGATTATCAAGCGACAACATTAGAATTTAGGACAGTGGAGTTTGTTTATAACGTGAAGGTACTATTGCGCTGTCAGGTGCAATAGTAGGAAACGAAACATTAATGAAACAATTTGAAAGCCTTGTAGCTGCTTTTAATGTGACAGAGAGAGTAAAAGCTCATACTGAAACAAAGTAATTGCTTAAGTAAAATTTCATATTCTTTAGTAAACCGATGAAGTTAGAAACGTCAAAAGTTAGAATTCTTAGCCAAGCAATAGTCACCAATATCTTTACTCAAGCAATCTAGTTAGGTTTCTCAAAGAATTCATAGTGACAAGCTTGTGACAAGCTAGAATTAAGGTTAAACTCCGTGTGACAGTTTGTATTACATATGTCTAAAATAATATAAAATTGATGAATTTGATAATAACAAAAATACTTTTATTTAATTTGAATAAGGTAACTTCTATTCTAATTTAAACGTTACTTATATAAAATGAAATTAGATCTTACTGACATTTCTAAGAACAAAGTAATTGCTAAGTAATGACTTGTTTATAAATACGGGTGTTAGTGCATTTAAAATAAGTCAAAATCTCTTCTTAGATTTGGGTAGTGAATCTTAGCAATTTTCGAGTTTCTTGCCGAACACACATCGATAGAAGGTTGCTTTCTAAATAGGTGCGATAGATTTATAATCATTAATTAACGCTTCTAATAGTGGTTTTATGAACTTTTTATGTCTATCATCAGCCATGTCAGACAGTTGACGTGAACACAAGTATATTAGCTTTCTGTAGGGGTTGACAGAACTATTAGTAACGTGTTTATTTGCGTCAAACAAACAAGTATTCACAATATTGGAAACTAAGAATAGACTTTATTGAGTGGGACTCAAACGCTGCAGAAGCCATAGACTGCAGTCTACACCGATTATGTGTGAACGGTCCAATTAAGAAGTCTCTTTGCGTTATTATTGCTTCAGAACTGTACATTTTCATTTTATCCTTTCACAACTAAGTCGGAATAATCCTTCTAACGTTCTGCGTTTGCTGGGAGCTCTCCTTTTTTCTATCAGTGCTAACTGCGGTCACAAAATAAAAAGACAGCAGAAGGTAAGCTTGTTTTAACGCGCTTAAGCAACGCACAAAAAGACAACCTCACATCGTTTTTTCATCATTCATCATCATCATCAGCTCATTTATGTCCCTACTACTGGGGCACGAGCCTTCTTTATGGATGGATAGGGAGAATGGGCCATAAACCTTAAAATATAAAATATATAAAATTATATATATATTATAATTATATAAAATTCTTAAATTCCAAATAGTTTGTCATTGAGTCCGGAAAGTACCTAGTTAACTATTTGCAACTTGTTAATGGTAATAAATAAGTGAGGAATTATTTAAAGTGAAAATCATTATTAACGAAATTAGCTACGCTAGCCCACAGGTAAATTTATAGTGTATAATCTTATCTCATTTTAAGTGAACTGTTTGTAAGTTCTTATGGGAAATAAATGTCTTTAAACCTAAACCACCACGCGGGCCCAGTGCGGATTGGTGGTCGTTAACGACTGCTAATGCAGCCGGGACCAGGGGCTTTGGTCACCCATCCGATGACAGGTCTTTGCGAAAGTTGCATAACCTCAGCACTCGCAGACCGGGCGCGTTAACCACTGCGCCATCGAGCTCCTCTCTCGACAACCTCTCACGGACACGAAATCTCGCAACATCTGCACTCGGACTGTTTTGAGCTGTTCCGAAGTTCGTGTCCGTGAAGGATCTTTGTGTGCGTTGCTCGGCCGCGGTATGTAAAGCTTACCTTCTGGGTCTCCTTATTTTGTGCTGCGGTGTTCCAGCGGTGAATCCAATATTATCTGGTGAACGAACTCTGTAGACTTGGTACCACGATGTCGGTGCCCTAGAAATTGTCCCAGCAATACGCCAGACCGTACCCGTGCCGGAAGATATACTCGTATGCGGATGACAATTGACAACTATATCGCTCGCGCTGTGTTTAGTGTTCAAGCTATTTGCGTGATAAGTAATCAAAATGGATGTGTCACTCGCATTTTGGGAATGTACTCTTTATTAAAATTTGCTTTGCGAAGGGGTTTCGTTCTTGTATGTGTGAAATTTTGTTTCGACGAAAGTTATGAGCTTTGGGGCTTTAAAGAATTTTAATATAAGAAAATACTACGTTCACCTTACATGAGAGAAGTAACGTTAACTAAATGGATATTAAATACAGTATCGAACGGCCAAACACGTGAAACCAGTAACAATTTTACATTTTTTGGGAATATTTCATAACTTTTTTATGAACCAATCATCATCATCATCATCAGCTCATTTATGTCCCCACTGCTGGGGCACGAGCCTTCCCCATGGATGGATAGGTAGAATGGGCCATGAACCACCACGCGGGCCCAGTGCGGATTGGTGGTTGTTAACGACTACTAATACAGCCGGGACCAACGGCTTAACGTGCCTTCCGAAGCACGGAGGAGCTCGAGACGATAAATTTTTGGTCACCCATCCGATGATCGGCCTTTGCGAAAGTTGCTTAACCTCAGCACTCGCAGACTGGGCGCGTTAACCACTGCGCCATCGAGCTCCTTCGAACCAATCCGTATTACAAAAACTTATGCAGCAATAGAAGAAAATCTTTTTTCAACACTTTTCCGTATTGTAATTTGTTCGCAACAAAATTTGCGTAGAAACTATTTAGCAACATTTTACAATTATAGATGCTATAACCCAATTTGTATTTTTTTCTTAATTAAAACCTTTTCTAAACTTATGTTTCGTTTTTATTTTCCGTTTACGTACTGTGCTACTGTCTCCATATACGCAACACTTTACGTTCTACGTCTTATTATCTTCTGCATAATTTATTACCATAACCTATATGAATACACGTTCGATAATTAGTATAACTAGCACATCTATACAGTTAAAATTCATTTCTTTATCGCGTAAGAATCGATCGGAAACCACTAGAAGCTTAATTTTTTCCCCTTCATCGAATTTACATGAGAAACGAATGTCGGTGATCGTGCGGTGTTTACAGACGATATTACAATCAAACCGCGTTGAATATTCATGCTCCTATGTTCTATAGTTATCACGCGTCCCCTTCTAAATCTGTGTAACGACGGTCGTGTAGGTAAAGAATTTAGTTAGTACTAATTGAATATTAAAATACTTCTTTTTTGTTGAAAATCTGTAAAGACTGAAAGGCCGTAAGTAAAGGCGGACTTCACCCATAATGAAATTAAATGAAAAGTGAAAATACACTTTATTGTACACCTTACAAAAGACATAAAGAGGACAATACTTACAAGAAGAAGTACAAATGGCGGCTTTAGCGCTAAAAAGCAATTTCTTCAGGCAACCATGTGTTGAACTGTTACTACTGAGGGGCTGGCTATCTTACCTCTAAGTATCGGAACATAATAATGCTATTAACAAATTAATATAATGGTAATAAGCCAGGCGTACTTTGAACAGACCCACGGTGAAAGGTTTGGGAAGTGACCCAAACCGAATACAATTTAATTCAATTCAATTCATTCAAAGGCCAACGCCACCCGTGAGTATAAGTAAAATATGAAGGATGTTGCTTTTATTTTGATCTGTTAAAAATCTCCTGACACCCGTTTTAAAAGAATACATACCGTTACACAAATAAAACTAAAATTGTCTGTAAAATTTACAAATATTTTCGCTAGTGAAACTTTATTTAATTTGAGAGGTAATTAACTGAGCACTGAGCACTGCTTCGAAATTGTTTCATTTATCAGCCAGCAATATCACGAGTACAGTCACAAGCATTATTTTAAACAATATTACTCCTAATACAATGGAATAAGAGTCAAAACTATTCAAGAGTATATACGTTAATGTCAATGCTCGTGACTGTACACATGAGCCATCCTTTGAACAAGTTTCATATTTCAGCTGTACGTTATAATTAATTAATGTTATTCCGAATTCTGCGGTGATTCTTTGAAATAAGTTTTTTGAGCGTATTTGGAATATTTACGACCTCCATCGACCTGTTCGACAAAGGCATTCCATTTGTAGAACGGTTTACAATATAATAAGTTTTTGTAATTTAAGCATTTTCTTTTTTTAACTTTTTTATTTAAGGTACATTTGAAACCTACCAAGTTACAAAATTTTGAGCTCTACGTTAGGCCGTTGGTCCCGTTCGTTGTCGTAAGTTGGCAGTCGTTAAAACCCGCCAACTCTCTCTTTATCTGATCGATCTTTCTCTTATTTGATGTTGTTGATTTAGGCAAGTCTGTGCTCAGCTGCAGAACAACTATAGACTAATGACGACGATGTTGAAACATTTTGTACGAACTATAAACATTTGAATATTCTGCTTATTGATTTCTATATATGCCTAGGTAATAATTATATTTAAAAAAACACGAAAACCTCTGCGCCGAGGAAGCAATCTTTTGTCCGGCCAATAATGTTGTCATTAAATTTCCATTTCCCAACTAAAAGCTTTTCAAATGGCGACGACGGTGTGGTAAAAAAGATCACTCCGCAGACTGAACAGACATCATTAAACTCACTTTGTCCCGGGCACCGAAAGCTGCCGATAGATGGCGCTTGTCTGGAGTCGGTATAGGTGGAAAAGATTATTAAGCTATAACAATACATCAGTCGTTAGATGGTAGAGCGCCGTAAGTCCGTAACGTAGACGAATGCAGGCCATTCATAGTTCAGCTGTCTGCAGGAGAAACTGTAGCGGGTGTCGCAATCGGGAATTGTTGTAAATACGCTGTTTTGCACCTCCAATTACAAATTTAAAATCATTGATTCAGTTTAGTCTGCGTTATTAAAATTTTCGCCCTCTTACTACAAAACAGTGTTTAAAGTTAAACAATGGCTGTGTTTTGAACGCAACTTTCGCAAGGGCCGGTCATCGGATGGGTGACCAAAATTTATCATCTCGAGCTACTTCGTGCTTCGGAAAGCACGTTAAGACGTTGATCTTGGCTACATTAGCAGTCGTTAACAACCACCAATCCGCACCGAGCCCGCGTGGTGGTTTATGGTCCGTTCTCCATTTCCACCTGTCTTTAAAATATTGTGTCTCAGTCAAAAAGTATTAGCTTAAAAGTGACAGCATCTATTTTAACCAGAGTCTAACTTTAGCCATCGTTTTGTGGTAAAGCAGTCGGTGTTTTAATTGCTGATATCTCTACTACGAACACATTACATCCATATTTGAGTTTTTACGGTATATAAACGCTTTATAGAAGTTTGATTTGTTTAGGCTACAAATTAACTTTTATGAATGACACTGTGCTATCGGTTCGTAAGTCTAAAGAAGACCCAGGAAGAACCTCAGCAAAGGCATATCTTTTCTCCGTCTCTTCTTTCTTTCTTATTATAGCGTCAAAATATTGGAAAATGCCCTATCATAGAAGGACCGCCTCTGTGGTCTAGTGGCTAAGACCACCGGTTTAGACCCAGAGGTCCCGGGTCCGATTCCCAGCGGGGGGTACATGTTTGTGTACTCGGTTTGGTTGGCGGTAGGGCTTGTTTGTCCGCCTGGCTAGCTACCACCATCTCATCTAAATATGTCGCCATAACATCAATGTTTGTAGCATTGTTGTGTTCCGGCAGCCAGAGATAAGATAGCCAGTGCCTCTCTAGTTGAGGTTCCCGGGTGAAGTGCGCTTCCATCATTGGCCTTATCATCACTTAACATTCAGGTGAGATCAAGGCACTGTGCTTACCCGTTAATATATATAAAAAAAGGACATTTTCCATAACAAATAAAAACACAAAAAATAAATATATAATATTATGTTTACAAATTAAATTTAAAACATTGAACACTGTTACTATACCGCCCACTGTTGATATAAGGGAGAGCTAGTGTTATTGCCATTCGATCATGTTCATGAAAGCAAGAATTCGTATGGTAAAATGCTATCTCTCCTGGTTTGTCACCATTGACGAGTGCTGCTTTAATATTATATTGTCATGTTATTGTTAGTTTAATATTCTTATAATAGTAGTTCATCATTTTTGGAAAAAAATCAATTAACCGTTCTTGAATCTAATAAGTACATAATAACAACATTACTTCTCCTCAACTTCCGCAACAATAAGGCTTAATAAAAAGCTAAATGCATAGTTTGTAATCACACACAACAAATATATACGTACTTCCTTAAAAAGACATTGTACATACTTACTATTCTTAAATGTAGTATCTTTCCCTATCTCTTCACTTAGACCATTCTACGGTAGCGACCCTACATATCTCACGTTTACTTATCCGAACGTTTACTCTTTGAAGATAGCAACAATTTCTCTTCGCGTCTGCACAATGTTACCGAATTAGAATTCCTTTCGTACGATACAACTATCTTATGAAGCGACGGGTTAGAAGAAACAATGAATCTCTTCGTATGCAAATGAAAATAAAACAACGTGTATACATACATACGGTATGTACCTATGTATACACGATGTTTTCTTTTTATTTGTTTAAGTAAAAATACTTTATAAATAAAATATTGACATATAAGTCATCATCATCATCATCATCAGCTTAAACAGGTCCACAGCTGGACATAGGCCTTTTCAAATGCAACATATACATACGTAGTCGCAATGTAAAATAACTAAGATTTGTGATGACGCGATGTGATTTAACGGCCATTTTGAATTTTTCATTACGAGTATTATTGAAAACTCACTGATGTTAAAGCTACTTTTCTTAATAAAACAAAAAGATAAACCTGCTGTGGGGTGAGTTTCCCCTGTTCTAAAAGTAAGTCAAACACGTCCCAACACTTCTGCTTTCGTAGTTACCTACCGACACCCGCTCGTTCCTTTATATTCTTACCATAATGTTATGCACCCTTTTACATCTCAAATCTGGTAATAGAAACGTTTCACTAAGAAACTTATAGATAGAGACCTAATTTAAGAAAAGTATTTCGAATTCCTCCAACCTTCGGAAGGCACTTTAGGCCGTTGGAACAGATTGCTATCGTTAATTGGAAGTTGTTAATACCCACCATCCCGCATTAGGCTTTCTGGTCTGAAATGAGCCCAACAGTGGGACGTCTATAGTATATATATATATGATAAAAGAATGATTACATGTACAAAGGACATGGAAAACGTATCGATATTTTTTTATGTTTATCAATATACTCGTTTATATTTTTTTTTCGTAAGGTAAGTAAGTAGTTTATTAGCCTATAAACTGTCCATTATGACATTATTGATTGGGCAAAGGCCTTGTTTATTGAAATCAAGTCAACGGAACAATTTATAGATTTAGGTATAATACAAGATCTTTTTTTTGCATTCACGATGCCATTTGTAGTTACAAGATAAATTTTTACTAGAAAAAAGTATACCTGGTACAATAACCATCACGCTTTTTACCCGCCCTGGGAATTTATCCGAGGACCTCCAGACATAAGCCGTGTGATCAACCACCGGGCCACCGAAGCATTTTGTGTTCACTTATAATTAGAAACTTATTTCTTATTCATTATTTAAGCAGAAGACAATTAAATTTTGTAACGTAAGAAATAATAGAAATACATTTAAACTTTCATTAGCATTCCCATACTATAAAGTTATAACACATACAAATCTTGGTAACTTTAAATAAATTCTAAAGTCGTATTCTCAGTAAGTGTGTCAAAAGTATTCCTGTTGGATTTTCAACTTTGTCCCATTGAGTTAAGAGTGAAATGTGGAGGGGTGAGCAGTGGGTGCTGATCGATACTGAGCTACATATACAAATAGGACGAGGGAACTGAGGCACAAAATAAAGAGACTGCAGAATGTAAGCTCATGAATGAAAACCTCTCACGGACAGCATCATCATCAACATCATCGTCAGCTCATTTTATGTCCCCACTGCTGGGGCACGAGCCTTCACTATGAATGGATAGGGAGAACGGGCCATAAACCAACACGCGGGCCCAGTGCGGATTGGTGGTTGTTAACGACTGCTAATGCAGCCGGGACCAACGGCTTTACGTGCCTTCCGAAGCAGAGAAGAGCTCGAGATGATGAATGTTTGGTCAATGAAATGTCTATGTGTGAGTAGCTCACGCGCGGTATGTATTATGTCTCCATATTTTGTGACTCAGGCCTCGGTTTACGCTCGGTTTCGTTCATATCGATTTGGGATGCTGTAGCGATACCACGATTAAAACAGGTTTTTTTTTACGCGTAACTAACCTATCCAAAACTTTAAAATTTCTTCAATACATTTTCAAACATATATCTAAGTCATAGAGTTCAAAATCTATTGAGGAAATTTGACAGTTGTACATATAATATTAATAGCCTTTAAGTTTTAAATTGCATGTATATCTATTATTTTTGTGGCTGTAACCTGTTTTGTGCATCTGATGAATAAATAAATAAATATAGTCAGGTTAATTTCGCCACAAGGCTTTCACTCTATTTGTCAAGGTACGTAGATGTGGTAATCGGCATAAGCTATTGCGCGCTTACACTCGAACACGCGGTTAATCCTCGGTTGCGGTATATTAAATTTGACGCTAGTGAGTATACAACTCATGGTAGGGCTTCAGTAGGAAGAGAAATAAGGTTACTAAATAAATTAAATGGTTTCGGTTTTAGTATTTCGTGGTTTGGTAACAAAGGTTGAAGATCTTATACGTACTTATATACCTACTTAAAATCGTATTGTAAGTTTATACGAGTATTAGAAAGTGTATAATACAGAAACCACACACTTTTCCACTAGCTTCTCCATATATTTACGCTTATGACTGCATAACATAGAATATGGACGCTCAAACAGGCTTAGTTATATCCTAAAACAGAAACATAAACGGAGTTATATATTTTTAGAAAAAAATATCCTATCTAGTCCCAAACCAGTATTTCAAGAAGACTCATTTATTTTTTACAATAACTTCGGAAGCTTTTATAATGTTTTTATAAAAAAAAAACGAAAATATTCGTATTTATTTACGAATACGATCGGTAAAGGTAGCAACATCAACCTTTGGTAATAATAATAGATATAGTTAGCCTTACATCTCTCCAAATTAATAAAATGACAAAAATCGGTGCATAAACTTCTTTATCTAGTTTTACATAAAAACCTTGCAAATAAGTAGGTACAAAAACTTTATTTTTAGAAGTGTTTTCAATACTACCTATACGTAAATATACCAATCTACGATAACAATAGATAGATAAGCCTAGCATCTCTGCAGTTCCGAAAGGGTTGGCCGAAGTTGGTTCAAGGCCGGACTATTCTGGTCAAGACCGAGTCAAGGCCTCTGCGGCAGTGCGAAGCGGCTTTTGCAGTTATTCTGTCTTGTCTTGTTACTCAATACGTCATCATTTTTTGCCCAACAGTGGGACAGTAGACTATTACTTACTTACTTTCCTTAATCACCACTTGACACTTATAGGAGTGGTGAAAAATATTTGTTCCTTAAATAACACTAGCAGTAATTATTTGTATTTAAAGTATTATTAGCTATATGTTTTTTTGACAAAACTAATTACATATTATTATAATAGAAATAAGAAAATAAAAGAAGCTATATTAATAAAAATTAATTGTCACATATATGTATGAACATCACTTGAGAACGGCTCGATTTATTTGGCCGATTTATTTTTGATTATCTCGTAATATTGTCAGGACAATAATTGTTTCAAAAAAGTTTTCGATGGGATACGGGTGTTCACTGAAGCGGACACAGTTGCGAGCGAGTTGCGCTAGTCTATACTAATATTATAAAGAGGAAACCTTTGTATTTTTGTATGATGTATGTTTGCAACGAATAAACTCAAAAACCACTGGACCGATTTAAGAAATTCTTTCACCATTAGAATGCTACATTAGCGCTGAGTAACGTAGGCTATATTAAAAAAAACAAAAAAAAAAAAATGCGGTACGAAGTCCGCCGGGTCAGCTAGTATTAAATAAATAATTAAGTTGTAATAGAAACAGCTATAATGGTTTTATGTGATTATAATTATTTAAGTTTTGAAGTTTTTATAGGTACCTTTTAAAACGTTTCTATTACTGTAACTAGGGTTGCCAACTTTTTTTTGTGCAAATAAAGTACATTGTGTCAAAATAAAGTACGATTATTTATTTCGCTTAAACATACTTCTCATTGTTATTAGCAACTTTTAACAAATGATTATCACTGCTAAATATTTGCACAGCAACTTTATTGTGTGTTATATGTAAAAAGAATCCCAGAGAAATAAATTATGTGAAAGAAAGTATTTTATTAATCTCATAAATTATAGAGTACATACTTTATAATAAAAAAGTAGGTATTGCACCTTCTTATAATCAAATGTACTTAAGTACTCCTTACTTCAATATAAACAACTGTGATTCGAACAAATATAATATTTTATTTCTGCGACCTAGTTAATTTCTAACAAAAACGGGTAGCAGCTTTTAGCTCAGAGTTAAGGGGTGTGCTGTGCACCCAGAAATAGTCTGGTCGTGGTCCCGGGTGAGACCCGGTTTCACCCGGTCCAATAAATCTTTAACTGATTTTCTAAATGTAGAGTCTATTGGCAGGCAAACTTATAGACAATTACGCCTTTTTAGAATAAGTCTAATACAACTTTTTGGTTCTTACTTCCCGTTCCAACTTATATTGATTCTCACTTAGCCACTTCGTTACTATAAAAAGCTTGAGAAATTAATGAAACTTCAAATAACGGAACTGATTCGGGGCTTCATACAGTCATTAATAAAGGGCTTTTCATCACCGTTACCCCAGTACTGGGGCACGAGCCTTCCCTATGAATGAATAAGGAGAACGGGCTACAAACCACCACGCGGGCCCAGTGCTGATCGGTAGTTAATGCAGCCGGGACCAACGGCTTTACGTGCCTTCCGAAGCACGGAGGAGGCTTTGAAGGGTAAAATTATGGAGAGGTGTAAAAACAACACAAAAGAATAAGTTAATTGCATACCATTCCATCAAAATTTTCAACAGTTTAAGAACTTACCCCCATACTCATAAAAACTATTTAAGCATAATTTAGTTAATCATTGTTTTGTCTCTTTTTCTCAAATTTAAAATGACATTTGTGTGACGTTGACAAAACAATATTTAACTAAATAATGCTTAAATAGTTTTTATGAATAAGGGGGTTAGTCTTAATCTTGTAAGTCTTGTATAACTACATGCCTGTGTTTATTTTTAGTTTAAGATCAAGTATTAGGTGTCGTTTTTTCAGTTTGTATAACGTAATTTTTATTTAAGTGTTATCTTGTTTGTTCTTTTTTGTTAAATCTATTTTTAGTACTTTTTAATGTTGTGCATATTTTTTTAGATTAATTGACTAGCAAAACCTAGTATGTAAATATTTTTATAATACATAACAACCGTCAATTAATTGTTATTATGCCTGTACCAATAAAATAAAATAAAATAAATAAAAATACTTACTGTTTACGAATGTAGGTACCGTACACAATAGTAGCTTGAAGGTCGACGCTTATCGGGCGAATGTTATTACCTAACTATGTAAGTAGTAGAGGATTGGTAAATCGTATGTTTTTTTTTTATTGTTACATAAAATCTGAACGCTTTGGTGACCGAATGGCTAAGTCCGGCCTCATAACCAGCGGTCTTGGCGTTCAATTCCAAGTCGGACAAATTGCATTTCGAAGCACAGTCCGAGTTTTTGACCACCGACCCGCAATTGGCAAACGTGGTGATAAGCCATTACCCATCAATAAGTTGTAGTGACTTCATTTCAATGATGAAGGCTTTTGCCCAACAGTAATATAGATAATTTTACAGTAGTTTTAAGTCCGCCATAAAGCTATCAATATCTTAGTGAAGTCTGAAACCAAAATAACCACTTCGGGAGCATTGTTGTTTTTTATAAATATAAATTTAGGCAAATGACTGATTGATTGTGTTGTAACAGAGATGAGATATTAACAGTCTTTCTTCAAAATACGTTTATATCTTTTGCCTATTGACGACCAACACCTCAGTCGCCCTGTGACCACGGACCCTGTAAAGGGTTCGAAACGTTAAGATAAACATTAATTAAACCTAATGTATAAAATAAACGCGAGTAGATCCGTACATGTAATTTTAATTCTATGTGTAGTGTTCGCTTAAACTTTAGAAAACAATATTCTATTGTTAACAAAAAGTATCAAACTATAATCTAAACTCATATTATAAAGAGGAAACCTTTTTATTTTTGTATGTATGTATGTTTGCAACGAATAAACTCAAAAACTACTGGACCGATTTAAAAAATTCTTTCACCATTAGAATGCTACTTTAGCGCTGAGTAACATAGGCTATATTAAAAAAAAAGAAATGCGGTACGAAGTCCGCCAGGTCAGCTAGTACTTTATATAAGACTTTTATTGCCTGAGGTAAGATACTAATTTGCTAGCTCCTCAGATACGAGTAATTAAGAATTCAGCGCCGTTGCGAAATGCAATGCAAATACTCATAAATAAGGAAGAAATGAACTAGCATTTGTCATAATAATACAATGAATTGTTAGAATGGCCGTGTATGTGCCATTTATGGACATGTTCATAATTTTGTTGAACATCATGGCGTGCCGACACGCGATCATGGCATTCGCTGCTATTTCTATATCTGAATCGCATATTTTGCTTATTGGCATGAGGCAATATTAGCCAGAATATTGATTAGCTAAAATAACAAATAATTTAAAAAAAAGAATTTTTGTAAACAAATTGCAATTTGGAAAAAGTGTTGAAACTAATTTCCACTAAAAGGATCAGAGCCGCAATAGTGCACCTGACCCTTGTTTCCTAGGGTGCGGGTTCAAATCACAACATCATCATCATCATCATCAGCTCATTCTATGTCCCCACTGCTGGGGCATGATCCTTCCCTGTGGATGGATAGGGAACACGGGCCATAAACCACCACGCGGGCGCAGTGCGGATTGGTGGTTGTTAACGACTGCTAATGCAGCCGGGACCAACGGCTTTACGAACCTTCCGAAGCGCGGAGGAGCTCGAGATAAAACATTTTTGGTCACCCATCCGATGACCGGCCTTTGCAAAAGTTGCGCTTGATGGCCTATCAAGCTCCTCTCCTCTCATCACGCTCGTGGGTATTTTTGACACTTTCTGAACAAAAAACGAATTGTCCGCATAGACTGGGTCATTATTTTCTGCGAAGGGCTCTATCAACAATAGTATGTACAACAAAAGAGTACCTATCCATATTATTTTTAAACAGAACATCATGTAACGTGAAACATAAACATTGCTTCATAATAACAACGTAGAACATCATCATCAGCTCATTTTTGTCCCCACTGCTGGGGCACGAGCCTTCCCTATGGATGAATAGGGAGAACGGGCTATAAACCACCCCGCGGGCCCAGTGCGGGTTGGTGGTTGTTAACGACTGCTAATGCGGCCGGGACCCACGGCTAAACGTGCCTTTTGAAGCACGGAGGAGCTCGAGATTATAAATTTTTTGGTCACCCATCCGATGACCGGCCTTGACGAAAGTTGCTTAACCTCAGCACTCGCAGACCGGGCGCGTTAACCACTGCGCCATCGAGCTCCTCCTCAACGTAAAACAATACTTCACAATTATCCAAATGAACACGATTAATACATACTCAATCTATCAATACACAATTATCGGCTCTTACCTTAATGACAAAGCCTTGCATTATCTTCCTGTAGTCTATTAATATACTTAAGCTATCATTAAAAGCTTTTATCGAGCCGTGTTATGGAAGCAAATACGATCGTGATTAATCTTATAGCAAATTAATTTGCCGACCTTCATACTTCACGGCTCACATGTTTGGGCAAACCGCGATGCCTGAGAAAATGAGCCTACGCCGCAAGTCATAGGCGATAGCGATTAGCAATTTAAATTATACAATATCAAAACGTACGGAAATTTCGTAGTAGCACTAGTAGCACTTTGAATGTGGCTATTTATAATAAATATTTATATAGGTACCTACTTATATATCATCATCATCATCATCATCATCAGCTCATTTTTGTCCCCACTGCTGGGGCACGAGCCTTTCCTATGGATGGGTAGGGAGAACGGGCCATAAACCACCACGCGGGCCCAGTGCGGGTTGGTGGTTGTTAACGACTGCTAATGCGGCCGGGACCCGCGGCTTTACGTGCCTTCCGAAGCACGGAGGAGCTCGAGATGATAAATTTTTGACCTTTGCAAAAGTTGCTTAACCTCGCAGACCGGGCGCGTTAACAACTGTGCCATCGAACTCCTACTTATATATAAATTTTGTAAATGTCGTTACTTATATTAAAGCTGTGGAGTTTCTTGCACCCATTCTTCTCCACAGCTAAAAAATAGACCTCCTGAATGGGTAGTATAGTAGGTAAAAATGTTTGGACGATTCAAAAGCACTTTTCTAAAGTTTATTTGAATAAAAAATATTTGACTTTGACTTTGACTTCATATAAATACTTATTATTTTGATATATGACTTATGCTTTTGAACTATTTTTTTTTAATTTATTAGGAAAGCTTTCGCGAATAACTATTTGTAATGTTTGTTTTTGAACTTTCGCGTTACATAAAGTATTTTAGTTATTTATTATGGACAATTGGACACCCAACAAAGTATCACCAGATATAATTATTCAAACATTACAAAGCTTATACCTATTACATTGTTGTTTTAATTTACATAATCAAGTAAATAAAAAGCTAAAATGATAACTGTATCATAAGTATAATTTAAAAAGTTTCAACAAAGACTTTTTTAATCCTGCACTGGGAAACATTTCTTTATATATGTCTATAATTCTAATGTCCTTTTGAACAGTGAGACGTGTATGCTTACTTAATTCATTATATTAAAAATAAATTAAGAAAGCGAAGGAATCGCGTTTAAATTTCAATCACAGTATGGATTTGGCTCACATCCAATTTTAAAGCTGACACCTTCCGCTTTCGCTTCTGCTTTGTGCCAGCAAACCCGGCTGCCATTTCTCATCATGACCTTCCTGATGACAAGGGTGGCTTTGTTCGTGATATAATGGTGGGAGCTATTTACCTGGAAAATGTTCTGGATGGTTCAGTTCTATGTACCTACTTATGGGTAAATTATAGAGGGCATTACTGTTAATTTGACCGCACTTAAGTTCCATCATTGTGTTACACCACATTAAGCGTATTTATCACTATGTGACGGTTAATTAGCGCGCGAAGTAATAAAATAACCTCTGTCCCTGGTACTAACAATGAAATACGATAATTCCATTATTCGTGTGAGGTGTTTGGGTACGACTGGAAATTTTGGAATCATTTTAGTCTAATATTGTGATAGTCCAAGAGCCGAATTGAAAGTACATCAATATTGATATAAAGGTCATCAACTCTCTGTCTAAAATACCGTTCGCCTATTTTTAAAATCTTCAAACGTACAACTGCTACTATTTTAAGTTGTACTGTAATCAACCTTATTTTCAGTGAGTCAAGGTTTTTTTTAGAAGATCCTTATTATTGCCAAAGTAAGACCTAAATGTTAAAAACAGCGATAATTCAATTGATTTGCACAGTTGTAGGAAAAAATACTTGAGCACTGACTAAAATGTGCTAACGGTACAAAGCCATTAGTTAATACTAAGGAGGGAAAAAGTTTTTAAGAAAGAGAATTTAAGACAAAAAGGTCTTGTTATACGAATTGCGTAGGTATGTAAATACCTAAAACAAGTCCGAAAACAAGGTGAACCAAATTTATTTTGCCGTAAAACTTGTACAGAAGCTATTTGTCTTGAACAAAATTTATCTCGAGGGGCTTTCGGGGCCCGAAGACTTCTAGATACCTATTTCCTAGACCCTTTTTTATTTGCCAAATAAAAGTCCGCAAAATGGATTACATAAAACTTCTTAACGAATCGCTTGGGAGGCAACAAATCATACTAAAAGCCTAATAAAAATCCATGCGGTTTTATTTTTAAACCTATTACTGATACTGGGCTGAGCACTTTGCAACAAGGCCAGAGGTTTTGAAAACTTATTAAACTTGTATTAATACGACAAAAAAATGTTGTTGAATTAGTTGAAGATGATGATGATAATGATTGTCCCCACTGATTTCGGCCATGGCGACCATTTGGACTCCTGGGTCGGTACGAGAGGCGACTACTTTTTTTTGGAGAGAATCATTTTGCATCTCACGGCATTTTGAGCTTCACCGGACTTTTTAGGCTGCGGGTGGCAGGAAACTGAAAGGGTTCCTCAAGCCGTGTGATCGAAACTCCGTCATAGGTTTTCTAGAGGGAATGGCATCACGCAAGCTTGTAAACGTTCCTAGTAGATTATTTGAGGGGTTCGAATCGGTTTGGGAATTCGGGAAGATGGCTAGCATATAGCCGATCTTCTTAGTAAACTAGCGTGTGTACTGTCGGCACATCGAGCTTACCGTTTATCAATAGAAATATAATAGAATATAATAGAAAACATTTATTAAGGGTGCGCAGAGCATAAAAATGCCAAAGTGCAGTCACGGTTAAGTTGATATAATTGAAAATACTATCGTATTACATAAACAAAATATATATTTAGTATCAAAGGGAACGTGTTTACAATTAGCCCGATCCATAAATTCATAACACACTATAGTTTTTTCTACAATATCATTTAAAGTTGGGCAAAAATCATGAAAACGAGTGGCGGCGTTTAGTTGATTTCTTATAGTTAATCTAAATTATTGTACCTCTGATTTTGTCTAAACAATTACCAATGCTGGCTAAACTATAAATCGTCTGTCTCAATCAAGCGGTTATTTAAATTATTATTTTTCAAATTAACACGTTAAATTCCCCATACAAAATTAGTACCTACTTATGGCCGCGCGGCATCAAATAAATATGGACGAAGACGTTTCAAATAAAATATAACACTTGTCACTTACGGGTGCTGAAACGAATCAATTGACATCGCGTTTTGTATCGAAGTTCAGGGTGCCTAGTATGAGACTCTCTCATTCGACATTCGATCACGAAAATTAGTATGGCATTGAAGCAGCGCCTCCTGGCGACATACGAGAAGAGTATTAACTCTTCTCGTATGTCGCCAGATATATAAATATTAATTTCGCCATACAAATTTTCATTTTCGTAAACGTAATCGAATTAATACGGATAGTAAACAAACTCACACTACGCACTCAGTTATTTTTTAGTAGGTAGTTTAAATGAAGGTTCTACTTTAAGATTACTCTGAGGAGAGTTAGGCACTGGAGGTCGTCATTTGTTTGATGAACAAAAGCCGATGTAAGATTAGCATCAGAATGGACTGAAATGGTCACTCTGTGCTGTGGCAATGTCAAGTCACGGTGTTTAGCTAGTTTAGCTAGCAAAAAGTCGAGTCCGATTTAGCGTAAAAGATTGTAGGTGAGTTTCGTAAAAAAATTATTTAATTTATTATATTTTCTACATTATTATTATAATAACAAACCTTATTAAAGAACACTACAGCGAAACTAAAATGCAAAGAACTATAAATAAAATAATTGCCCCAGATTATCCCCATCTGGGGGTCGACCGCCTAACACTCTCGCTTTCGATCGCTTTGAAGGCGAGGCGAGGAGGAGGCGTCATCTTGTTATTTCGAAAGCAATATGAAAGCAATATCGAAAGCTATAGGCTATAGCTTTCGATATTATTCGATATTATATTTCGATATTATATTAGAAAGCAAGGCGAGGGCCTCGCCTTCAAAGCGATCGAAAGCGAGAGTGTTACGCGGTTGGGGGGCAGGCCAGCAGAAATAGAAATGAGGAATGAATTGGCGTATTGTCTTAGATGATGATAATTTGACTGACAGATTGTTTTTTTATGAGAATGAATCAAGTAAACGCTAAATTAACATTATGTAGGTAGGTATGTATTATTGTATTACTAAAAGACGTCGTAATTCCACCAGGGGGCCGACCGCCTAACTCTCTCGCTTTCGATCGCTTTGAAGGCGAGGCGAGGAGGAGGCGTTATCTTGTCATTTCGAAAGGAATATGAAAGCAATATCGAAAGCTATAGGCTATAGCTTTCGATATTATTCGATATTATATTTCGATATTATATTAGAGGACGAGGCAAGGGCCTCGCCTTCAAAGCGATCGAAAGCGAAAGAGTTAGGCGGTTGGGGGGCAGGTCATCCATAGAAAAAATACTCCTAAGAATTTTTTTTTTTAAATGTTTTTAAAAAACAGTTTGTCAACAGGTCCAATTGTAACAAAATTGAATATAATATTTTAGACTTAATATTTCAAGGTTTTCTAACCAGCAATTCTTTATTTAACACGAACGCTTTTACCATTAAAATGATAATGTTACCGCTTTTCATTTCTTTATTCCAACATTAACAATAAAAACCAACTTGAAATCCACCTTTCCACTGCCTAGCGTCGCCTTCTCGGCTATCGGGGTTCGTAAGATAACAACATTGCCCCGACAAATATTTGTGTTTTCATTCAGTACCAATATAAAGATTTCCAATAGCAATTTATTACCAGAGGCAAGATATTTTCTCTGCCGTATTTCTTTGACTCTCTATCTAATAATAAAAAAAATTGTGTCTCTATCTAATAATAAAAACTTAACAATAAATTAGCGATAAGCGTTATTTAAACACATTTTTTTTTCCTAATCTCAAAAGATTTTTTTATCTTAGTGTCTAAGTACTTTGTAAGTTTGTTAGATAACCTATTCGTAAGTTTTGTATCTTTCATGTATACGGTGACAAAGACAAAAGTTATTAATGCGGCATACCATTTTAATTGTAGTTACGTGATTATCTTCGTTCTCGAAATTGATGGATCGATCTTTCTCGGAACCGTTTTTCTCTGATTCTTAAGAAGGAGGTTTTCCTTTCTATCACGCCTACGCTTTGTCAGGATTTTTCTTTGTATTATAAGTTTATTTATTTATTTATTTATGTTAAGGATATAATATTAATATAAATAAATAAATTAACAAATTTCTATTTTTAAGTTTGATAAGGTTTGAGATAAAAGAAAAAACTCTGAATCTTATCAAGGAGGCTTTCCTTTCTACAACGTCTACGCTATGTCAGGATTTTCCCTTATAAATTTATTTATTTATATTAAGGATATAATATTAATTTAAATAAACAAACTAACAAACTTCTTTTTTAAGGTTTGATAAGGTTTGAGATCCATTTTTTTCTTTTATGGATTATTATCCATTAGACTTTTTTTTTCTTTTGTGTTACTCATGCCCTTATTACCGTCTATAACCCCTCATAACATTCCCAAAATATTGCAGTGTCTTTCCTTCTTGCTTTTTACTTATTATATATAACACATTACCTACAACTTCTTCCTTGTGGATTTATGATTGAAAAACCAAACTTCTTATTATAAAAATAAAATATAGCCTTTATGTTACCGGCAAGATATTTAGCATTATATCGGTGAAATAATTTTTGGAATTGGACCAGTAGTTCCAGAGGTTAGCCCCGACATACAAACATACAAAGTTACAAACGTTACCTCTTTATTTATAACTAGCGGCCCGCCCAGGCTTCGCACGGGTTTACTTTTATTTTTTTTTTTTTTTTTTAAATATAGCCTATGTTATTTAGCGCTAAATCTTTCACTCTTAATCTTTCACCATTAGAATGTAGCATTCTAATGGTGAAAGATTTTTTTTATACGGTCCAGTACTTTTTGAGTTTATTCGTTGCAAACATACATACAAAAATACAAAGCTTTCCTCTTTATAATATTAGTATAGATATATTTTTAAGATATGATACATTTTTAAGATACCTATAGGTATTTTAAAAATGTTGTTTTCGTAAGGCTTAAAACTTTTATCTCTTCGTTGTTGCAAGAGTGCGAACCAGTTGATGATTCTCTCCATCTTAGAACTACAGTCACGTGTGCGCGGTAAAATATCTCGAGACTGTACCTATACTCGTAGCTGTTCGCAACGACAGCGGTGAACTGTACTTATTGCCAGAACTTTCCACTCGCCGACATGAATACAGTAGACGACAATTTAAAGGGTTAATATTTTGTACTGGATCTGCGAGCGTGGGTTCATTGTGAAGCTATTATTTGTTTGAGAAAATTGGTTTTCAAAAGTGGCATATTAGGTACCTATATGTTTTTGCAACGATCGCAAAATTTAAGTTACCTTGTATGAATGGGTGAGCAATAAGTTTTTTTATCGAAAAAACTTTTTTATCGAAAAAAGCAAAAAGTTTTTTATCGAAAAAACTTTTTGCTTCTTCAACAACACATTACTAATAAACAGTATGGATATAAATATGATCTAACTACCTACTTAACGCATACTTTACATACGAGAAATCAAGGATATAAAATTAGCTTTTCAGTAAAGCTAAGTAAGATAGATAGGTAAAAATAATATTTATTTTTAAGATTATTTTATAATTTAGAATATTATATTGACACGAGGAGCTAGATTGCGCAGTGGTTAACGCGCCGCAATTTTCGCACAGGCCGGTCAACAGATGGGTGACTAAAAAATCACCTCGTGCTTCGTCATGATTCGGAAGGCACGCCGTTGTTACCGGCTGCATTAGCATTAACAACCGCCAACCCGCACTGGGCCCGCATGGTGGTTTATGGCCAGTTCTCCCTATCCATCCATAGGGAAGGCTCGTGCCCTAGCAGTGGGGACGTACATGAGCTGGTGATGAGATCTGTATAAAGTGTTGTACAAGTCAGAGAAAAGTGTTAAAAAAAATCACTAGCGTGTTTTCAACCCGCACCTTCTGAGTCTGATTAAACGGTTCGTGAGTGTGCATGAGTGTTGGTAAATGAAACAAAACAGTGTAACGTCACTTTTCAAATTCTCTCAAGAAGTCCGCCCGAGGACTTAGTAAAGACCCACATCTTTACTGAGATACTTGGAGGGTCTATCATTTCTCACTTCTTATTTCTATTATCATTCATCATCATCATACAGAAAAGAAATATTATTTATTTATATATTACTTGTAAGAAAAATTACTTTGACACTGGCTAAATGTCTAACCGCACGAAGCCACCAACTAAAGAAAAAAAAACACCTACCAGACTACACAGATAATCTAATTGATACTTAGTACGCGACGCCAGCGAGCGACATGCGTTTGTGAAGGGAGAAAAACACGTCTCAGTCACGGACGCGCCCGCACGTGACCGGATCACGCAGTAATGATCGCGTGCGCCGCCCAGAGAAGTTGTGTTGGCTGAATGGAGCTGTGGCCTTTAGACGTTCCATAATTAAAATTTGGCGAGAAAAATGTGTTTTTTTTTTTTCAATATTGTTATTCAAATTTGGGTAATTCATATAAGTACTTAAATAAAATTAAAAAAACAAGAAATGAAATAAACTTTTATTACACTCACACCAATTATCTAGCCCCAAGAGAAGCTTCTTTATGACGGATAAACATACTTAAAATACTTAATAACATATAGAAAACACACTTGGTGATCAAGTGGCCCCAAAGGTCCCGGGTTCAATTCTCAAGTCAGGCAGTGTGTTTCGGATTTTTCGATGCATAAACCGGGTTTGTAATCACCAACCCACATTTGGCAAGCGTGTTGATACTGGTGATTACATATGTTACCCATCAAGTGTTAGTGGAGAGTTGATTTCAATGATGGAGGCTTTTGCCCAACAATGGGACAGATATAGTCTATTTACTAGATTAAATACAAACTTAAGCGGTTTCCAAGCGTTACTTGGTGGCATCACTTTCTTCTATAAGTATATTATTGTAGAAATGTCAAACGAATAAAAATCTCGAATATTTTTATCGCAGAAGAAGTGTTACACCACCATTTTATCTTAGCATGTCGCCACAACAACAGTGTTAGTATTCAGACAGTTAAGAGATAAGATAAAGAGTTGCTCGGTAGTTGAGGGACGGACGTACTGCGTTTCCACCTTCCTTCGGCCTTTCCGTCATCCCATCAAGTGAGATGTAGGGTATGTTCCGATATACACTGCGAGCATTGTCCAGTGCTCTTACTGGTGAGAAATTTGTTCCGTTATGGACTGACAGTATACTGCCGCAGTATCCTAAGGAAATATATGACGTCATAAATCGTCGCCATTTTTGTACTGTAAGCACTGGCATTTTCGAGGTAAGGTGCTCTCAGTGCTTTGATCACGTGATCAACAGCGTCCAGAAATGACATGGATGACAGTTTACTGGACTGCGTTCCGTTTTAAACAGTAACCACTATAGCTAACTATAAAGGAACGGCTCCGCAGTATACTAAATTGACGTCACACCTTACAGTGCTCGCAGTGCATATCGGAACATACCCGTAGGTCATTGCAAAGCACAACCTTCTTCTGGAATTAAAAAAAGACCGTTCCTATTTCAAATTTAATGAGCAGCTCTTTCAGTCAGTCAGTTTAGTCAGCCACGAGAGGGTAGAGTTAATAATTCTAAACGGAAACTACTCGATCCAACATTTGTTTGGCCGGGAGGTGCCGGGAGCGACGACCTACCTAACGTGAACCGTAACAAATAGAATAGCATGGAATAGAGAACATGCTAAAATATTATCTCACTCTTAGTGTAAGATTTTTCAACAACGAAACGGTTGACCTTTTGATGTCACCTAATTTTAGATGACATTATGTAAACAATGTTTATTTTTAAGTTTGATGTAGGTAGGTATTTATAGTAAGCTTTATACCTACAGAAAATTAGTTTATTATTTTCTTATTCTTATACGAGTACTAGACTATAAGGCCGATTACCTTCGGCCATTAGTTTTCCGTATAGGTTTGGTATACCTATATATATATATTTTTAATATGTTTCGCATTAATTGAAGTACCTACTCTACATTCAGTCCGATAATTAACTTTTTGTAGTCAAAATACTGACTATAAAATACAATTTATACCTAGGTTATGAAACAAATTCAAATTTACATTTGAAATATTCCAATAGAACAATATGGGTCAAATGCTAAAGAGAACCACTCTAGATTCAAAGTACTTAAATAATCGATAAAGGGAAATCGTTTTGAAGAAACACTACTTACTTTCTTCAATATTAGATTCGCAAATTATAGGGACTTCCTATTCATGGAAGCTGATCGATTTAATTTTATCGATTGTCTCCATTACGCTGCACATTAACAAAACAATCGAAGCGGCATCGTGGCGGCAAACGGAATTTGTGTAGGTACTGTGAAGGTGCTGTATAAATTTAGAGCTGATTTTACCATCTTCGGATAAAACTTTATTATGATATTAAGATTTAAAAGATACACATAAGCAAGTGCCAAACCCATGGTTTCCTTTTTTTTGCTTATCTACAGACAAACATATTTTTTGCCTATAAATATAAACAAATCTAACCTTCAACAATGGTGTATACTATACAGGTATTCAAGAGCCCCCCTATTAATGATTAACGATGTTTCCTTTTTTTCTTTGTCCACACTGAGACAAATTAAACATTAACTAAATATAAAAACTTTTTGTTAAACTTTTTTTTTTCTTTTCTCTCATTGCGACAAATGCACATTGAACCAATGAACGTTATGAATAAAAACTCTTTTGTTAACCATTTATTTTCTCTTTGTCCACAGTGAGACAAAATGCATATTGAAGTGCAAGTCGCCCTAAACTTCGTCATATCTTACTTATACAACAAGCTACCGAGGCGGCGCGTCAACATTTTCGGCGAGGAGTTGGAGAAGGCGCTCAAAGACAAGTTCCGGGGTCACTGGTACCCCGACCGGCCGTGCAGAGGGTCTGCGTTCAGATGTCTCAAGACTGGGGGCCCATTAGACCCGGTGCTGGAAAGAGCTGCAAGGGAATCAGGCGTCCCAGTCAGGGATGTGCTGGAGCATTTGCCTAGAGATCTCGCCGTGTGGGTTGACCCAGGTAAATAATATATTAACTCCTAGTCAATAACTTCCCACTGCTGGGAAAACTGGGCGAAAAGGCGTTTAATCGTAGATAACCATTATCGTCGTCATACCAACGAACGTATCGTCGCTCAACCTTATGCTGTACAATATGTAAAAAAACCCTGTCCGATCCGTAATAGTGTTATTAGGTATCGAGATTCAGTTCTATTTAAGTACGTAATTATTTTAAAATAATAAGTGAACAAAATACACCCCGAATAAAATTTTGAATTTACATGGCAATATTTTTGTCGGCACTTCTTCGGTAGGTAGGACCGTTGGACCTCATTTGGCGCCGTCGCCATTGATGGAAAGTGTGGTCACATTTATAAAATTACCATTATTTTGGGGTAATTTGAGTAATTTCGGTACAAAAAACTTGCGTTTTAAATTAATATTCTTAATCAATTATTTAATTATAATAATACTTTTTTATTCGGACAGGTTTTTTTTTACAAATTGTATACATAACATAGGGTCTTACAAATAAACAAAGAATAAGCTACGAATAGTTCGTGTTTTTATCTCTTTTACTCTAATTTGAAATGACGTTTACAAAAATGGATAAATGCTCACCAAATTTTTACACTACTATTCAAATGATTGATGATACTAGCTTCTATGTTATTTTTTTAATTAGACAACAGAAAGCAAAAATTACCAAATTGAAACTCGAGGCATAAAATATTGGTATTATCTATTTGGTGACAAAATAACTTAATTGGTCTGAAATGCAGTTAAAAGGTATTTCATATATTTTTATTGCATTTAATAAAAATATAAATTGTATTTTTTATAATATTTTAGGAAACACAATTTGGTGAGCATTTATCCATTTTGGTAAGCGTTTCGAATTTTATTGGTAGTAGAATTGATACATTTTTGGTAGGCGTAAACAAAAGCCTTAATTCAATTAAGCGTCAGTCATGTAACAACCACTCCAGTTTTGGTATCTGGCACAGATCTAAAGGTACGTAATTGTGCATTAACCCCTTTTGGTCCCGTAATTTGCCAGACCTCTCCTAACTGCCTCTGTTATCCGCTGATGTAGAAAACTAGATCAGTTCGGTATTTGCCAAGTCGCTAAGTGCTGTATGCTCTCACAACGTAGCAAAATCTACTTTGTGTGCCTGATGGATTAATGGAAGCGACGCGACGGATATAAAAAAAGATGATCGATAAAGCTACCTTAACCTTGTGTGGCGTAAAATTGGGATATTTGAAAGATATGATAAGATAAGATAAGATAAGATATGCTCTGGACAAATATCGAAAACCCGTGTAACGCTACTTCTCAGAAACGCTGTTAAGTCATTATTTTTAATTAGATTTTTTATTTAAAGACAACCAA